>JANAVB010000199.1:850153-1265153 GCA_029216955.1 Iris pallida | reverse complement strand
CACAATTTTTAGAAGCAATAAATTATTTGCTCCTTTGTTTGCAAAAGAGAAGCAAAACAGAATCAAGTGTTTCCACTTGATGTCATCCCAAAAATGTTACGACCCGCACTCGGTTTAGGGGCACGAGCACGTGGATACATCCAACCTACGTCGCAGTGTCCGCTGTAGAACACTGTATAAGTCGTCTGTAATATCTAATATCTAACAGATAAGGGATATAACATGTCATCTCCGCACGGAGGAATAACATATCATCTAGAACATATATTCGATCGCAAATATCTAAGGAAGATGATAGCACGGATAGATAGGAGATGAAATGATGAAATAGAGTTTAATATCATAAGTCAAATACAGCAGAGTTTAGAAGTCTATAAATAAGTACATATCCCGAATAAATATAACAAGTCTCAAATATATCAAGGCTGGAGACAAATCTAGCAATAGTGATACTATCTAACTAACACCCATCTAGGAAGGCTAAGCTACTCGGCCGGGGGATCCACTCCTTGGGTCTCCGGAGTACCGTAATAGGTAGGGCATGTATTCACGAGCTCGTCAACTGAAAAATATATCTAGTCAGAATTGGAGCGAAGCACACCTCTAACAATAGTTCCAATTAAATGATAAAAACTATAAAGCAGTTGTAGCAAGTAGTACATGATGAGCAATAAATGAAATAAGGACAAGGAATATAAAGAGCAGCTACCAACTAGAGAATAATAACAAGATGAGCATAGTAAATCAAGAAATATGGTAATAAAGATTGTAAAGTACAAGAGAACTAACTAAGATACATAGTATGTCCAACAAGAAAATATAAGAGAGTCCAGCAGTAATATATATAGTAAGTCCAGTCAAGAGGTATAAAGTAACTCAGTGAGTCCAACTAGACTATAACTATACTAGTGCTTTGAAATACCCTTTTCGACATGTAAACAGCTAGGGGTAATACGGCTTATCGCACGTGAGGTGTGCGACTGCTATCGTTCTAGATTAGAGCAGTAAGGGGTGATTCCTGCAAGTTTATGAATGTTTACATGTCTACTCAAGTATTTCTCCGTCCGACTAGTACAATGAACCCAAGTCCCGACACACAAATCAAGTACGAGGCCAGCAAGATAAAGTAGGTGATGCCAGTAGGTGTTTCCAGAAATAGAGGTCAGACAAGTAAGATGCATGTGTCACAAGTAACTGAATCCAGAAATACCAATCCATGTTTCCATCGTATTAGGGAATCAAGTATTACAATACTAGAACCAGAATTATAATAATAAGCAAACAATGAAAACTATCAGAGAATGTACTCGCCTGCGGTCCTGAACGGTAAATGTGAATCGAGGCTCAAAGTGGAGTCACAAAGACCTATATATGAGATATACATGTTAATTGGTGTTTAAGTGTGTTAACATGGATATCTAGAGTGTAATATGCACTCTAAGTCAATTCTAGGTCAAAACTAGGCTTTCGGGGTCAAACTAGGTCAATTTGACTTAAATGTTGACTTTTGGGTCAAATTGGTCAACCTTGGTCAGATCAAGTCAAATCTAGGTTAAGTTCACCTATTTTAATATATAGACAATGTCTAATTGAACTTATCCTATATCTAGTCTTTACCTACCTTGCATTACATTACCTATTACATAAAATTTGCTATCTCATGATATTACCTATACTAGGTAATATCCTATTTCTAACATATAGGTATGACTCTCTTTACTTTTCCATGTTATCCTATCACCTATCTTAGGTAAATACCCATTACCTATATTAGGCATAGGTAACCCTATAACCTATACTTGGTAAACCACCACTACATCACATTACCTAAACCAGGATATCCCTTACCCTAACATTAGGTAATTACCTACAGTAGATATTGCCTTTACCCTATTACACTACTTACCCTAGGCATAGGTAACCTCACATTACCTATCCAAATACATTACCTATATTCCTTTATTAAGTATTACCTACCTAGGTAACCTTAGGTAAAACTCCTTACCAACCCATATACAACATTACCTATATTGACATAGGTAACCCTATCTCACACATGCCTTTGACACCAACCTATACTAGGCTATACAAACACACCCACACCACATTCACACATGCACATGCTCTATGGTTACACACTTAGCTAACCACTCCCCTCGCTGTCAACTTGACAGGTAATACTCCTAGGCACACAACACTGGGACACGTAGACACTCACACAGACACTGGCCTATGGCCTGTGCACATAGGCACTGGCCAACAGCCTCTCTCCCTCACACTTTTCCTGTCTGCCCAAGTGCTCTCAATTATACAAACTCTGACTTCCCCTACCTTACTGCTGCTCTTACTGCTATACATTACCTCCCCTCTCTGTGCACAACTGACTGCACACATTGGCTTATAACTGAACCTTCCCCCTAATCCTTCACACACTACACTGACCCACTCAAATGCCAGCCAACACACACACACACACACTATGGTTCAGTCCCCTATACTGCTGTACCAATTCCTCCTTTATTTCTACTGCTCTTCTCTCTATACTTGCTGCTAACAAGCAGCATACAGTTGCTGCTACATACACTGGTTCAGTTCCTGCCCTATGACTGCAGTAATGCACCCATCTGTCCTGCACAGGGAGGCCCTTTTGTTTCCAAATTGCTGCTACTACAGTAGCTATGTTTCCCCATTGCTGATAACCTTAAGTATCCCTACACTGATACTGTTTTAAATTCACATTTGCCCGATCAGTACCCTCTCCCATATCTATACCACCTATCTTCTGTACTGCACTTGCTGTTATTGCACTTCATCTACTGTTAACCCCACATTTGTCACTTAATCTACCCAACACAGGAACCATTTACTACAAGTCCCACCATTACTCTTACATCCTATCCTATTTTAGATTGCTACCCACACACAACACAAGGCACTCTTTGGCTAACACTCACATTGACATTCATGTACATGACACACTCATGTACTCGCCAAGGGGCTGTCACATAGGACACTCCCATAGGCCACACAATGTGACCCTCACATCACTCATAGGTAGTGCACTCTAGTGTCACATGGACACAACCACTTGGGTACCCCTAACACACACACAATATGTGAATAGCCACACCCCTATCAATATAGATACATATACACACATTTACATGTATATATATAGAGAGAGAGACTATACATATATACATATCATATCACATCAACAAATCTAATCGTGTGAATCATGAGATACCATGACACAACACCACGTATCCTATTTAGGACACGTACCCCAAATCTTGACTAAATAGGCACAAAAATTTCTATGAGGACACGTATCGAACACTTGGTGCACAAGCTTGCGATACGCCTAAGATACTCTATCAAACCTTGTCCGAATCCTACCAAACTTCATAGGCAAGTCTAAAATAACAATTAGAAGCTATCTAGAGTTGTGTCTAGCTAGTGCAATGTGTCATGTGAAATATGACATGTTGTGACAAGTGTAGGAGTAAAACTCCCAAATTGTCTCCGTGTCCTAATGTAACATGACACAACCTATTAGTATCCATATGTGGACACGTTTCTAGCCTCATACACTATTCACATGTCCATTTAGCTTATGAAACAATATGACAAACACTTGATGTTCCATTCTCGGATTTTTCCAAAAATGACACAAACTCTCTATATAACTTTTACCAAAATGATGGTTAGAGTCTTGATCTTCCCCCTATGGGTACCCCTAGTCCATGGCTGAGTTTCTAACAGTGTCATGCGTGAACATAGTGTCTAAACTAGGAGAAATGACAAGTTGTTTACCTATTGGGAGATGGATTTCCAATGAAACTCTCAAAGATGACTCAAGTGTCAAGTAGGACACAATCCTCCAAGCTTTTGGCCTCCACTTCTTGTGCTCCTTGGTCTCCTAGCTCCAAGCCTTCTAGGATGAAATAGAAGAGGATTTGAGAGAGTTTGGAAGAATTTTGGTGGAGGAATGGATGAATTTTTGGAGTGGCACAAAAACTAGGGTTTTGAGCTCAAAATGGAGAAGGGAATGAATGAAACCTCTCTCCCAATTGTGGCTGTTCATAAAGTCCTAATTTCCCCTATTTGAAACGTCTAAAATGCCCCTTTGAGTTGTCATGAAGATTTGGTTAACTTATGGAAACTTTTAACCTAAGTGGTTGATTAGTTCTAACCCTATTTATGACATACTATGACTTAAATGAGTCTAATTGTGTCCAACTTAAAATGTAGGTCCAAGTGTCACGACAAGTCCAATTAGGTTCACTAACTAAGGGTCCAATTATTAGACTAGTCTACTAATAAATGCAAACATCACATTTAATTAATAAAAAAATAGCCAGTATATAAATAATATAAAATAACAAAAATACTCCTATTCTGGAAATGTGGTAGTGACAAAAAAAGGACGAATTTCAAGTACTTGTAAATTGGTGAATCCTTGTTCATATTAGCATCAACCTTGTCAAAGATGGGGTACTTAGCTGTGAAACGTGTGCAAGCAAATTCTACTATCTCCTCACTACTTCCTGGTTCCTGAGATCCAAACTGGTTGCACGGAAAAGCCAAAATCTCCATACCTCTGCTTAATCAGAATCCTTTGTGAGCTAGCTCTTTGTACACCCGCTCGATTGCCGTCACAACTCCGGTGCACACGTCCGATCCGATATCTATAGCAATTCGACATCATTGGCTAGGATTCTGAATTCCGATTTAGATCGAAAAAGAAGGAGATAATATGTTGTTGCGGCTTCACGGCATTGGAGCGTTCACATCGTCTCTTTAAATGTCCTAGGATTTACAAAATCATAGACTCGAAATTGCACAAGGTAAGAGAGAGATACTTATTTCTCAGCAGAAATATACTGCAGAGATTCTTTCGTCTGCTGGTCTATCGGATAGTCGCACAGCTGATACTCCTTTGGAGCTTCATGTGAAGCTTCGTCCCACAGATAGTGAACCTCTCACATATCCTACTCGCTACAGGCGGCTAGTGGGTTAACTTGTGTATCTCTGTTTGACTAGGGCAGATATTTCTCATGCAGTTAGTATTGTTAGCCAATTTGTTTTGTGCCTCGACCAGCTTACTATGGTGCCTTACTCCGGATTCTTCGATATCTTCAAGGTTCCATTACGCGCTTATTATTTATGTCTTCTACATCTACTCTAGAGCTTCGAGCATTTTTTGATACAGATTGGGCAGGAGATCCGACCACTAGATGATCTATTACAGGATTCTGTTTGTTTTTTTGGCAATTCATTGATTTCATGGCGAAGTAAGAAACAAGACGTTGTTGCATGTTCTTCTACCGAGGCAGAGTACAGAGCTATGGCTGCCACCACCAGGAAGATCGTCCATGTACGTAGACTGCTCTCTGATATGGACATTGCTCCTACAGGACCTACGCCGCTTAACTGCGATAACAAAAGTGCTACAAAAATTGTGAACAATCCAGTTTTTCATGAACGGACAAAGCATATTGAGATTGATTGTCACTTCGTCCGTGAGCATTTTTTGGCAGGCACTATTTCTCTACCATATGTGACCTCTGCTGATTAACTAGCCGATTTCTTTACAAAGTCACACCCCTCACCGCGGTTTCATTTTTTATTAAGCAAACTCATATTGTTTGACCCACCATGAGTTTGAAGGGGGTGTTAAGATTAAATTAGATTTAGGATTATATATTAATTAGATTTAGGATTATATTCCTTCTCCTATATGGATGCATATTTTTTTCTCTTACTCCTATACGGATATGGATCCGTTCTCCATCGATATATATTCATAGTTGTATTGCTTTTCATATCATCCAATAATAAAATCAATATTGTTGATTTGTTTCACCTGCAACACATCCTTATATGATGCTCAAGGCTCTAGACTTAGTAGCAGGGGTAACTTTTAAATCAGAACTTTTAATTTGTTAATGAGCTAAATTATAGCTTCGATGAGTTCTTGCCAATAACCACATTCTATAAATAGAAACATTAAACTAAAAGCAGACAAAATGATAAGAAGAAGAATATAGTTTTCCTCAACAGACTAGTCTCGTCGTATAGGCGATTGCTGAATTTAGGGGCCACTATGCCCTTAGCAGTGCTATAAATAGCCCATCAAAGGGCTTATTCTAGGTCTTTTCTTCTTCCTTCAAGAGAATATACCCCGAGAGTATGTCAATACCTTCTCGGTCATTTTAGCATTTTGGCTTCCACTAGCTCTATGAGCTCCATACTACTTCATCAGAGACGACGGTCCCAAGTGTCCCCGCTCGTTCCCAAGCACTCGAGTGCTAACCATCCGATGGTCGGTCCCAGGTGTCGACCGGTTGGAGAACTTCTCCTAAAATCCCACTCGGGATGAATATGTAAAAGGATCTTATAACCACTATATGTTCAATGGAGTGAGTGTCTGACGATGCTCGATGGCTAGGCTAGGCTTACAACGGAGCTACGCTTGCGGCAAAGCTAGACTGCGAACTTGTATGACGGAGCTAGTTGCTTGGGGCTATTAGCTTGCTTGTTTGGCGGCGCTAACCACTTAAGCTTATCAAGTATCACACATTAGCCTATCTTAGGCATTTTTTTGACCCACGTTGAACTTGAGTGGGTCTACTGGGGTCCAAATGAGCATTCTACCTCTTGGGGACTTGCAGGAGCCTGACAGTGTAGGACCAGCTGGCTGACTGTCCGGGAATTGTTCTTTTTAAGTGTCAACAACCATATCCATATAGTGAAGAACCATAAGACTGAATTAAAGTGCTTCTGAGTTCTGTCCATAAGATATCCCTGAGTCATCCATTAATAGTCATGGAACTGTATGCAAAGTTTCATCATGGGTTATGACTTATGAGTTACTAACCCTTGATCACTTATGGAACCCCAAACATGTGAGTGCATTTTCCAACAAAAATGGAAAATGACTACCTAAATTGCATTGTAGATCCAGAGTAGACCTAAGATAACATCACCCCAGGTGGATACTTGACACGTACCTCCTCATCCCATTTCTTCTCAAGGGAAACAAAAATCAAGATTTGCTTTACTTTTACGATCCCATGCTCATTTCTTCTTGATGATTACGTCAAACAAGGCATCTTTTTTGCATGCTAGTTGTAGGACTTCTGTTTTGTGTTGTTTCAACATCCAAGGCAATTCATTTCATCAGCTTCCAATATCATTTTGATGCTTGAGTGAGGATGCAAATAGACATCATGTATTCTCGGTATAATCTTTTGAGACAGAACCCAATGATTTCAGTGCAACCTTTCTTAATTAGACGGCAATTTTTAGCTCATTTTTAATATTTGTTTGTAGAACATTTTCATTTGGAAGATATTGACAATGCTATTTATGTTTCATCCTAACTCAATATTGAAAGGATAGTCAATTGGATGAATCAGAAGGACATATTCATCTAATTAACTTATACCTTATAATTATGATTTCCTGAGCAAATTTGTTACTCTTGACTGACTTCATCATCTCATTATCTAAATTGCACCAGGGTGAGAAAAAGCTTGATACCATGCATAGTTCATGCATTGCTGAAGGAAACCTTGACCATCTGAAGGGGTCCCTAGAGAACATTCAAAATGATTCTGTTAATTCTAGATGCTTTGTATGCAAGAAAACTGAACCACACTTGTGAGTAAACTGCATTACTTTATTTTAATCATTTTAATCATTATTATTATTATAATAATTACTCCATCCTTTTTTTTTGCTATGTATGTTATTTTTATATGGGGTTATAAATTCTAAAATGTTAACAGTAACATCCCATAAGTGTGGTTTGCCAAATCAACATCTTTCTGTATATCAGGTATTGTGCTGGTAAAGGCTGCAAGAGAGCTTATCATCTATCTTGTCTTGATTTACCATTGAGTGATGATCCTCCTGGTCTGTGGCTTTGCTTTTGCTGCCTCCGGAAGAAGATGGAAAGAGCACACTCAGTATCGGAAGGGATCGAAGCTGTCTGGGATATTAAAGAGGGTAGGATATAATTGCAATTAAATTAGTATCTGTAGTTGGCAGTCTTTTTTTTTTTTTTTTCTTTCTTTAGTGAATTTATACTATAGAATGCCTGGCTATTGTGTCATGTTGTTATGTGTGCTAGAAATGCAGAAAGGGAAGCATTATCTTGTCAAATATAAAGGCCTTGCCCATGTTCATAATCGCTGGATTCCAGAAAGTGATTTGCGCCTGGAAGATCCAATGCTTTTAGACAAATTCAAGAAACGTCAGAAGAACAAGGTCTCTTAACATTTATATCACTTTATTAGAGTCATTCAACTTTATAATTCTCTATTTCATTTGCAAACTATTAAGTATAATGCGTGCTGGTTCTTATTCTTTTTTCTTTCTCATCAATTAGTTGAAGTGGAAACATCAGTGGACTGAGCCCCATCGACTATTGAGGAAAAGATTTCTGGTTCCCCCAGAACAGGCTGACGAATGTTTATGTGAGCATAGTAACTTTGATTATTGTTACCATGAGTGGTTTGTGAAATGGAAAGGTCTTGGCTATGAGCATGCTACATGGGAATTTGAGAATTCATCATTTCTACAGTCGAGTGAGGTTAGAGCTTTAATTAATGACTATGAAAGACGCCAACAAGAAGCAAAGAAAGCATCTGGGTCTTCAGAAACTGAAAAGGTAACAATGATAACTTACCAATAGCATGCCCTTATTGAGGTCAAATATCTATTTTCATTTCTTACATAGTCCAAACCATCAACGTATTTAAACATCTCCTTCTTCTATGAGTGGTTCCACAGAACTTTTGAGTTTTTTTTCAAAAAAAAGGTCGACACTCCAGTTCTCTAAACTAGTATCCCACACGAGGAATGTACAATTTGGGGAAATTTGACGAGGTTTACTGTACAGGCTGTGTATCATGAATCAAATGGGTTGGAATTGATTTTGTAACTTAATCCATTAAAATCACATTCCTCATGTTATGGCTCTGAACTATGTAGTTCATAGTCTGATTAGCCATTTCATAGGCTGGTCAGATCGGGTTGGAGGTTGAAACCCCCGCTCCTCCACCAAAACATTTTCCTCCGACTCCTCCGAGGAGAAATGTTGCCTCCACCGCGAAATGGAGGTTCGTGTCCCCGCCTCCTCCACCTCCAACTCGACCTAAACACTTGAGAATGTTTAGTTCAACTAATAGAAAATTGCAAATGATATCTTTCATATGTGATGTCCACATTAGTGTCTCTGACACCTCTTCGGAGGTTGAAACTTACCTCCATATCCTCCTCTGCCTCCCTTAAGTTTGCCTCTGAATCCACCTCGACTCGAATCTGGTTGGTCGGATATCCTCTTGACCAGACTCCATTTCCATCCCTACTATTGGAGTAACTTGGTGTATGAATTATCAAAATTGGGATATGAACGGAAGTCCCTAGACGCAGAAGTTGTCCCTAGTAAGTGTTATGAAGATGGAGCAAGACTGAGTGCATTTTTAACAATTAGAGGGATTCAGTTGAGTATAAAGAGATTTAAAATCACTTGATATTACTTGTGCATCATGGTGCAAAGTGGGCCGGATGGCCCGAACCCCGCTAGGCCCGAGCCCATGCCCAGTTAATGTCCAGGCTGGGCCTGACCTACTATATTTTCGGGACGAGCTGGGTTTGCCCTCTAGGCCCGAGCCCGGCTCGGTCGCCCAAGTTGGTCGGGCCATGTTTCTTCCTCAAAACCCGGTCGACTGGCCCGACCCGGCCCAGTCTACGTCCGGTCCACCCTCCGGGTCCTACCAATATAACAATCGTTTTTTACGACTTTTGCCCCCAACCCTGCTATACGCTATGTGACCGTTGGGAGGGTATTTTGGTCAAATGCCTCCCAATAACCTTTTGATGCGGGCATTTTAGCAGGGGCGGCCCTGGCCCAGGGCAGGCCGGGTGACGGCCTAGGGCCCCCTAACGAAAGGGGGCACCAACATGGAACTGTCTATAATAGGACTAGTATGTATCATGTGCCTTTTTTTAACAAAAAGTATTGTGGTGTGGTGGTTACAATGCTAGACTTGTATTTAAGAGGTTCTTGGTTCAAATCTTGACTACAACAATTTTTTGTTTATTTTATTATTATTATTATTATTATGTATGGGGCCCATTTAAAAAATTTTGCCTCGGGCCCCCAATTGCTCAGGGCCGGCCCTACATTTTAGTCTTTTGGGGGGATATTTTAACCAAAATATCCCTATTATTTAGCCATTTATGACCGTTAATCATGGGTATTTTGGTCATTTTACTGAAAATGACCTGAATATCCCTGTAAAAACTATATTTCAAGAATATTTGTGGTCGTTTGACACTGATTTTTATTATTATTTATAATAGGGTTTATTTCATCCAAATTTACCACATTGGAATTTCTTCTCTCTTTTGTAATACTTAGAATAAGTTTTATTCGATGAATTAGCTTATGCTTCACTGCCAAGAAAAATAAACAACTACCGCAACAAACGCAAGGCCCATAACCTCAACCCGCACAACCTTAGGAGGTACAAGGCAACTGAGGAGGAGGGCCTCATCATCAGAATTATTCCGAAATTTGGGAGCACTTTAGCGGAGTTTATAATGAATACTTCTACAGGCCTAAAAAGACTCACGGATGCAACTCTATGTTAAATGCATGCATTGTGGGAAACGATTCAAATGGGTACTAACCATGACATGGGTACAATACGTAGGCATCTAGATAGTTTAGATAGTTGTATCTAGAATCTATCACTTGAGTAAGACAATGAGCCAAGGACCATATGACATGGAGGGTGGAGTACTAACCATGACATGGGAACAATACGTAGGCATCTAGATAGTTGTATCTAGAATCTATCACTTGAGTAAGACAATGAGCCAATGACCATATGGCATGGAGGGTGGATCTCTACAAAATTTCTATCTTAAAGAAATGTCTATTATAATTTATTTAGCTATTAATACTAGGAACTTAGGTAGTCGCAATTATCCTTTAACAATTTTTCTGTAGATACTATTTTATTTATCATTTTTCGATATATGCTATTATTGTTAGATAAGTATTTTATGTTTGTTTGATATGACTTGTGTTTTATGTTTGGGTTTTCATCCGCTCTTTAAGTTTCCTTTGTGGTTAATGTTAGGGGTTGACCACTCTAGTTTTGTTCCATATCATAATTAAGCGGAAGTGATGATAGATCCTCGAGCTCGGTTACAATATCTGGCTGTAACCCTTGATAGCAAGTACAATAAGGAAGCTTGAAGAGATGTTGAAAATCCAAACATAAAACATAAGTCATGTCAGCAAACACTTATTTGACCAGAATAGTATATATTGGATATTTCTTAATTAAATAAAATTTATTCATTTTCTTACAAGTTTTTTTTTATATAAAAAAATGAGCTTATTTTTTTTAATAGTGGCCTCAAATCGGGTAATTATTATTTTTAAATAAATAGGTGCAAACCATAATTGGCCCAATTTTTTTAAAATTAATTTTTAATAAACCGGTCTAGCCTAGACCAACCTGCAACGAACTGGGCCCAGTCCGATCTAGCCCGGACCGGCTCAGACTGGGTTCTGGGCCAACCTGGGGTTGGAATTTTGGTCTCTAGCCTGAACCGGCCCGCTGCTCAAGACCGGGCTGACCTGGCCCGACCCAGACTCGGTCAAACCCGGTGAACTCCGGGTCCTCGGCCTAGCCTGGCCCAATTAACACCTTGACTTGGGCATAAGATTGATGGCATTAACATGTTGAAAATTGTTTCGCTCCCATCGATCAACATTTCAAATTTTTATGGATCATAAAATTGGCAGTGGACACCAATTAAATCAGCACATTGTTGTTCGTATTCTGGGATACCAGCTTGTTGGTTAATTTACAGTGATTGTCAATGGTTCTTGTTGATTTACTCTTAAACATGTTCCTTGTGATTATTCTTCCTGAAATTCTGGATTCTAAAGTTTGATGAAACACGGGTCACCATGCTCATGTCTAGATTTTAAGTCTCGTCAAGAGAATGGTTCTCCTTTGCATTCTCATTTTTCTTCTTCTTTTACATTGAATTTTTCTCAGTTTTTGTCTTGCTGCTTGATGGAAGATACTTGCTCCTACTCTTTGCTAACATATATGAATTTGATTGCGGTTGCTTTTCTTTGCCTCTGAGTTGTTGTTGGACTTTTCTTTGGAGAATACTTTATGCTTGTCTTTCTTATGCTGGGACATAAAATTTCAGGTCTTTTGGCTGAAGAAGCACCCATTCCACAAGCATTCAAGATTGCCAGATGGGTGCCCATCTGAGCTCAATAATGATTATCTGGATTCTCTCAATAGATTACTTGAATTTTGGCACAAAGGCCGGAATGCTGTTCTCATTGATGATCAGGTTGGGATTTCCACATTGGGTTGCTAATCTCTGTCTTCTGATAGACAATTGTGATTAAGACAATTCACACTCCATATACTTGTTCCAGAGATTTGTTTACTTAAAGTTTCTGCTTTATGTATAAACTATTTGCATATATGCTCCAGATTGAGGGGAGTCATAGATAGTGTTTTTGTAGAAAATAGTTGTTATATTTTATTGATAATCTCTTGGCTATTTATAGCCTTACAACCTCCTCATTACATTAACTCTCTATTAGGAATATCCTATGGCATATTCTCATTACATTAACTCTCTATAGGAATATCCTATGTCATATTCCAACATACCAAATATACTAATAGGATATTCCAACACATATTCCAACATACCAAAAATACCAATAGGATATTCCAACACTCCCCCTTAAGATGGACGAAAGATATTCACTAAGCCCATCTTGTCACATCCTCTCATCATGCTGATAGAGCTAAGCCCCTTGGTCAGTTCATCTGCTACCTGATCTTTGGTTGGAATATAGCCCAGCTCTAGTAGTCTACTATTCAGCTTTTCTTTGATGAAGAATCTGTCAATCTCGATATGCTTGGTCCTGTCATGCTGTACTGGATTGTTGGCAATACTAATAGCTGACTGGTTGTCACACCATAGCTTTATCTTAGCTCTTTGGTCCAGCTTCAGCTCCATCAGCATATTCTTCAACCACAGTAGCTCTGTGACTCCCAAGGCCATAGCTCTATATTCTGCTTCAGCTGTTGATCTGGCCACCACTGACTGTTTCTTACTCCTCCAAGAGACTAAGTTGCCTCCTACAAATATGCAGTATCCCGAGGTGGATCTCATGTCGTCAGCACAGCTAGTCCAGTCAGAATCACAATAACCCTCGATGCCCACATGATTATTCCTTCTGAAAACCAGTCCATGCCCGGGGCCTCCTTTCAAGTACCTCAGAATCTGGTATACTGCGTCCACATGACCCTTCCGGGGGTCATGCATGTAGCGGCTCACTACGCTGACCGCAAAGATGATATCAGGTCGGGTGTGGCTCAAGTATGTCAACTTGCCCACCAACCTCTGATATCTATCCCGGTCAACTGGTTCTCCGGCTTCAGCATCCAGCTTGAACTTCTGGTCTATCGGTGTCGTAGCTGGTTTGCATCCCATCATCCCTGTTTTCGTAAGCAGGTCCAGTGCGTACTTCCTCTGAGAAAGAACAATTTTCTTTGTATCTCGAGCAATCTCAATCGCAAGGAAGTATCGAAGAGGGCCAAGATCTTTTACCTCGAACTCCTTGCCAAGCTTCCCCTTGAGTTGGGCGATCTCCTGCTCATCATCGCCTGTGATAAACATATCATCCACATACACCACAAGCATGGTGATGTGGCCTCCACTTCGTCTGAAGAACACAATATGATCATCATTGATCTGCTGATATCCCATCCCTATCATTGCTCTCATGAACCTGTCAAACCACGCTCGAGGGGACTGCTTCAGTCCATAGATGGACTTTTTCAGCCTGCAGACCTTGTCTTCTGTCTGATTGGTGCCAAATTCTGCTGTAGGTAAGTATCTTTCCCTGAGCTGTGGGCCTAACACCTCTTATTTCCTCCCCCTGTCCCTTTTCACCTTCCTGTAGTATGGCTCATGTTCCCTGAAGTGAACATCCATACTTACAGTAACATGAGCCATACTTACAGTCAGGAGGAAAACCCAAATATCTCACCTGATACTGCAAGTATGAGGCGAGAGGGAGAGTTGTTGGGAAGCATTTCGACTGATCTCGGAGTATGGCTTGGAGGAACAAATAGGGTACAATAAGGTGAAAAGGGACAGGGGAGGAAATAAGAGGTTGTTAGGCCCACAGCTCAGGGGGAGATACTTACCTACAGCAGGCAAGGGACTTAGCACTGGCACTGTAGGAACTGGTCCTGCAAGTTGCTTCTCTCGCCTGCTGTAGGTAAGTATCTCCCCCTGAGTTGTGGGCCTAACATCTCTTATTTCCTCCCCCTGTCCCTTTTTACCTTCATGTACCCATTTGTTCCTCCAAGCCATACTCCGAGATCAGTCGAAATACTTCCCAACAACTCCCCCTCTCGTCTCATACTTGTAGTATCAGGTGAGATATTTGGATTTCCCTCCTGACTGTAGTATGGTGCCGAATCCTGGTGGTATCTTCATGTACATCTCTTCCACTAGATCCCATGAAGAAATGCATTCTTTACATCCAGTTGGTGTAGCTTCCATCCTCCATTAGCTGCCAGAGAGATCAAGGTCCTGACAGTACTCATCTTCGCCACTAGTGCAAAGGTCTCGTCATAGTCGATGCCGTACGTCTGACTGTTATCATTTTGCCACCAATCGAGCTTTGTAGTGCTCAACCTGTCCATCTGGGTTCTGCTTCACAGTGAAAATCCACTTGCATCCGACTGCTCTCTTCCCTTCTGATAGTCTCACCAGCTCCCAAGTTCGGTTCTTCTCCAGAGCTCCCAACTCCTCGTGCATCGCTGCTTTCCACTTTGGATCGTTCTTGGCTACCTGTCAATTGTTAGGTACAATAACACTATCCAATGATGCAATAAAAGCTCCATGAGAAGAAGAAATATGTTCATATGAGACAAATTTAGCAAGGTCCCAACCATATCTATCAGGAGGTTTTCCTGCATTGCTGCGAGTGGACCTCCATACTGATGATGGTTGGGGATGAGGAGAAGGAAAGATATCACCTGAAGGGGAAGGTGGTGGTGTAGGTGTCTCATGAGTCAAGACGGGTGCATGCAAGGGACTTAGCACTGGCACTGTAGGAACTGGTCCTGTAAGTTGCTTCTCTCGCCTGCTGTAGGTAAGTATCTCCCCCTGAACTGTGGGTCTAACACCTCTTATTTCTCCCTGCCCCTTTTCACCTTCCTGTACCCTATTTGTTCCTCCAAGCCATACTCCGAGATCAGTCGAAATGCTTCCCAACAACTCCCTCTCTCGTCTCATACTTGCAGTATCAGGTGAGATATTTGGGTTTTCCTCCTGACTGTAGTATGGCTCATATTCCCTGAAGTGAACATCCATACTTACAAATTTTCTTTTTTTCACTGGACTCCAACATATGTAGCCCTTCTGAGTTCCCGAGTAGCCCACAAAGATGCACTTGATTGCTCGAGGATCAAGCTTCCCTACTGACGGTCTGTTGTCCTTTACGAAGCATACGCAGCCAAACACCTTTAGTGGGAGCATCCCACTATTATTTTCCTGCAGCATCTCGCATGGAGACCTCCATTCCAACACCTTCGAAGGCATCCCGTTGATCAGTTGAGCTGCTGTCAACACTGCATATCTCCACGGACTCTGTGGGACATTCATGTCTATCATCATACTTCTCGCCACTTCCAGGAGGTGTCTGTTCTTCCTTTCCGCTACTCCGTTCTGTGCTGGTGTATATGCACAGGTGGTCTGATGCCGTATTCCTTGGACGGACAAGTAGTCCGCAAGTGTCTTGTTGGTGTACTCCGTTCCATTGTCAGACCTCAGTACCTTCACCACTGCCTTGTACTGAGTCTGGACATGTTTGTGAAAGTTCCGAAAACAGGAGGGGACCTCACTCTTATTTTCATCAAATACAGCCAAGTAGTATAAGAAAAACAATCTATGAAGGTAACAAAATATTTGTAGCCATTCATAGGAGTAGTACAATGCCCCCAGACATCAGAGTGTACCGCATCAAAAACAGACGAGCTCCTATTACCGCTACTCATATATGAACTCCTAGCAAGTTTGCCTAACTCACAAGCATCACAAACTAGTTTTTTTTTATTAACTTCTTCATAAATTGCAGGGTATAATTTGCTTAAAATACCAAATGAAGAGTGTCCCAACCTCCTGTGGTGGAGTCGCAATGTATCTTCCGCACTCATCTTCTTCAGTCCTTCCATTCCTGCCTTTTCCGCCATAGATACTAATGCTGAATCCAGCCCTTCTCGATCCAGGTACCACAGTCCATCATGTCAAGTGCCAGTCCCAAATCTTCGTCCCGTCACTTTCTCCTGTAAGATCATCTTGGGAATATCAAGGCAAATAATGCATTTTAATTGGAGGATTATAGAACTAATAGACAAAAGACTGACTGGAAAAAAAGGAGCATGTAAAATATTGGATAATTTTACTGAACCTGTACAATCGACAGTACCCTTACCGACTACTGGATGGAAAGTACCATCAGCTATTTGAATGCTGTCCGCCGATGCTAGGTGAGTATAGGAAGAAAACTCACTAGCATTCCCTGTCACATGTCGAGACGCACCCGAATCGATAATTAAATCCGACGATCTGAGGAAAGACATAAATGCAAGGACGAGCGAGTCGTCAGTGCCTTCCGTCGACGGATGGACATACATGACAGCGTTGCCTCTGGCGAAGAATGGGGTGGACGCCTCCCCGGTCCTACTCCTCCTGTCTCCATCGCTCGACGCTCTCTGTCTCTTCCTGAGTACTTCCAACATGTCCTGCAGTGCCTGATCCTCCTCAGTATAGGCACCGTCAGCTGTCTCCTCGCCTTCTGCTATCAGCAGGTTCGCCCGACAACCTCCTCGACCGTCCCATCGACCCCTACAACCACGGTCACATCCTCCAAACTGTCCACGTCTACCGCCTGAATCTTCCTTGGGTGGTTTGGTGCAAGCATATCTCAGATGATCCACCTCCCCGCAGTTGTAGCACTGCCGGGGCTCTCCCTTAGGTCCTGACGGTGCTCTTCTTCCTGTTGAGCCCTCATTCGGTTTTGTCTTCTCTGCGAGGGTTCTCCTTCCCCGTCGTGGCCAACTCAGGTAGGTAGTCGGTCCATCAAGCTTCAGATCGATGGAGGGAAGCTCCAACTTCGACGACGTTCGTGTCGTGCTCTTACCAGCCGACATCTTCATCAACTTCATCAACGTCGCAACCTCTGCAGGATCTAGCTTCTTGATGATCTCCTCCATCGATGCGTCTCCTCTCCGATCACGTCACATCCGCTCCACGACTCACGTTCGTCCTCGTCGTCCGCTCCTAGATCCGAACATGTCTATTTTTCATCAGATCTAGGCATCAATGTTCTCTTTCGGAATGATCCAACAACGACAACAATGGCGCCGTTACGTGCGGTAGGAGGGGGCGGCGCGCACGTGGGAGGGGTGGCCGGCGCGCGTACCACAGCGGGCAGCAGCTGCAGCAACGAGCAGCAGCAGCAGGCACGGGAAGGGGGGGCTGCTGTGCGCGGATTAGGGTTTGGTGGCAGAGAGAGAGAGAGAAGAGGGGGAAGGTTAGGGTTTGTGGAAAGGTGGCTCTGATACCATGTAGAAAATAGTTGTAGAAAATAGTTATATTTTATTGATAATCTCTTGGCTATTTATAGCCTTACAACCTCCTCATTACATTAACTCTCTATAGGAATATCCTATGGCATATTCTCATTACATTAACTCTCTATAGGAATATCCTATGTCATATTCCAACGTACCAAATATACTAATAGGATATTCCAACACATATTCCAACATACCAAAAATACCAATAGGATATTCCAACAGTTTTCCTTTATGGGGCGTTTGATACACATATTGCAATATTCCCAAGAATTCCATATTCTAAATTTTATTTCAAGACATGAAAATTGTGGTATTCTATATTACCGTATTTGGTATAATATGCAGTATTTTCGGTAATAAACAATTCATGCGTTTGGTATCATAACTAAATTCTTAGGAATATGA
This sequence comes from Iris pallida, assembly GCA_029216955.1. Lineage (NCBI taxonomy): Eukaryota > Viridiplantae > Streptophyta > Magnoliopsida > Asparagales > Iridaceae > Iris > Iris pallida. The sequence goes on along the minus strand of JANAVB010000199.1, from coordinate 1,247,019 downwards.
CATACTTCCTTGAATTACCTCTACACATTAAACATTCTTATGATAATTCTAGTCTGGTTTGGGTGGGGTGTCATTCCAGGTGGGTTAGGGTCAGATGGCATTCGCGTTTTGGTCTTATTAGGTTGGTTTGAATCCAATCTGGTATGGGTCTGACAGGGTCGGTCAGGTTAGGTTAGAGGCGTGTTCAGGTCCAGGTTGAGTTTGGGTATGGATCAGGTCCGAGTTAGGTTTGGGTCGGGTTTGAATCCAATTGGGTTGTACCCAGTTCAAATCGACCTTTGGCTTGGGTCAGGTTTGGGTCTGATCGGGTAGTTTGGGAAATATCGAAGATACAATATTCCCAACATAAAGGAATAAAAGTATCTACATCTCATCATAGGAATAATATTCCCTGATTTTTGGGAATATGAAGCCTAAGGGAATTCGTCATTCCTAGGAAGGAAATTCGTCATTCCAGGACTTATAGTTTAAATGCAGTAATATGTATTCCAATACGTATTATTGCATATTAAACATCCCCTTAGTCTCATTTAGTCTAGCATGTAATAATATACTTGTAGGGTAACCTCTCCACATTTTGTATATGTGTGTACCCTACATAAATAAATTATTTTAGTTATTGGGTTTCTCTATTATACTAACTTCAACTGAAGCTCAAACAAAATGAGGGAGGACTACACCTTGGTGGAAAAGTGATACTAGGAGCACTAGTTATTGATATTTAGTATCTATCATTCAACATAATAGAGATATTGAGAAGGATGTTCATAGATTTAAACAATATGATGGTTGAAATGGAATACAGCTTATGGAAGTGCTTTGTGATACCATTGAAGTTGAAAAAAACTTTATAACACAACTATAAGATCAACCATGCTTTATGGATCAAATTATTGGACAATTAGAAACATGTTCATAAATGAGAAAAAAAATGAAATAAGAATTTTAAGACAAACAAGTGGCATTACATCAAAATATAGGAATTAAATGAGTATATTTATGTAAAGTTGGAAGTGGTGAAACCAGTTGAGTATGAGGAAAATAGTCTTGGGTAGTTTCAAAATGTGCAACATACACAGTAGATGCACTGGTTAGGAGAGAGAAGATACGAGTCAAAGGAGCTGCTAAAACTAGTGGTAAGCGTAAATGAACTTGGATTGAGTCGGTAAAAAGGGATATGGGTTTTTTCTAATGTTACAGTGAACATGGCCCTTAACATAGGTGAATGGAAGAAAAGATTCAAATGGCTGGCCTCAAAATTTGAGATAAAGGCTTTGTTGTTGTTGTTGTAGTTACACTTAAATTTTGGTGAAGCTTCAGACTCTTTTTGAGACTTAAACAGTGGGACAAACGTCCCCACCCTGTTTTCTTCATGATAATTAAAAAAAATAGAACAAATTACTTGAAGATCTCTCAAAAGACAAAATGTATTGCCTAAAACTTATTACCAGGGGAGATGCTATGAAACGGTGGAAGACCCATCACCAAGAGGGTAATGAATCGGAGAGAGACCGTATCTTGATGGGATATGTTTGGCTAAAACCATGGTTGGATTTTATGACCGTGGTGAGTGTTGAATTGATTTTCATGATAGTGGTGAGTGTTGAATTAATAGGGGAAATAACCACTCTTTATCTTTGCGAGCGGGACTAGGTCATGGTGTTGGGCGCGTGCGGAAGCGTTTGCCAACCTACCTGATCAAAACCAATCCTCGTCTAACAGACACCAAGCACAAGATGATGGCAAGTATATGGCGGTGACGTACATCACCTGGACAAATTCCAACCTTTAATAACTCAGATGAAATTACATGATTGACAGAACTCACGTTGAACCCTTTGCCCTAATAGGTTCAACCCCCTCACCACTCTCAAGAAGAAAAACAAAATATTACAATTGAGATCACTCACCAATCCGTAGCAATCTTCCTAACCGAAGTTGACGACTAATCGATTAGATCTTCTTCCTTTTGTCATGGATGGCGAAGTCCTAAGAGCAAAGTACGGACTCTCTTAGATTTTCTTGTGGACGAGCATCCCGAATCTCCACTTTGTGCATTTTCTTTGTGCCTCCACCCCCACCTCATATAAATAAGATGAGAAACCTAATTTTAGGGTTAGAAAAACCTAAAAGTAGTCCACCATCAGATCTGGCCGTCCACCAACAACCAACGGTATAAATTATATCCCATCACCAATTATGGACGTTCAGATATGGTCAAATGAAATATTTGATACAAATTTGTAAATATAATTAAATCAGATATTTAATGTAAGTTTTCAAATCATATCAAATTAAGTCTTTTACCATATTTGGGCTCCAAAATTTGCTCATACCAAATCCAGAGTGGACTCCAACACATGGGTCTACTACCTATTTCCTCGACACTCTCTTGATGAATTGGTTCATCAAAGTGGAAGCATCTCAATGAAGACAGAAAGGTTTCCTGAATTTTGCCCAGAAGAAAGGTCATCAGCTGGCCTTGACATTGTGGTAGGGTCTCCCAGGATCTACTGGGACCGAAGCAGGAAGCTGCCTGGAAAACCTGTAAAGGGCCTCATTGTTATCATGCTGCCATTGGTTAATCTAGAATGATAACATTCAATTACCAACAGATACTGGTGTTTACCACCTCTAGAAGTTGGGTTTTTTATTTTTTTTTATTTTTAATATCATAGATAGCTAACCCTATTGCAATCTCCATTTTGGAACTTCCGTTCCCAATCGTGACATTTCTTGGAGAAGCCCCAATTGGAAGGTATTCATAATCATAACTTCTTAAACCCCTCTTGGAGTTTCATCTAAGCTTCACGAGTTCATGGTGCGTTTTTGGTGCTGGATTTTAAAATGATTCATTATCTTTGGATATTGATGATGGCGCCTCAAGCTCCACATGATTCTTGTTTGTTTCATAAGGCATTTGATATTGAATTCTTATTACTGAAATGGATTAAACGTCACTTGGATTGCATGGTATTTATTTGGGTTCCATATCACATCCTTCTTCCCAGCATTGCATGGCATCCTATCACCTGTAGAATACTAGTTAACTTTGGAGATTGATTAGTTGCTATTTTATACATTTAGAATGTAATTTTAGTTCATCTGTGTGTTTGTCTTCCATATAATTTATAAACCATCCTTTTAGTCATGTCTTGCACCGGACTCGTTTGACTAATATTTTTAAAGTTGCTACATGAGTAGTTCCATTCAATTTTATTAAGGAATATCTCTGTAGAAATAGCAACTGTCATATTAGTGTAAAAGATAGCAACTGTCATATTTTTAGTGCCTATAATGTCTGATGCTGCTATATGTGTTGTTCCCGCTTAGCCATTATGTAGATTGTTTTCTTTGAGATTATGATATATGCAACATGTATAATCGTGAACTTACTTGTACTACTATCCTTGTGAATTTGTGATAAAGGTTTTGCTGCTGTTGTTTTTATTTGTTAATGTAGGTACTGGCATATGTAGCTTACTAGTTGTTACATCTCGGCTTCTTTTAGACTTATAGTTGAACCGAAAATCTTACATTACTTGTATTCTATGGAAAATGACTGTTTCCTTAATGCCTCAATTTTGTCAGGAAAGGACTGTAAAGACTGTCTTATTCATCTTAACCTTACAATCCTATAAATGCCAGCCTTTCCTCATTATCTCTACTATCTCGTCGATTTCTACATGGGAAGCTGAGTTCGCTAGTTTTGCACCATATATTAACGTTGTTGTTTACAGTGGAACTATAAATGACCGCAAGATGATCCGAAAGGTTGAATTTTATGAGGAAAGTGGCTGCATAGTATTTCAAGTGCTCTTAGCAGATATCAATGTCATAATTGAGGTATCCACTTGTCCTATTGCTTTTTCAGCAAGATATCAATGGCTGCATAGTAATTTATACTTGAAATGCATAATGTTAGTGGTCATTTCAAACTATGTTCTACTGGCTTTTCAGTATGGAGCTTACATTTGATTCTTATGTGCACACTGTCTCAAATTTTTAATTTTAATTTTTCTTGTGTATACAGGACCTTGATTCTTTAGATTGCATTGGCTGGGAAGCAATTATAGTTGATAACTGTCAGAGTTTGGCAGTTTCCAAACATTTTGAACAATTCAAACATCTCTCTTCTGACTTCAGACTGCTCCTATTGAGAAAACCACTAACGGTATATCTTTCTTGTTATATGATGATTTTGTTCCTTGGATGGCATTGTTTCACTTTAGACACTATCTCATATATTCATAGGGGTTTCCAGGATAACCTTGGCGATTACCTCAATATGCTCTCATTCCTTGATCCAGTAGGGCACGATAATCCTGATAACAGTTTGAAGGTGGATCCTATTGATAGTAGTGGTGAGCTTGATATATTGAAAGAGAGGTTAGGACAATATCTTGCATGCGAGCACAAGATAAACTCCACATTTTACTTAGAGTACTGGGTTCCTGTTCAGTTTTCTTATGTGCAGCTTGAACAATATTGTGGTATTCTGAAGTCAAAGTCTGACTATCTCTCTTCAGGCTTGAGAGCTGGTAAATGTGATGATGATGTGGTAGTTCTTCTTGATACACTTATTTCTGTTCGGAAGGTTTGTTCATTAAACTTTATTTGATCAAATTCCACATGCATGTTTGACTTAAAACGGCTGCCTTGCTGGAAGCTACGGTCTAGTGACAGCCATATTCTGCACGTAATGTTTTACTTGGTGCAGAACTCCTATTTATTGACATAACTAACAAAACAACATCTCAATATTGATTTACTGTTGTTATTTGAGCTTTTCTAACTTCCATTTTTTGCTGCAGTGCTGTAGCCATCCTTACCTTGCTGACGAGTCTTTGCAATTTTCGTTAGCCAAGACCTGCCCCCAGGCTGAATATTTAGACATGGGGGTTAATGCAAGTGGAAAATTGAAGTTTCTTGATCGGATTCTCCAGGAAATGAAAACTCGTAAGTTAAGGGCCTTAATTCTCTTTCAGGTATGTGATTTTCTTTCAGTACAATCCCTCTGCATCAATACTCTGGTTAAGTTTGTGCATTTGAATTTCTAGGTTAAATTTATGCTGAATGCAGAGTTTGAAATACCACTTTCATGGTAATTTTATCTACACTAATTTCTTCGTTAGAGCATTAATTCAACATCAGCACCTCCAACAACACTCCAGTAAAGTTTTTCTGTTGTATATTCCTACATGACTTGTTCGTCTCCTTTAGGCCCTCCTCTATGCAATTAGCTATTATCATATCCTCTTTCCTGCCCCCAACCCAGTTTCTTTTATTCTGATCCAAGTCCTTGCAGCATCAACTATGATCCCTTCTGATTTGTGTATCAATCTTGCCTTATCTGGGTTCTTGACCCACAAATGACGAAAGTACACCCTTTCTTTGCATCATTGAGTTCGTTAAGAGCATAACTGACAATTACTTGACTTTTGTCTGTGTGTCTTTGTTGTGACAGATTAAATGCCTCATGTCTGCTGATACAATTAGTTCTGTCCGTCAATTGGCTTCTGTATAGAACAAATAATGTCTATGTGATCCTTGTAAGGGCCTATTGATGCAATATATATTTATTTTCTATAATAATCTTTGTAATGACAATCCAAACTCAGATAGTTCCTCCTAAGGCCCCTGAGGGTATTAGGATTCGCTCTTACTTTATAGACTGATAGTCTCTTTCCCAAATTAGTATCACTTACAAATCCAGAAAGACTGTTCCATTCATGAATCAGTTCTTGTTTATCTTTAAAAGCCTTTTGTCTTCCAAGTTTTGTTGAGAGTTTGGGAACTTCTTAATTCACTTTGTCAAAGTAAATTTTCACTTTGTCGAAAGTAAAATTTGAAAGTAAGTTCAGTACATGTTCTGTGCTGTTTGTGCCTTCTTTTTTACCTCTATTGGCAATTTAAAGTGATTGAATGTATATTCCATGGTATTCTTCAACAATATATGTTAGTAGCTTCTTCTTTGTTATATGAACTTTTTTTGTAAAGTTTGCAAGAGAGAAAGTTGTCTCATTTCTTGTCCATGTTCTACACGACAGTCTACTCTTGGGTCTGGGCGGAATTCAATGGCTTACATTTTGGATGATTTCCTACTTCATCGATTTGGTGCTGACTCCTATGTAAATGTTGATAAGCATCTAAAAATGTCTGAGAGACAGGCTATCTTGCAGAAGTTTAATAATAAGCATGGAGGGACCTTTGTTGTTCTAATTGAAAGTCGTGCTTGTCGCCCTAGCATTAAACTTGCTTCAGTGGATGCTGTTATTATATTTGATAACGATTGGAATCCGTTAAGTGATTTAAAAAGCCTTCGACGGATAAGTATTGATTCACATTGTTCTCAGGTCAAGGTGTTCCGCTTATATACACCTTATACCTTAGAGGAGAAAGTTCTATTACTAGCCAAACAAGATATGGCAATTGAGAGCTCTGTAGATAACATAAGCACAAAACTGAGGCACTCTTTGCTTAGTTGGGGAGCCTCCTATCTTTTTGGTAAACTTAAGGAGTTCTACAAACTTGAGAGGTCTTCTGGTTGTCGTGAAACTCCCATTGACAGCTTTCTCATAGATGATGTGTTGTATTTGTTGACACAATCACCTGGGAATGTCAATTTTGCTTGTAGAAGCAACCGTTCAATGATAGTAGAAGCTCAACATAGTGGCACATCCTATTCCAGCAAGATCACTTTGTTAGGTGAGAAGGAAAACGTTCCCTTGTCTAATAAAGCCAATAAAGATCCAGCACATTTCTGGTCTAAGCTGCTGAAAGCAAAATCTCAAGGGAAAATTTGCATCTGGTTCATCTGAAAGGACCCGACACAGATCACATGTTTATGACGAATTGGCAAAGATTCCAGGAGGGAGTGATGAAGTAAGGGAAGAGTATAGTGACACAGATCATGCAAGGAAACCAGAAGCAGAAAGTGATCAAGTGAGGAAGAAGTGTAAAACTGCTGGAGTGACGTCTCAACAAACTTGGTTAGACGTAGGAAAGGAAGTTGAAGGGGTCCAGATACAGAATGAACGTTTGGAAGAAGTGCAAGCTGGTAAGCGGATAGAATCCAGTGATAACCTTCCCTTATCAGCTACTGGATATAAGCCAGAAAAGTACAACTCAAATGGACAAAGTGGAGCTGATGATGATGCAGGAGATACAACAATATCATCTGGGTCTTTGTCAGATAGTGGAGCAAGACCTGTGGTTTCAATTGGAGTAAGGGAAGAATCTACTGAAGTTGCCGTGGTTGTTCGAAATGGGGGGATGGAAGACATGTCCAAAGAATTAGAAATCCCAGATTGCCAATCTAAAAGTACGGTTGCACGGGAACCTATTGAACCAAGTAGAATTCTCCTGGATATTCCGGCAACTGTCGTGTGTGCAAGGGCAGATTATAAGCCCCAGGAAGTTGACTCTACAACTTTTCAGAAAGATATCGTGAATGCAACAGGTGAAGAGCAAAATGCAGTCAGTACTGATGATGTTGCAACCCCAGCAGTTGGTATTGAGCCGCATGCAGCTGCAGATTCTCGTGGTATATGCTTGACTTCATCTTCTCTGCAAAGTCAGACAAACCCTTCCTGTGCCCCTGAGTATGAACTCCCTGTACGTGACAATGAACCATATAATCAGGTATGTCCCATGGCTCACTTTATCTGATTAGATATCCCTTCATAGTCTATTTTAATTGGGTGGTTGTATCAGGGTTTAAGTGAAGCAAGGAATTCAGTTTTCGAAGCTGTTCATCAGTCAGCAAATTGAAACAATTGGTATAAAGATCCATGAATAACAGAATATTCCGTAGTTGTCAGGACTGTGGTGCACTTAGTTTATTCATAATATAAAAGCATCGAAGTGTGTGTGGCAGAACTAAAGAATATAATACATGTAATAATGGTAGTTATTACATGTAATAATGGTAGTTATTCTTTTAAAAGATCCAGTTGGTGCACTCTAGTACCTTTATTCTGACCAAACTGTTAAGTGTAAACCTTACATTTCTCATGTGTCTTTTCTAACACATTAGAATAACTATATTCTAGCTCCATAGCTTATAGTTATTCTATAATATTAAATGTTGAGAAATTGGAAAAATTATTGTAAAATGCTAGTCCAATTCTTCGAATGCCAAATTGTTAAACTTACACTACCACAAAAACTATGCTCAGGTCATAGCTAAAAATGCCATAAGAAGGACAAGCATTGAACTTGTAAGGAGAGAACTTCGATTATATGGCAGAAGACGTTGAAGTGTATGCATGGTAGAAGGGAGGAATTGAACTGTAGTTTTTTTTTTTTTTTGGCGTGGAATACATGTTTTTAAGTTAAGAAGTATGCAAGTGAATCAAGCAGAATATCTTCTGTAAACAGAACTACAAATCAGTCTTACCTCTGACAACCAAGAATTTATCCACCTCTTAGTGATCATATCATCTCTCATTTAATGTCTAGTAGGTAGGTACCTCATTTCGACCAAGTTTCAAAATCGGAATAATTCTCTGCCCTGCTTTGCTCGTACTGCAGCTCCCTCTTGTATGTTGTATTTGGCTGAAGAAGCTTCAGTCTAGTTTGGGCTTGAATTATAAAATCCTTGGTTGTCCATGAGCACCACAAATGCCCTAATGGTCTATTGGATGCCCTTCTCGGCCTCCTTGTCTGATAGATGCTGCTGGGGCCCTCCTGATAGACACCACAGGAGCACTCAATTGTGGGATTTCCAGTACCACGTTTCTTTTTGAGTGTCATTATGAAACCAACGACTTCATTTTGCAAAATATATCGTTTATGAAATTTTACAATATATTGGCCGACATAGTGGGCCAAATGTGATAACACTATCTTTTTTAAATGGTGGTCAATATACTGGTCGACATATTTTGCCAAATGTGATGACACTATTTTGTTTTAAATGGTGGCCAACATTTTACTTAATTGGGTTTTGTAGAGGTTATTTTGAGATAAATGGTTTTAAGTGTCAAATTAGTTAAAAGACTCATACAATTGACTCTTAAATTACTTCATCTCTTAATTACATGTATATTTTAAGATGTTTAGACTTGTAAACGACTCATACTCCTCAACAGTGTGTGTTTTTATATTTGTACTTATTTGTCTTACGTAGTCCTTAGATTATTTCAACCGACCTAAAAAATTTAGGATGAAGGCTTTGTTGTTGTTGCAGCACATTAGATTGCTTGATACAACATTTTAATGTTAGTAGTTTTTTTATTGTACTTATAGTTGTTGTAGCCTACTATAAAGGAGGATATAGGTTCGAGTCACGGAATCTCCATATATGGGGTAATGCTGCTTACATAGTACATACTCTCACCAGACCCTGCGTGCTTACATCTAGACCCTAACCAGACCCTACGTGGAGGTTTATTTGAGATAAAGGATTTTAAGTGTCAAATTAGTTAAAGGACATAAAATTGACTCTTAATTACTTGTATATTTTAAGGTTAAATGGTTTAGACTCTTAAACCACTCATAATCCTTTTTTTTTAAATATTTGTACTTATTGTCATACTCAGCCTATTAGATTATTTAGCTGACCTCAAAAATTAGGGATAAAGGCTTTGATGTTGTTGTAGCATGTTAAGTATTAGTATTTGGGCTTTAGTCCCACGTTGCCTAGAATAATAGTGAGAGGGGTTAGCCTCTCCTATATATGTAACTCTCCCCTTTAATAAGATTTATCCCATTATTCTATTCTACAGGGTATCAGAGCCATAATCCATCCACCCTCTCTCTCTCTCCAAAAAGAAAAACCCTAACACTAACACATACCCCCTGTCAGCCGCCACCCCCTGCTGCGCCCCCCCTGCTGCCGCCTCCCTGTCGTTGCTGTCGCCACCCCTATTGTCACGTCCCGGTCCCGTAGGATCGATCGTCCTCGATAAGACGTGATGCCACATGAGCCTAGATTGCGCTCACGCAAGGCAGCTTCCATAACGGCTGATTACATCGGCTTGCGACGAGATCGTTGCACAGAAGTCCCAAGCAAAAAATTGAATGTACAAGACAATACAAGCATTGAAACAAAATCAAAGTCTTTATTGATATTTGAAACATAAGATTACAAAGGCGCGTAGCCAAGATTACATTCACTCAGGCTCACTTTTCTCTCATATTACAAGTCACTCTGCTCTCTCTCACTTCTCAATACAAGCTTCAAGACTGCAAGTGGCGGATGCTTCAGATAGGCGATGTCCATATATTATGTCCGTATAAGTTCCGACTTCAAGCGGCCGTACGCCTCGAAACGTCAAGGAACTCCGTGCCTCGACGCATCCAAGCGAGCTTCGCGCCAACGGCTTCTACCTGTGCCTGCACATAAACTCTGTGTGGGTGTCAGTACTCAACTGTACTGGTGGAGTGAGCTCCTTGCCCATCCATACAAAACCAACACGTTCATTTACTTTGTGCAACATAATCCCTTATGTTTGTCTTTCTATTCTTGCCTTAGGGTCGATTTTAGGACAAATTCTTGGTCTATTTGTGTCTCAGACTATCCCCGTGCCATTGCACCGATAACTTGATTATCGTTGTGCCTCAAGACCATTCTCGTGCTAGCAACATAAATGTATCGACTCGTGCTTGCCTTTCGTGCCATACGTTGGGATGTAACATGTTTCGTGTCATCGACTTGGTCCGTGCTTCAACATCGAGGCCGTGTCTTGCAACTTAGCATGACTTAACCAAACTTGTCTTACGACCCTTCTTGACTTAACTCGAAATAACTCAAGTCTGACTTATGCAACTCTATGCCAACGACTTAATACTCAACACCACATTTCGTGCTGAAGCACGCGTCTTTTCTATAGCCAAATCTTAGGCTTCTTGAGACTTGTATCGCAACCGTGCATACCATCTTTATCCTATTCGTGCCGTGCTTGCACTTTCTTTTATTCGACCGACACTGTGCATGTGAATTGTCGCTCAGCACGCCAACTTATCTATATGAAAGGTCACTAACAATGTCAAGCTATCTTGGACCTTAATTGGATAATACGGAATGCTTGTATACAACGAGGCACGATTTCGCCGAATTTCTCGTACTACCCGCTCTACGGCGCACCCCTCGGATCAGGTTGCATACCATCCGAGGGTCCCGTAGGCATGTTCCTCCTAGGCCAGACCGGTCCTGTGGCCGTAGGTACTGTCTGAGGAACAAAATCATCCTTGTCGACAAGTTGTCCAATGACCATGCAAGACTCAACTCGATTTACCATGTCCTTCCTTATTCCTGACCGTGCTTTCCATATTTCTATCGAGACTCCCATGTAGCGGGACCGATCTCGGCGACAACCAGTCGCGTGAACTTTCTATCGAGACTCCCGAGTAGCGGGACCGATCTCGACGACAACTAGTCACGTGAACTTTCTATCGAGACTCCCAACTAGCGGGACTGATCTCAACGACAACCAGTCGCGTGAACTTTTTATCCTTTTAAAACCCAAGGAACGACAACTGCGTAGTCTTCTAGCTTAACTTGGACCAAACATGTGTTCTTTAACCGTGGCATACTTACCCTTGAACCTACCATGGCTCATGCCTTAAACCAACTTGTTTTCTAAGCGGCACTATCGCTCAAGTCATACCTTATATGATGAGCCTTGGGATCGTGGGACTATGCGACTTGACAACCGCAAAACATGGGACAATGCTTACTATGACTTCGATAGTGCAACAAACTCTTGTCTAACTTAATCGTGCAACAACATAACCAGCGGGACGAGCAAGGGCTATGTCAAGCCTTGCATTGTAGAAACGTGCCGTGCACGCGTTCGACTTGAACAACCAAGTTTTTTGGGTGCCTAGACTTATGCCATGAATCTTTCAACGCAACTTAACCCATGGGACGAGCAGAGGTTAGGCTAAGCCTTGAACGATGGGACCGTGCATGCTTTATTAAGCATTTATGCGGGCGACGCCTATGACTTAGGCTAATTCATAACTTTGTGGCGAAGATCGACTTTCCTTCTCCCAAGCCACGGGATGAAGGACCGGGTGTCATTTTGAAAGCGATCGTGCAACATTTCTAAGCCGACCGTGGGACGCTTTTCATGTTCTAACTCAATCGATCCAAGTTGGGATTATTCTCTTAGCTATGTGGATGCGTCTCTTTTATTATCAAGCCTACTTGTGCAGTTGAAAACTTTCATTTTATTAGTGCGAAGGCCAAGCTGAGGCAAGTTCACCGAAGCCACCCACCTGAGCGAGGAGGAGTCTCGACCGAGCGGGTCTTCGAGCAGCTGTTGCATGGCTAAGTCCGAACGCCATCGGCGTTTTGATTCCTCCGATTGACTGAGCGGAACGGGGTATTACACCTACCGTCACCCCCCCCCCCCCCCCCCGCGTTCAGCCGCCCCCCCCCTCCCCCACACTATTGTCGACCCCCTTGCTGCTGCTGCCGCCCCCCCCTCTTGCCCACACCTCCCCCCCCCCCAATGGATCCAAAACCTAACCCTAGACTCGCTCCTGATCCCATGTGACATGGTATTTGGTTGTTCTTCCTCACAACCGCCATCCACTCCCCTTCAAACCCTAACTTTCTAAAAAAAATGTTGCTATCCTCGAAGGGTAAAAATGGTTTGTTTGCAGCAACCTCCGACTTTCTAACATTAAACTTTCAGGAATCACAGAGGGTAAACAACATGTTTGTTTGCAGGAACCTCTCCATACACATTGACTTAGGATACTCAGACGGTAAACATCATTCATGTTGTTTGCTGGAACCTCTGACTTCCAACATTAGTATCAGAAATTTAACGAAGAGCAGACAAGATGCTTGTCTTGCGTGAATCTTTGTTTCTTTCCTGATCTTCACATCAGGACCTAACAGCGGGTAACTTGGGTTACCTCTCTGTCCTGGATTGTGTGATCTACTTTCATCTCTACTTCCTATGCGCGTGCCAGTTCTGGCTACGTTACTAGCACATTAGTAGAGTTGATGTGATTGTCAAGAGATCAAATCGATAGTCGAATCGAAAATATTGCGATATGACTAGCACTGGGACGAATAGCAGTGCTGCAGACACTAGTGTCGGCAAAGAAATGGCGGGACCAACGGGCACTGGCGTCATGATTTTCTCGATTCGCCTTGTCGATCGATGGTTGGACGGACTAGAAGGCTACTCGACATAGCGAAAGAAGGTCGAGAAGACGCTTCGAGGGATGCGGTTATCTAAACATTTGACTGACAATGCTCCAGCAAAGTCTGATCCCATCTTTGAGCAATGGGAGACAGTGATAGTCGAATGTTTACACAGTTGATGAAATCCATGGAACCATTGGTGGAAGACGGTTCAGAATACAGATTTCGTAAAAGAATTATGGAGGTCTTGGCGACGACGTTTGATGGAAAACACAATTTGTCTCATATCTACGACTCCGTTGTTGGCGTATACCGAGCAAATCAGGTAGATAAATCTCAAAAAGACAACTTCAAGACCTTTAAGGCTATGACTGATGAGATCGACCGCATATTGCCTCTAACGACGGATATAAATGAAGCAAGGGCTCAACGTGAGCAGCTTCATGTCATGGCATATCTTGTCTCTCTCCGTCCTGATGCGGACTTTGCTCGCTCTCAGATTATTGCTGGATCTAATATTTCGTCTCTGATAGAAGCACATTATCGTGTCCTTCAGGCAGCAAAAGTCGTTGAGACTACTCCGGGTGATGTCCCTGCTGATCGATCTGCTCTTGGTGCCGCTCGTGCATTATTTCGTGTTGGTCATGGTGGACGATGTGGTGGCCGTAATGCTAGTCGCGATGGGGGATGTGGCAATGGCGGTCGTGATGGAGAAAGACCGCACACGTGCTTCCACTGTGGTCAGCCTGGTCATTTCCAGTGGCAATGTCCTAAAGCACCTGCTGCCAATGTGACATATGATGTTCCTGATGGTGTTCGATCTGTTCAGATGACCGCAGAGTCATACACAGATTTTTTCGACTTCTAAGCTCAACGACATGGTGAAGTGTCCACATCTGGATCCACAGTCGGGTACTCAGCGGCATGTGTGGTGAAGTCGAACCAATGGGTAATTGACTCTGGTGCGTCTGCTCACATGACTGGCGATGCAGGTATGATATACAACTATGTATCGGTGGACCGTGTTTCAGATGTTACTGTTGTCAGTGGTGGTTCACTAACAGTCTGTGGACGAGGAAATGCCCTTCTTACTTCCAGACTGTCATTTAGTTCCGTATTACATACACCGGAGAATCCGTTCAATTTGCTTTCCATTAGTCAACTTACTCGCGATTTGCGTTGCTTGGTAACATTTTTTTTCTGATGGTTGTGTTTTTCAGGACCTGAAAACTGAAAAGACTGTCGGTAAGGGACATGTGACTAGAGGTTTGTACATGTTTGATGTTCCTTCTTCTGTTGCTTGTACTGGTGTGAAACTCGATCATTTCGAGTTACATTGTCAGTTAGGTCATCCATCAATCCAAGTTCTTCAAGAATTGTACCCATCTTTAGATGTTTCCGTCAACTTTCATTGTGAGTCATGTCATTTGGCTAAGCATCATCGGATTTTCTATTCGGTGAGTCAAAATAAAATTGCATCCGCTCCTTTTGTGTTGCATTCTGATGTCTGGGGACCTAGTCCAGTTGAATTAATGATGGGTTTCAAGTATTTTGTTACCTTTTTAGATGGCTACTCACGTGTCACTTTTGTCCATCTGATGAAAAATTATTCTGAATTATTTGAAATTTGGTGCAATTTCTATGCCGAAGTCAAAACACAGTTTGGTGTTCCAATTAAATATTTTCGAAGTGACAATGGCCGTGAGTATCTATCTCGTGAGTTCAATACTCATCTGTACTGAAATGACATCATCCACCAAACTTTCTGTCCTTACACACCACAACAGAATGGTGTGGCCGAACGCAAGAATCGTCATCTCTTGGAAACAACGCGTACTCTTATGTTTCGAGTACGAACTCCCAAAAAAATTTGGTCGGATGCGGTGCTTATGCTTGTTATCTTATTAATGCATGCCATTGTCGATTTTCATTGGTACTACTCAATTTTCTCGGTTATATCCCGGATGAGAACCATTTTCTCTCTTAAATTTTTTGGTTGCTTGTGCTATATTCGAGATAACCGATCGACTCTTTCTAAATTAGATCCTAAGGCGATCCAATGTATTTACTATTTTTCTTAGGTATCCTAAAGATCAAAGGGTATCAGTATTTCTTTCCTACCTTGAAGAGGTATTTTTTTCTCTCAGGACGTTAGCTTTGTTGAAACTGAATTTCCTCCACTTTCACGAACTTCGAATCCAGTTCCACGAATTTATTCAGACGAGAATTTCTTATTGTTTCCTTCTCAAACACAACAAACCCCCATAAGGGTGCCCTCCCCTACCGAACAAGTTTCACAGTCCAACGGTCCGCAAATACCAGTTCCTTCAGTATTGACGTCACTACCGACGTCACCCGAACTAGCATCACAGATAGTGCCCACAGAGCCATCATCCTCCTCTAGCTCCACTGATTCGCCTTCGCCGTTTGTTCCGTCTGTTCGACCTCGTCGTGCTTGTCGTGATCATCCATTGTATGTTGACAGCTACAAATGACTTGCCAGCTACACTCAGTCCTTGGTCTCTACTATTGATGGGATTCAGATTCCCAATAATGCCGAGGAGGGTCTCAAACATCCCGGTTGGCGTGCCTCTATGGAAGAGGAGATGAAAGCACTCTGGGAGAACCATACTTGGGACTTGGTAGATTTGCCTACCGGTAAACAGGCAGTCGAGTGCAAATGGGTGTTTGCGATCAATGTGAAACCTGATGACACTCTTGATCGCCTAAAAACTCGTCTGGTGGCTAAATGATAACTCTCAGACATATGGTGATGACTACTTTGAGATATTCTCCCCAGTTGCCAGGATGACATCGGTGCGCTTTTTTTGGCCTTAGTTGTTCGCTAAGACTGTCCATTGCTTCAGCTTGATATCAAGAATGCATTTTTCATAGAGATCTTGAAGAAGAAGTGTATGTGGTGCAACCTCCCGGGTTCGTTGCAAGGGAGGGTAAAGTGTGTCATCTGCGAAAGGCTCTCTACGGCCTCAAACAATCATTCCGTGCGTGGTTTGGTCGATTTACACAAGTTGATGGGTATACATCAGCTGGAAGGATACTACTTGGTGTCTATGTTGATGACAATGTGATCACGGGAGACGACAACCAAGGTATTGCAAGCCTGAAGAAGTTTCTGGAGAACGATTTCAGACCAAGGATATAGGGTCATTGAACTATTTTTGGGCATTGAAGTCATACGGGGTAAGCGGGATATTGTAATGTCTCAGAGAAAGTATGTGCTGGACATACTAAATAATGTAGGAATGATGCAAGCAAAGGGAGCAAACTCTCCAATGGATCCAGGTGCAAAGTTACTTCTAGACAAGTGGGTCCTGATGACCAATCCAGATCAGTATATCGAATGGTGGAAAAACTCAACTACTTGGGGTAATGACTGGTCGGATATTTCTTTCGCCGTAAGTGTAGTAAGTAGATTTGTGGCTTCTCCAAGAATTCATACTGGTAGACAGTTCTCATAATTTTGTGTTATCTAGTCAAGAATTCGGAAAAAAGAATTCAAATAAAAAATCATGCATATACTCGTGTTGAGTGCTTTACCGATGCTGACTGGGTCAAGCTTGATAGATAGACGGTCTACATCTGGTTACTAGGTAATTATTGGTAGAAGCTTAGTATCGTGGAAGAGCAAGAAGCAGAGTATGATAGCACGGTCAAGTTTAGAAGCAAAATATCGAGTCATTGCTCGAGGTGTTATATATGAAGCATCTTCTACAAGAACTGGAAGAAGAAGCAGGATTTAAAGCAGCAGATCTGTGGTGTGATAATCAGTCTGCTATTCATATTGCTACCAATTCTGTATTCCATGAAAGGACGAAGCAATTGAAATCGATATTCACTTTGTCCGTGATGAGTATACAAAGGGTAGGATAAAGTTTCACCATGTGAGGACCGGTGATCAGATAGCTTATATCCTCACGAAGCCTCTTTTGGGGCCTCAGGTTCAATTTCTGTGTAACAAGCTGGACATGATTGACATCTATGCTCCAGCTTGAGGGAGGGTGTTAAGCATCAGTATTTGGACTTTAGTCCCACATTGCCTAGAATAATAGTGAGAGGGTTAGCCTCTCCTATATATATGTAACTCTCCCCTTTAATAAGATTTATCCCTTTATTCTATTCTACATAGCACATTAGATTACTTTATACAACATTTTAATGCATGTAGTTTTTTTATATTTGTATTTATAGTCGTTGTAGCCTAACTAAAAGAGGATGTAGGTTGGAGTCAAGGAAACTACCTCTCCATATATATGGAGGTAATGTTGCTTACATCTAGACCTTGCGTAAGCGAGAGCCTCATGGTACTGGGACACCATTTTTGTGTGGTTACCATATGTTTTGAGATTCCTTATGAACTTTGTGTTTTGGGGATAACTCATCTTTCTCCAATAAATAAAAATAAGTTATTTTTCCTTTGCTTTGGTATACTCTGATATTTGGGACTCTATAAACAACAAAATATGTTTACTTTTTTGTTACTTTGTGACCTTTATTAATGACCGTTCTTGTATAAATCGACTTATCTTATTAAGAGATTGCTCAAAGATTTTGAGGCTTTTTAAAAATTTCATCCAAGAGGTCAAAATTCAGTTAAAAATTAATATTGAAATCTTTCGCTCTGATAACGCCAGAGTATCAAAACCAAGCCTTTCAAAGTAGCTTTATGGACCAAGATTCCTTCATCAAGCTTCTTGCTTATATACACCCCAACAAAATTGCATTGCCTAAAGTAAAACCAACACTTACTAGAGTGGCTTATTCCTTGCTTAATCAAATGCATTTTCCTAGCAGTTACTCGAATTTTGTCATATTTACTGCTTGCCAACTTATGATTTTTTTAATCACATGCCCCATTGTTATCAATAACCAGCTCCATTCCCTGTCCTTTTCCAAACCAAGAAATATTTCCTTTCCCTCTCAAAGTGTTTGGACCATACTTTGTATGTTCACTCTATCAGAGACTGGACGTGATAAACTTGCTCCTTGGGCCACCAAATATGCCTTTGTTGGTGACTCTTGTACCCCAAAAGGCTATGTTTGTTTTGTGAGATTAAGGTTATGACAGCAGCTGATGTTTCCTCTCTAACAAAGTCATTCTTTTCTTCAACAATCCACAACAACAACAACAACAACAAAGCCTTTATCCCAAAAAATTTCAGTTGACTTTTCTTCACCGATCCTCATCATATAAATAGGGATCCATAGCCCTCAATAAAGTATCACTTACTTTCCATGTTTGTGACAGATGGCATTCTATAGTTGACACTTGACAAATAGTATCTCTTTATCAAAGTTCAGGACTCTTTCAATTTTCACTATTGACCCATGTCTTTTTCTTATGAGCATAAAACCTTCTTCCTGAGGATGTGCACTTGTAATTTTGGTATTCTTTCAATTATTATGTGTGTTGCATATATTATGGATACTATTATTATTATTATATTGTTATGGGACTTGTCTGTACTTCATCACTATATTATAGGGCAGCACTGCCGGATGATTACTCTCTCCATAGGAGCTGGTTAATAGAAAATTTGAACTTTAAATCATTTTGTATCAGGTACCCTTTGTCACTGAGAGAGAGGATTTTGCCGTTTGTGGAAGTAGAAGTGAACAAGCCTTTACTTCTGCGCAGAATATTGTGATTCTTACAGTACCTTCAGGCACTGGACAAGTTATACAAGGTGCCATTGATAGTCACAGTCTTGAAACCTCAGATCCCATGTTGCAGATACCTCCATCTACTGGCTTGATGCCCTTTATGCCTAGTCAAGCAAGAGCACCTTCACTGAGAGAAGTGTTGACACAACCTATAGAAAAATCAAACAATTCTCCGTCACAATCTTTGCCGCATCCAACGCCACTGCTACAGAATGTTCCACCAGACAGTAATTTACCAGTACACACTACAGTTCCACTGCCCGTATCAGATCAAGAGCTTCATCCCGATCCTTTTCACAATGAATTGGTGAAATTATGTAAAGAGGAACAGACAATTACCAGAGATCACGAGGAAAAGGTTTTAGTATGAGTTATGCTTTAACATAAATTCTGCTGGGTCACATAAATTCTGCTGGGTCTTTATTGTGTCAGAGTTGGCACATATATCGTCTTATTTATCTGTTTTATTGAACAGAAACTGCAACTTCAGTCAGAGTACGAGCAAGAGATGGTTAAGCTGAAAAGGAAGTACGATAGCCTAATTCAGAATGCTGAGACAGAGTTCATTCATAGAAAGCAGCAGCTTGAGAAAATCATTAACTCAGTTCACTACAACCAAATTCTAGCTGAGGAATTTCGTAGCAATTTTTGTAAAAGAGAGACAGAAGCAGCATCTGTGTCTCAAGGTATGGAATCTTGAGCTTGTTTCTACCAATCATGTGTAGTGTGGTTGATTAATGTTAAGGTGACTGCCAGAATATATTTATTCTTTTCACTTGTCTTCTTGAACCTTTTAGTCATTAACTATAAATAGTCACTAGTATATTTTGTACGTCATATGAATTTCATTTCATGATTGCATGCAAAAGTACGAGTGATATTAAAAAAAAGGTGATATATGTTAGGACCACAAAATGGTACATGCACACAACCATAACACCTATATCCCGAAATTTGGGGTTGGCTACACTAATCCTTATCTTCCATTAAGCTCTTTGAACTGCCATCTCTCACCCAAGGGACATCCCATTGTGTATTCTTAAGGTTTCATTGCATAGAGATCCAACCGAGTTCTATGCTGGCTACACACGCATACTAGCCTGCAGGGCTCATTCTGACTGAAAAATAATAATAGTTGGATATAGACATGCAGAAATACAAACTTAAATCTAACAATAAATAGATTCGCCTTTTTATATTTTAATAAAATTATGAGGTAATGAATGTATTGGCGACATAATGCTCAGCCTTTTCATTCGCAGCTATCAAATGAGTTTGAAAGGATTGAATGAGGAGGAGCTCAAGTAAAATGCAATTACCGAGGAAAAAAACTTTGAATGTCATATGTACCTATAGTGTAGGTATACAGAGAGCAAAGAAGGCGAAAACTGCATGCATCTCTAACACAGGAATGTTGAGTTGATCAAACCGGAAACACAGTCCACACATTCACATGCGCAAATTTGATCTTTCTGGATCATCTTGATCATAATCTTCAATCGGAAAGTTTGGCCTAGATGGTGAACAGAAGATATCATTGTGCAATGCCGTTTAGTTTTTTCATTGGTAAAAAGGATGAAGTTTCAAAAAATCACAATTCCACCCTTAATGAGATTGCTGTTGAGACTTCTATGCATGGACCCAAGGAGTAGAATCCTAAAATCCATCTTGAAATTGTCTTGGGCAGCATGATAAATGATCTAGTAAGTATCTAGAATTTTCCTGTGTCCTAGTTGTTTAAGGCTAATTATAAGGGCACACCTTTCTTGATCAGGGCTGTCCAAGTGACAGTTTTCCATTATTTACAAGTTTGCCACCGAAAAAATTACTCAGGGCTATCCAAGTGGTAGGTATAAAAGTTGACTCTTAAATTTTTTTCTTCTTCTTCTTCCTCACTCTCCATTCTCTCCCTCTTTCTTCTTCAAACCCTAGGTCTGGTCCCCACACTTTTTTCAACCCCACATTTCTCCAAACCCTAGAAGATTTCCCAAGGAAGATTCTTAGAATATTCGGTACGATGACGTCCGCTAAACGACAAAATTTTTGAGGTTATTTTTTTTTGAAGTAATCTTATATTTTGTCCCAATGTAGAAATTATGGAAGAAAGTGGATCATCACGTCTATCAATCAAGGAACCCGGATCTTCCGAACAACACGAGAAAACACCCGAAGAACTCTCGGTAAATTTCCGACCGACTGCTACGCATTCGACTGTACAACAGGACTGCCAGACTTTCTGGCAGTCCATAGAACACGAAGAACTGCCATATTACGCGGCAGTCTATTTGTAGAACTAGTGTAAAATAGGACTGCCGCAAAACATGGCAGTCCAAGAAGTAACGAGGACTGCCAGATTATGCGGCAGTCTATATGTAGAAATACGTTACAGTTGGACTGCCAGACATTCCGGCAGTCCATAAAACACGTAGGACTGCCACATAACTCGGCAGTCTATGTGTAGAACTAGTGTTAAATAGGACTGCCAGACTTTCTGGCAGTCTATAAAACACGAAGGACTGCTATAAAACTCGGCAGTCTATGTGTAGAACTAGTGTAAAACAGGACTGCCAGACTTTCTGGCAGTCTATAAAACACGATGGACTGCCAGAATGTCTGGCAGTTCTGTTGTACAGTCCTGAAGGAATGACAATTTTCCTTGACAGTCTTGAAGTTGTTGATATTGTAATTTTGGTTGTAATTGTGATTGGCTATTTTTTTTGAAATTAAATGTAGGGCCTACCGCCTCCTATTTCCATTGACTTGAGTAATATATTCTCAACGGATGTCGCATTTGAATCTTATGAAGAAGCATTAGAATGGTGCAGACAAGTTGGAAGGCAAGCAAACACAGTCCTTGTCATTTCAAGGTCATTACGAGGCCCGTCGTGCCGTAAAACTGCTGATCTTGGATGCGAAAGAGGTGGGACATTTAGGCTTCATCGAAGGAAAGAAAAATGTGTCCGGAAAAAAGTTTCGGAGAAGGCGGTAGGGTCCAGAAAGTGCGGTTGTCCTTTCAAGATTGTGCTTGTCTCAAGAAATGATGGAAAGTGGACAGTTGATGTCAGAAATGGGATGCACAATCATACGGTGGCGGAGACACTTACCGGTCATCCCTATGCCGGAAGGTTGAACGAACAGGAGAAGAAGTTAGTTGAAGAATTGTCCTGCTCCGGAGTTGGCCCGAAGCAAATTTATTTCGCGGTGCGCCAGAAGAATGAACAAAACAAGTCAACAATGAGGACAATCTACAATGCACTCTCGAGATCGAGGACAAATACCCTAAGAGGAAGAATGGCGATGCAACGAGTTTTGAAGTTACTTGCTGACAATCACTATGTGGAGTACCATAGAAGACATCCGCCGTCCAATGAAATTACCTCTATGTTTTGGGCGCATCCGGAGTGTACGCATTTGACACGGTCCTTTGCCGATGTCTTGGTGGCTGATTGCACGTATAAGACTAACAAATTCAAGATGCCACTCTTCCACATTGTCGGCTTCACGTCAACGAGTAAATCATTTTCAGTTGCATTTTGTTTCTTGAAGAATGAAACAGTAGATGACTATACATGGGCATTGAACAAATTGAAGACACTTTACACTGGACACAAAGAGCCGTCTGTTTTTGTCACCGATCGAGAATATGCATTGATGAATGCTATAGATATCGTATTTCCTCATGCTCGTAGACTACTATGTACATGGCATATTAATCGAAATATTCAAGCACAATGCAAGAGCAGGTTTGAAAAAGTAGACGGCAAACTTGATATTGACCGCTTCACAGAATTCTATGACGATTGGGCCCTTGTTTGGCGAGCAAGTACTGTAGACGCTTTTGACAAAGCGTGGTTAGAGTTCAAAGAGAAGTGGGAAAGTAGCAACAAGCGATGTATATCTTATATCAAAGACACATGGATTGATCCATTTAAAGAAGATTTCGTCTTAGCATGGACGAATAAGGTGAAGCATTACAGCACGACCACTACAAACCGTGCCGAAGGTTCACACTCAAAACTGAAGAAATATATACGTTCATCGGTCGACGGTTTTGTGTCAGTTTGGCAGTCGATTAATCTAATGACCAACTCGACAGTGAACGAGATCAAGGCTTCATTTCAGATGAGCCTGAATATTATAAAGCACGAACATAGGAAAGAGAAGCTTTTGACTGATTTAATCCATGTATTGTCTCACTATGCTTTGGGGTTTATATTTGATGAGATTGCTCGGACAAATTCAGTTGGTGTTGATACCGAAGAATGTGGTTGTACACATCGACATTCTCTCGGTCTTCCTTGTGCTCATGAGATCAACGAATATCGATGTCAAGGCAGACCTATTCCAGTAGTGGTCGTTGATCAACGTTGGAGACAATTGTCAGTTATGCCTATGGTGGAGAGTCACGACGATTTTTTTTTCCTTGCCAGAAGTTAAACTTCTTCATGCAAGATGGTGTGCTGCACTAGAACCTGAGAGGAAGTCTATTGAACGTAAAATTCAAGAACTTGTCCACCCGGCAAGCAGTCATGTGCAGGAGCCATCTGTTGTCGTTGTCCCGAAGGGTAGACCACCAAGAAGACTTACAAGAACACAGAAGAAGAAGCTCAAGTCTACTAGAAAAGAACTATCATTATTTGAGCATATTGAAAGAAGCATGGAAAGGTTCGTTTGTCCAAAGAGGAATGACAAGCTTCCTATTCAACGGAAGAAACAGAAAACAAGAGTTGGTGTCACATTCGACATGTACATTCATATATTTAATCCTACGATACGGGAGTACATTTGGTCTATTGAAGATGTGCCTAAAGATGGACATTGTGGGTACCACGCCCTTGCAAGACATCTAGGCTACTCCGTTAAAGACGGATGGAGGCAGGTTAGAGCAGAGCTGTACGAGGAGTTGGAGTCTCATCTTCCCTTCTACAGCAAATTACTAAGCCCAGATACAGTTGGAGAATTATTGACAAGCATTCCGTGCGCCGATCAGACTACTGGAGAGGAACTTTACATGGATATTCCTTCTGCTGCATATCTATTCGCTAACAGGTACAATATACCGACACATTCTTACTAACGTGAAAAGTTTGATAAATAGTTATACTGCATTTGTATTCGCTTACAGGTACAAGATCCCAATTATCGTTCTGTCGAAGAGAAGTAACAACACTTTCTTTCCAATGACCGCTCCTCTGGCAGACTACACTATGTCCACTCTACATGCCATTGGACTTGATTATAATCACTTCGTCATCCCGCGGTTTATCGGGCACAGTCCTATTCCCTCCTGTTCCAGTCTGGTATAAACATGCTCCGGAAGAATCGATCGCTTGGACGACGCTGTACACCGATGCGATCAATGCCTACAAGGAGAAAACAAACTACGTGCAACCTATACCAATGCCGAAAGACCACTACGATGTATTGATTGACTGATAGTGGGGAGCATCACCGATAGTTTTGTCACATTTTGTAACTAGAAACAAGGATAAACATTTATGTCTATACCGAAGAATGTGGTTGTAAAAAGAAACGTAAATATTTGGTCCTACGCCGATGTTTATATCTTTGGTCCTACTCAGATACACTATTTTACATCATTTTGTAAAGAAGAAGAAGGAAGTTTATTTTGGTATGACATTTGAGTATCATATTTACAGTTGAGTATCACATTTATATTTGAGCATGACTATTTAAACTTGCTGTGAACAAGGACTGCCCAGGAAACTGGGCAGTCCTTGTTCACAGCAAGTTCTTACCAGGACTGCCCAGAACTCTGGCAGTCCATCATGAATGAAGGACTGCCAAGGAACTGAGCAGTCCTAGTTAGAACTTGCTGTGAACAAGGACTGCCCAGAAAACTGGGCAGTCCTTGTTCACAGCAAGTTCTAAGTAGGACTGCCCAGATCGGCAGATCCCTGGCAGTTCATCGTGAATGAAGGACTGCCAGGGAACTGGGCAGTCCTAGTTAGAACTTGCTGTGAACAAAGGACTGCCCAGTTGGGCAGTCCTTGTTCACAGCAAGTTCTAAGTAGGACTGCCCAGATCTCTGGCAGTCCTTCATTCACGATGGACTGCCAGGGAACTGGGCAGTCCTAGTTAGAACTTGCTGTGAACAAGGACTGCCCAGTTTTCTGGACAGTCCTTGTTCACAACAAGTTCTAACTTGGACTGCCGAGTTCTCTGGCAGTCCTTCATTCACGATGGACTGCCAGAGATCTGGGCAGTCCTACTTAGAACTTGCAATGTTCAGGAAACATCTGTAGGTGATCGACATTACGTATTCAAAACCTATTACAACAAAAGCATATTACAACAAAATGATACGGGAGTTCGACATTAAGTATTCAAAACCTATTACAACAAAAGCATAATACAACAAAATGCTACGGGAGTTCGACATTAAGTATGCAAAACATATTACAACCAAGACGTCAACAAGTATTCGAAACACAGTTCAACAAAAGCGGCACACAAATTGTTCAAACAAGTACAACCAAGTCATTTTTTATCATGACGCATCTTAGTCCGTCGCTCGTTTTCGAGAAACGGATAGTCCGATGCGATGTTCTGCATCTGGTTAGCAACGTCGACGTAGTTCTCTCCCTTGCACAGCACGAGACTTTTCCCCAAGTTTCTTACTTTCGAAGCCTGAAGGAAAAATTAAGGGTCCAAATTAGCCAGGTTACTATACTGGTAAACATTAATTCGAAAAACTACTACTTACCATCTTTTGCAGTGCGTCAAGCAGGCCTGCCCTGTTTGGTAGAGGAGCAGCTACCGGCACTTCATCACCTCGCGTATCTGGATTCAACATCATACCATGTCCGGCCTCTACATAATAATTCATATATTCATCAGTACAATCCCACATCTGCTCCACCGGACATCGTAAAGTTTCACCAACTACGTGACGTTGTCACTCAGTGAAGAAGTAAGAGCCCCAACGGTAGTCCGACGGGACATAGGTTGATGCTTTGTTCTCTTTTGAAGAAGTCTTCAAATTCAAAGTGCCCGGTATAGTTTGCACGTAGCCAAACTGACGAAGCACTCTGTCTGGCATATGAGGCTCCTCAATTTCTTGACAGGATATCAGAACTTGAAATAGTGAAACTCCTTGCAACGGACGAGAACTATTTCGTAGATTCTTATATGGATGCCAAATAATCTACATCATAGTATATGTAATCAAGACCAAAGAAGTTACTATTTTACACTAGAATGAAATTCTAAGTAAATGAAAATTTAAGTTAGCATTGTCTCACCTCCTTTTCGTTCATATCTTCAAGTGCGATACGCAGGGAAGCTAAAGTATGCGGATGTCTGCTATCTATCTTAACTGGATTCCACTTGCACATCCTAGGTAGCTGCTCATCATAGTATTTGTTAAGAGTAGCCCTCTTTAGCGTCGGGAAATGTTCGTGTATCCATGCCTGTACATGAAATGTAGATGACACACATATTAATCGACCTAATTTTATTTAAACTATAAACAAAGGACGATTTACTTGACTCACATGGAGCAGAGTTTGACAACCAGCTATAGTCTTTGATCCGACTCTAGATGCAGCGCCAAGTTCGCGGTAGAGATAAGCTAGTATACCGCTTCCAAAGGATATTTGATCCACAGTGCCTAAGTTCATAAAATTGTTCACATATTTGGCGTGAATCGAGGTTCCGGACTTGTCCGGAATGCAGACGGCTCCCAAGATGAAATACATGTATGCCCGGGCCACTACATCGTTGTTGGCGTCGTCCTCATTGTCATCTTCATCGTCCTCATCGTCATCATCATCAATGTGTGTATTCCTAAGAAAACTCAAAGGAACTCCGTACTTCTTAAACTCGGGGAGACTAACAAAATTCTCTGCCTCAATACTGAGTGCATTGGCGACCAATTCCACCATCTCGTCATACATCTCAAAGTTGTCCGTAGAATAATTCATCAGCATTGGACCACCATCAACTCTAAGTCCCAAAATGTGGTGGACGTCGTCGAGGGTGATCGTCAACTCCCCGGAAGAGAAATGAAAACTGTTTGTTTCGGGATGCCACCGCTCCACAAACGCAGAGATCAGTGCGTGATCCAAGATCTTATACGAGTGTTTCGCAATATGCTGCAACCCAGTGGGGATGGCCTTCACACCTTCTTTCAAATTGTCAAAATTCCATGTACTGCACATCTTAGCGTGGTTAATGACCCGCAAGATACGCGAGCCTTTCTGAAAATAAAACAAGATAAAGAATATATAAATATAAAATGTAACTACTATTTTCAAAAGTCAATTTACATCTAAGGTAATGAACTTGCCAGATCCTTCCAAATTTGGAAAGATATGTGGTTAGGCAGAGACGTCAATAGTGAGCAACCGATTGGCCTCACTTCCGGATCAGCTCTATCAGAAGCGGCCTTCGCGTGAGAAGGTCCGGAACCATCGTCCCCCCCTCTATGAACAATGGACAAATCATCATCGGAGGAGGGAGAATCAGGACGAGTCTTCTGTTGCTTCGATTTACTTGCAACGCGTTTGGTTCGACGTGGTGCAGTCTGAGAGGGTGCCGCCGGTTCTCTTATCGTTATTGGTTTTTCGCGAACCCGCTCAGCTTCACGTGCCTTCCGCTCCGATGCGGTAGGACGTTTTCTTTCACCCTCGACGTCAACGTCCTTCGTCTTCGGAGTCGGGTCGTGACTACGAATATTTAATATCAATCGATTAATACTTAGCAAACATCAAACAAGACTCCCAATTCAGGACTGTCGCTCTTTCTGGCAGTTCTATGTACTGTTAGGACTGCCAGAAAGAGAGGCAGTCCACTTGTACAACAAGTATAACACACATAAAGGACTGCCACAAAGTGCGGCAGTCCTTTATGCATAAAGGACTGCCACAAAGTGCGGCAGTCCTGTGTTATACTTGCTGTACAAGTGGACTGCCTCACTTTCAGACAGTCATAACAGTACATAGGACTGCCAGAAAGAGAGGCAGTCCACTTGTACAACAAGTATAACACAGGACTGCCGCACTTAGTGGCGGTCCTTTATGTATAAAGGACTGCCACTATGTGCGGCAGTCCTGTGTAATACTTGTTGTACAAGTGGACTGCCTCTCTTTCTGGCAGTCCTAACAGTACATAGGACTGCCAGAAACATGGGCAGTCGTCGTCGACTCGAGAGGTCTAACTATCATTCCATACTTGGATTTTTCGAACTAAATTAATAGGATTTTGGGGGGAATTGACAACTTTAAGTATTAGGTTTCTTACCTTGATTGAGAGGAATGTTTGCGTGCCATCGTAGGGAGAGATCGTTGGAAAATGGTGAAGAAGGTTGGAAAATGGTGGAGATGAGGATCGAAACCCTAACCCTGACAATTGCGTAAAACAAATGGAGAGAGGAGTGGGAAATGGTGGAGAAGAAGAAGAAGAAGAGGAGGGAAAATAGGGTTTGAGAAGAGAGAGAGTGCAAATTCAAAGTGAGAGTAATTTTTCGGGTTTGGGGGGCTGTGGGGTTTGGACAGCCCCCTGAATGAAAAATTTGGACAGCCAGAGTAAAATTTCCTCTAAACCTGGCTAGCCCTAATCCTGGCTAGCCCCGATCAAAAAAACATGTGCCCTTATAATTAGCCTTGTTTAAAAGTATGACCTACTCTACAAATATGAAGTTCTGCCACCCTCCCTGGTTGGATATTGTGCTTTACTTTGCGAGTTTCCACATAAGTCGTACAACTCTTTTTCTTTTTACTTGTATGTTCACTAATGTTATATAAGTACAACTATGCAATTTTATTTCTTAGTACTCATTTAGCCAATATATTGTATCTCGATCTTACTGAGCTCGTCTTGGCAGCCAATCCATCGTGATTTTATCGATTTCTTGTTTTGCTCATGTAGCCCATTATGCATTGCAACAGTCATTCACTTGGGATATTTCTTTACCAGGTACACCTTCGAGTTCTATACAGCACACTCCTCACTTCATGCAGCCAGAGGTTGCCCAGAGGACACCGTTAGCCTCAATCTCCACACCAGCTCCCACATTGTCCCATTACAATTCACCATTGCAGCGCCAACCAGTCCCCGCAGCTGTAGCAGCAGCTTCAGCCCCGTCTCTTCAACCTGTTAGCCACGCTTTTGCAGTTGTAAACTATTTTGCTAGGCGCCAGAGCAGCCCTAGTCGTCAACCTCCACGTATGCCTGCTCCACATCTCCGCCCCTTCAGATCTTCTTCCCATCCACAGCCAAATCTCCGACCTGAAGCGGATGAGTGATTGTCCAGGAATAACTTCATTTTGGTACTTCATCACCTGAACATCTGTTTCATAACACCCTTGGAAATCAATGGAACTAAACCAAGAAAAATCTGTCACATTTACTACACAGTGATTGGAACCCTCATTCAAGGTTTCTGCTTAGATGCGAATTGTGCTTCTTACCCCCATTAATTCACCTGCAGTTGGCTACTAGTCTTTTTTTTTGCGCAAATGCTGGCATATAGAGATCGACTCCGTGCTCTTGCCAAGAACCACTGATCCTCATCGAAGACTTGGCCAAGTCTTAGTTATTCTAATCAAGTTTCATGATGATGTATTCATCGTACTTGCATTTCTCATTGTTATGATTCTGAATAATCTGAGCAGTGTATTATTTGAAGGGAGAGCTGAAATTAACTTTGATATACAATTTGATCGATAAAGACTGTTTTTCTTTTGTTGGTAAAGAAGTATAGTTTTGTGAAAGTTGTCGAACGAGAAACTAAATTTTGAACTTTTTTGCGACTAGTGATTGCTATACTATCTACAAGCAAGCTGTTGGTTCGATATAGCGTGCTTTTGCTTTTTTTTTTTTTTTTAAAAACAAAGCAATAACAAAGAGTAAGTTGTTCGGTAACACTAGCTTCTTCTGCTTATTTGTTTGACAAGCTAATCCCTTGCTTGAGCTGCTTTTGGAATTGGGAGAGGTTGCTTTGAACAGTTGTTTCAGAAGCGGTGTACTTTCAAAAGTCTTTCTAGAAGAGCAGCATGAACAAAAAGAGAGCTTATTCTGTAAAACCTGAAATTGGTGGAATTAAAAGATGGTTTGGATTGCACTTCGTGTACGTTCAACCATCTATTTTTTCAGAACACTCAGGTTATATATCATTTCAAAAATATCCATTTGGCTGAATAAAAAGTAAAGCAATCCAAATTGGTCATATAGGATGAACTTAATTAGGTCACCGGGTTTATATCACATGGACGTGAAAACCATGTACCAATTTGTTGTGTACCGTGTTTCATACGGTGTTTGGCGAATTCCACTAACATTAGTAAGTCTCATACGATAAGAGTTTTGGGGTTAGAGTGAATGTGGAGTGTCGGCACCGTGTTTCTGGAATTCCACTTGCCCAACTCTATTTATTTTTTGAGAAAATATGAGTGGCACTCCATTTTTTTTTTACGCTTATTTAAGATGCATCCCACAAATTTACATGAATGTATGACACCCTCCACTTTTGACGGTTTCCGTTAAAAACGAGCGGTCAACCCCGTTGACCAATTTTTTTGGACGAAAATGTCCTTATCTCCTTTTGTGTGTCCCCCTCCCCATCACACGTGGCTGCCCCCCGCGGTACTCGGTCCCCCTCCACGGCGTCGCCGCACCCCACCCTCCCCGACCTTGCCGCACCCCCCCCCCCCCCCCCCCCCGCCATCACCACCACCACCACCACCACCCCCCCCCCCCCCAGCATCACCATCATCATCATCACCACCACCATCAACCATCATCACCACCACCGACACCCTCCCCCCCTCCCTCCCGCTCTAGCCCCCACCGCCGCCGCTGCTGCTGCTGCCGCGCGCTGCTGCGGATGCTGCTGCGGCGGCGACTGCGGCGGTGGCGGTGGGGGCTAGGGGGGCGGAGCGGGAGGGGGGGGGGGCGAGTGTGTCGGTGGTGGTGATGATGGTTGATGGTGGTGATGGTGCTGGTGGTGATGGCCGGGGGGTGCGGCGAGGTCGGGGTGGGGGGGGGGGGGGTGCGACGACGCCGTGGAGGGGGGCTGAGCACGGCGGGGGGGGGGGGGGGGGGGGGGAGACGGATAGTTAACGCGGGGAAGAGGACAACAGATAGGGGGGTATTTTCGTCCAAAAAAATGGTCAACGGGGTTGACCGTTCGTTTTGGACTGGAACCGTCAAAAGTGGGGGGTGTCATACATTTATGTAAACTTGTGGGGTGTACCTTAAATAAGCGTAAAAAAAGTGGGGTGTGCAAGCCCCCTGAATTTTAGGGTTTATTTTTAAATTTTCTAAATGAATTATTTTCAATAAATATTTTATTATTTAATTGTTTTGATCATTAATGTTTCTTTTTCGTGACTTTGAATTCTGGAGCGTCAGGGATGCCAATCTCTGTAAACTCTCTTTATGGGTTTTGTAGTAGACGAGATTATCTTCGTTTTGATATATCATGTCCCACTTGAACTCGTTCCCTTGTGCTATTTTTGCATCGCGCAACTTCGGGTCAATTTAGACCATTTGATCGATTAAATAATTATTAATTGATTTTCTACTTTTATCTTTGATTATCGTTTGCACGTTGCCGTGACTTTTAATTTGGGAGCACAAGACCAATCGTTTTCTCAGAACCAACTTCTCATGCATGATCTACTCGAGACGCTCTATACCCATGACCTTCGTGTCCCACTCAGACACTCTATATTGTGCTTCATTTGCTTCGCACAACTTTTGGGTCAATTTAGGCCAATTAATTATCTACCGTAAAATGTGACCTGACTTCCAATTTAATTTCGGGACCCGACATCTATCCAACCTGCCAACCCAAAGTATGGACATGGCCCACATGAAGCCTACTACCCACATGACGCTTGTGTCCCATTTAATTTAGCCCCCGCATGCTACTTATTTATTCGTGTTCATAAATACCTAAAATTAATCTAATTATTGCACCATGTCCGATTTTGACCCGACTCGGCTCGACCGAACCCGAACCCAAGCTCCATGTTGTCCTCTCATGACTACCCAAACACCCCCACACAATATTTCTCTTTTTCCCTATTTTAAATATCTCTTCCTCTCTCTCTACTTTACAAATATCCCATTTTTATCACTTATATATATATATACACATATATACAAATCTCACTCTCTCTCTTATTACTCACACACACACCTCACCCCCTCTCTCATTACAGCACACACCCCCCCAACCGACTTCTCTCTCCTTTAAATATCTCTCTCTTTCTCTTTCCATATATATATATATATATTTTTTTTCCATATATATATATATATATATATATATATATATATATATATATATATATATATATATATATATATATATATATATATACCCACACATATATACACACACACACAAATCTCTCTCTCTCCTCCCTACACTCGGCCGACCTCCACCACCCATGGCCGAACACCACCACCACAGCCTCTTTCTCCATCCCCTCATTCTTCTTCTTCTTCTTCTTCTTCTTCTTCTTCTTCTTCACTTCTCCATCTTCTTTCTCTCATCCTCATCCATTCTCTTTATTCTCCACCCTCCATTTTTTTATCCACCATCACCATTTAAACCATTACCACTACCACAACATCACACCACCCGCACCACCGAGTTCTACCGTCGGGCAGCCTCGTTGTACCCGTACCGCACCACCACGACCCCTGGCCATGCCCCGACGCTACGCCACTGTCGCCCTAGCCAGCAGCAGCGAACACCGCAGCAGCAGCGCAGCACAGGAAACAGCAGCCGCGCGCGCCGTTGTTGGCAGCCGCGCGTCGCCGCGGCCGCTGGCGAGCCCCTCCGGGCTGCACGTGGGCCGAGCGCACCTCTCCGTGGCAGCCACCGTCCTCCGGGACGCGCCGTCTAGGCGTTTCTTGCGTTTGGCACGGGTTTCCGTCGTGACGCGCTCGGAATGGATCCAAAAATGGTGCCTCGTCGCAGCAACTTCGTGCACATTTTTCAAGGAATTCGACCGTTGGATCAACGAACTCTTTGCTCCGTCACAATCTCGGTATATAGCTCTTCACTCCCCTCAAGTTTCGTCCGTTAATTTTGTCTTTTGATATATCATAACCGGCCACCAAGTTGACCGTTTAAATTATACTATTTTTGGACAGTTTTGCGGAGTCAACTTCGTCAGCTCGTAACTCCGCCGTCGCAGCTCCTTTTGACGTGCCACCAGTTTTTGTGCATAGCTGGTATAACCCTCTTCCTGTCCCTTAAGTTTTGTTTTATTGTGAGCACGTTTGGTTGGTCGAATTCGACGCCAAAGTTGGCCGTCCGAATTCTTAATTTTACACTTGTAAAATTCTATTTTTGAATCCGGGACTCCGGATTCAATTTCTGACACCACCAGTAGACTTGTGGCATCGTTCTGGCACATTTTCATATAAAATTTGCTTGATTTGGAGGACGTAAGTCCTGGCATGCATTTCGGTGCAAGCGGGTCTCACAGTCCGAGTCAACGAGTCACTTTGAGATCGGCTCATCGGAATCCAATTTCGGATATACCGTTGAGTTCGTATCGTCATTCTGGACTCGTTGACATATAATTACTAAGTTTTGAAGACATTTGCTCCGACACGTATTTCCGTGCAAAC
Source organism: Iris pallida (assembly GCA_029216955.1). Lineage (NCBI taxonomy): Eukaryota > Viridiplantae > Streptophyta > Magnoliopsida > Asparagales > Iridaceae > Iris > Iris pallida. The sequence goes on along the minus strand of JANAVB010000199.1, from coordinate 1,213,610 downwards.
TAGATTCCAAATGTCCGAGTCAACGTGTCATTTTGAGATCGGCTCATCGGAATCCAGTTCCGAATATACCGTTGAGTTCATGTCGTCATTTTGGACTCGTTGACATATGCTTTGTTAGATTTAGTGGACTTTGGTTTCGACACGTATTTTCGTGCAAATCGGATACCAATATCTAGGTCAACGAACAATTTTGTGATCGGGTCATCAAAATTCTGTTTCGGACATACCGTTGGATTCGTATCATCATTCTGGATACGTGGACATATAATTTGCTAGTTTTTGTAGACTTCTATCTTGACACATTTTTCGGTGCAAAGTGTACCCAACGGCGGACATCATTTTGACCCGAAGTTACCATTTTGTTCATGTGTCCAAATTTGACTTATGGGTGGGCTATCCTAGCTAATTTGACTATTCTGGACGTGTTGGTGATATTTGTTTTGTCATCCGACGATATCTGTAGATTTTGCTTATGTGTCATCCTTAATTTGTAATTAATTATTATTATTAGTGTATATATTTACATGTTTGGATTCTGTAAAACTCTAAAGTGATCATTGTGTTTCTAAGGACCCTAAAGTGTTGGTTTAGATTTAGTGGCACCCCACATTAGACTTTTATGCTAGGTCACCACTTAGCTAGTGTCTAGTTAGGAGTCGTGTCACATCATTAGTGTAAACTTGAACATAGTTTAGAGACTGAGATTGTGTATCATTTTGACAGGACACTGGACATCTATATCTTCGTACTAGTATTCTTGCTTTGCTCGAGGCGAGTATCCCTACAAACTTTATTTTACTGTATATGATAATGAATTGTGTATGAACCATGTTAATACAGTGATTTAAACTGAAAACCGTATCTTATAGGTTTCTATATATCTAGCGTATGCTTCACATGCTTTAATTAAATTGCTCTCAGTACCTACCATGTATTAAATTGCTCTCAGTACCTGCCATGCTTATACTGCTCCCAGTATCTTTCACATGTTTTATACTGTTCTCGTATCTCTCACATGTTTTTACTGTTCTCGTATCTCTCATATGTTTTATACCGTTCTCGTATGTTTCACATATTTTTACTGTTCTCGTATCTCTCACATGTTAGAATCTGGGTTATGGAGAAACTGATAGTTGAGTACGTGATCATGCCCCCATTTACCGTACTCGAGCAAAGTTTCATTTTATATGTTACTACGCCGTAGGCCTTTATCTCAAAGCTGTATTTGTGCGTATGTACATCTATCGCCGTATCACTTGTACGGAAGTACATTTTATTATGTGCCCCTGCACATTGTACACCTATTGACGATCACATACCTGCTCCGGTTTTAAATATTACATATACATCTATTTCTATGACATATGTATCATTGCCATGATAGATTATGATATGACATGATAGATTATGATATGACATGATAGATTATAATCTGACATGATAGATCTATGATATGACATGATTGTGATACGACATGAGACATGCCACGATTCTTATTTACTACATCTTTTTTCATTCCATGCTCAGTATGTTTAGTTTGTAGAATCAGTACTTACTCACGTCCTGACAGGATAACGTTGTAGGAATACTTTCGGAGGAAGATTTGCTCTGTGATCTTTTCTATTGACCCACTACAGAGGACCAGGCTTTTGCTCCCGAGGAAGTCCCCATAGGGAACCTCGCTTGGTAGTCTTGTTTAGATTATTTTTGGCTTAGTTATTGAACTGTTTAGTCTATATCTTGTAGTCACTGGACTTTGTCTCCAGTTAGATACTTTGGAAGTGTATTATTAAGTCTGTACTTATTTTTCTTTTGCTTATAGATGCTGTGTTGTGATGAACCTATTAAATGTAATATTAGAACTGTTAGCAGCTTAGATCCTTTATTGTCTACTCTTAGAATAGCTTACTATGCTTTAACTAAGCGTAGGCTGGACATGGCTCGGCCCGACCCAACAATTTGGGTAGTGGGTCATGACAGGGTGCCACTCAAATTTTCTCTTATTTTTTTTGTCATTGCTAAAGACACTATTTTTTTTTAAAGACACTTAATTATTTTTGCTGTCCTAATTCATTAGATAGCTTTCAAATTTTGGATAGGAATGACAACGGTGCGGATAGGAACCCCACTCTCCGTTTTTGAGTAGTGTCTCCGTGAGTAGTGTCTCCGTCCCAAATCGAGTTGTATTTTTTCCCATCTTCGTCTTCATTAAAAATGCACTCCTCGTCCCTTTCAACGCCATGTTAATACTTTGGAGCCGGGTTTTCCGCCCCCGTCCTCGGTCCTTTTAACAATTTTTCTTTCCTTTTCTGTATAAGCTTAAAAGCTTATAAAATTGTTTTCATAAAAAAAAAGACATGTTAATAAAATATGGTTTCCATTCCATAAAAAAAGATTTTTTCTAAGGGCACCACCATTTTTGCTAGGGGTAACCCCTTACTTGGGGGCAGCCCAAGGAGGTGGAGATTTTGCTAGGGGACACCCACATTTGGCTAGGGGGTAGCCCAACGCCCCAAACCCTTCATTCCTTCCCATAACCCATTCTACACTGTCTCTCCACCAAAAGAAAAAAAAAATAACTCTCCCTCTCCCTCTCCCAAAACCCTACTGTCTTCTTCTCCACCACTCCACTCCCAATTTCTCCACCAAGATTTTTTCAAAAACATTCGTAGATTCGAAGAGATGACACGCAAGTTGAAGCAACCGGAATCTAGGTACGTTCTTTCCTATTCAAAACCCTAGAATATTTTTAATTCTCTAAAAAGTTTGATAAATTAGGTTTATAATCTCTTTATGATTCATGAAAAAAAAATTCGAACACGAGAAACCCACATTTTTTCTTGAAACCCTAACCCTAGAAGACGACAAACGAGCATCTCGTTTTGGCCGTTCGGCTACAACAGTCGGGTTTGAATACAGTAGGACTGTCAGGCCTGTGGCAGTCCTAATGTAATGAGATATGGGGGTAGAAATGGAGGGGGAGGGGGGAGGGTTGGTACTCTATGTTTCTCATATGGAGGGGGTGGATAATTGCATGATGCTCATATGCGGGGGGAACTGCATGTCCCTACAAATTCGGGTCCCGTGGCCGTCGGAGCAATTGGAGCTCTTCCTTCCAAAAACGTCTTGTATGTTGGGTTGGTGAGGATGGTGAGTTTCGTATTTGTAATTAGACAGAGATTTTCATATTTGTAGACTTAATTCAATTATACTTTTATTTACAGTCTCAAAAGGTGAAGGAATTGGCCCAGACACTCCGGAGAGGTTGCCAAAGTGACACTAGTGTCGCGGTCGCCAACGAACTTGATCGCATCGACGACGTGGTCGAGTTTCCCTTCATGAATAATAGGGAGTCTCGTTCAAAGGCCCGGCATGATATGTAGTTGGATGTGGAATGATCATTAGTTGGATGTAATCTGGATGTTTTTGTAAAGATGTTTTTGTTGTTTGAAACATGAAGGATATATTTGTTGTTTGGAAACTTAATGTGAAACCCGTAAATTTTAGTTTTTATTTAAATAATAAATTATTATTATTTCTGGAATTTTAGTGTTGGTCAAACCCGTAAAATTTATTTGCTAAATTATTAATTATTATCATTTTAGGAAAAACATATTTTTAGAAATATTATTAATCCTGGAATTTGATTATTGGGCCTGACCCGTTCCGACCCGTCCCGAAAACCATATATATAAATATTATTTTTCCTTATTAAAAAAAATCTTTTTCTTTTAAAACCTTATTAACTCTCATTTACTCTTAAACTTTCTCTCTCTCCCTCTTAATTTCTAACCATCAGCAAAGGAAAGGAATTCATTCCTTTTCCCATCCGTTTGTGAGTGGCCGAGCCCCTTCCCTTTCCCGAACGGCCAATGGCCGACCCCTCCGTTCATCTCCCGAAACCCCTAAAATTTTCTCATATAAAACCCTCTCCTTCTCCCACACTTCATCCATCACCCCCAAAGCTCTATTCCACGCCCTAACCCACAAATCCGGCGAATACTCCGCCTGAGCCGCACCCTTCCGGCGATTCTTCGGCCGACCACCCCTGAACCTGGTCGCCCGATCCCCTCCGCGGCCCTGCAGCACCCCGGCCAGGCCCCTCTCGGCCGACCCCGACGCCGCCTCCTTGTCCGGCGACCCGTGCCGCCTTCCCTGCGGCCACACACCGCCGCCGACCGCCTAGGTCAGCCCTGGCGCCTCTCACCGCTGCCGTGCGCACCTCCTGTGCGTTCTGCCTTCCCTGTGCCCGGTTTCTGTTCAGATCCGTGCTTTCCGAGGCACGTTCCGCTGTTTCGCGTGTTCTGGATTTCCGAGATTCGTGGGTTTTCCGTTTTCTTCCTATTTTTATCTGAGAGCTCTAGCCGAGCACCCGAGGTATATTTTCGTATCTTCGTGTCCCTCTTTTGGTGTCAATGATGACATGGTCTCCGATTCGTGGATTCGGATTTTCCGAATTTCCTTCGAAATGGTTCTGTGGTTTTATAATTCTGTTGTTTGTTAGTTCTGTGGTTCTCGGAAATTTTCGAGTTAAGTTCGGATTTTCCATATGTGGTTCTGTAGCTTTCGGTTCCCGAATTTCAATTCGGATTCTTCGGATTGTTTTGGAATTCATGCTGTGATATTGGGTTTAGTATTCTGATTTCTTTTTCGGATATGGTTCTGATTATTCCAACTCCGATATGGAATATTCGGGCTTGTTTCCGATTTAGAGTTGATAAATATGGAGTTCGAATTCTTGGAGTTGGGATTTAAGCTCTGTTAATTCATTTTATATATATAAATGGCTTTGAAATGGATTTTGGTTATGTATTGGCGTTATTCCTAAGTTTAGAATATTTTTGGTTGTATCTTCCCATTATTGGGTTATCCCGATTACAAAGGAGATGTTGTCCAATTTTTTTTTTTAAAAATATTTGAAAGCCTTTCGGTTTATTTCTTGAGTTCGACTATAGTCATTTAACAGATATTGTTTGGTTTTCGGATAATATTTTTGGTACTAACTAAATGCAAACGAAACCGGCCAAACCGGACGTTGAGGCATTAGTTAAAACATGAGTTTTGAATGACCAAGTCTGAGACGCATTTTAATAATTATCTTTAATTTTTTTATTATTTTTAGAATGGGTTACTGCTGTTAGTATTTTGGTGCAGCGCTTCGGCCTACTGTTGGACCGTTCGCGGCATTCAGAGCTCGCCTTTAAATTAAATTAATTTATGTAATAAATTTGTAAGGACATAAGTCCAAGTTTTCTTTTCTATTTTTCTGTGGAACTGTAATAAGTAGTTAGTTTTTCCTTTTATTTTTATGAATTATTGTTTTATAGGTAATGCGTAAATGATAAACTGAATATTTATTTTTATAGAAAATTAATAAGAGTTTTCTTACATTAATAATAATAAGATTTCAAATTTGTAACTTTGACAATTTCAAGTTTTCTCATTAAAAGAAAAATAACTATATATATATATATATATATATATATATATATATATATATATATATATATATATAAATATTATAAAATATAAAGTTTTGTCAAATAATTGAAAATTGCGAGGTTTCCAATAAAAATGTTAACTTGACTTTTTCCTCATTAAATTAATAACTTTTAATCGTATCGATAAACGTGTTTTGTTTATAATAACATAAAATTTGACTAGGATCAAATTTTAGAGATTGTAACTAGCACACCTAGATATGGTTTCCTCATTTATGCTAAGTCGGGATTCTCAATGTAGGATTCCGAGGACGAGTCTGACTTTCTTTCCCGGAACCGACTCTTCAAACCCAGTCATAAACAAAGGCAAGTACGGTTGTGTTTATTTTTCAATTTAGTTAATAATTGTAATATTGTAAGATTAAACCACATTGCTACACGGAACTCTCTCCTAGAGTATTGATTGTTATTAATTGTGGGATTGGGGGAGTAGTGTAGTGTATTATGACCAATACCCCTCATATTGCATATTGATTGTGCGAGCTTACCCCTCTTACACACGGGGATAAGCTGTATTGTATCACTAGGATACTATTGTACAACCCAAGCCGGGCATAAGCATTACATACTCAAATCACATTGTTTTTAATTGTGGAAAATTGCTGAAAAATATTGTTCAAGTATTTAAATTGTTTAAAATTGCAAATTTCTAATTATTAGTTAGATTGTTAAATTTTCATAATTGTACTTTGCTCCTTTCCTGACTGGATCCCCCACCCCCAATAGGTTCCTTTGATGAAGCCGAGCTATTGATAAATAGCTATTATGATCCGGTGCTCTACCCTGCTGTGCTTCCAGATTTCTACTTGGAAGATGTTGATCCGGAGGCTGATGAGCCAACTTCCTAGATGATGATTTTCCTTTTAGTTTTGATGTTTGAATAAAAAGACAGTTTTTATTTTATCTGATGTATTAAATGAACCTTTTGTTGGACAAGTTTTAATATTCGAAATTTAGATGTTGTTACAAAATATATTGTGTTGTTGTGATTACCTGTATTTGGATACAGCTTACTGCCGCCGTCTCACAACGGTGCAGGCTGGGCATGATCTGATTCGACCCAACAATTTGGGACCGGGTCTTGACATGTTTTTAGTGGTGGCCCATGCAGGTCTGATCAACAACTTAGGAGAACATATCTAGAAACATTTAGAACACTAGAACATTAATTTGTCACAACATAGGACCGATATATAATATAAATTAATATTTTTGTTTGTTATAGACTGGTAGGCTACCTTGCTTATGTTTGCAATCCTAAACCTTCCAGAGTATGGCCATAGACAAGACCAATCCTGCTGGCGATGGAATATCATCACCCGATCACACCCCACCTCCTCAATCAAGTCCGGATCCTACACCTCGGCAGCTGGCCGATCGTCCCCATAATGCACCAGTACCCCGTGGATTCTACACTACAACTCAAGTGTTAGATCCTACATCTTTCCAGACTGAACAACAAGCCCCTGTGGTGGTGCCCGATCCAGTTGTGCCACCAGTGCCCGTAGACCCCACTGACCTCGTAGGCCTGCTACGAGGAGTGCTTGAGGCACAGAGAACTCAAGCTGAAGCTCATCGCGAACAGACGACGATTATGAGAGAAGGCATGGAGAATGCCCACAATATGGCTATGGCTGCACTGGAGAGAGGAGAAGCAGCCCAATCTGAACCAAGGCCTGCTAAAGTCGGCGATATTGAGAAATTCAAGAAGCTGGGCCCTCGACCTTTCAAAGGAACCGAGGGAATCATTTATGCTGACGAATGGCTCGACAGCATGGAGCGTCTCCTCAGCGTTGCTCGACTTCCTGATGATCTTCAAGTTGAAGCTGTGGGACTCCAACAGTTAGAAGTAGCCAGCACCTGGTATCGGAATGAGCCCCGACTCCAGGACAGGCAGCTTGACTGGAACACCTTCAAGAGGTTGTTCCGCAGGAAGTTCTTCCCAACATCAGAGTTGCGAGAGATGGAAAGACAGTTCCAGAATCTGAAGCAAGGGAACATGACTGTTGGAGAATATGCGGCAGAGTTTGGTCAACTTAGTCGCTTTGCAAAGAACTTGGTTGCTGACCCCGCCGATCGTGTTGAAAGATTTAGGTATGGACTGAGGAAAGAGATTCGCACTCCTGTGATCGCAGGTGGTGCCAAGACATATGAGAGGATCCTAATACGAACTCAGGATATAGAGAAGAGTCAGCCTGCTCGTTCAAAGAGGGAGTATTCTGGAACTAGCAACTTCCAGAATAACCAGAAGAGGCCCAACCACAACAATAATAACATGCCTTCTCACCACCACCACCAGCACCATCAGGCGAGGAACAATGACAGAGCACCTCATAAGCAGATTCATGTCTACAATTTTTGCAAGAGGCCAGGACATCAGTCGAACATCTGCAGGAAGAGGCTTGGACAATGCCTAGTCTGTGGGTCTGCCACCCACCAAGTGAGGGACTGTCCTACGGCATTCAACCGGACTGGAACAACATCACAGAAAGCTCCCCTACCCACTCAGCAACAACAGTTTGGGCACCATCAACAGAAGACTGGGCGAGCTTTTGCCCTAACAGCAGATGAGCAAGAGCCAGAGCAGGAACCCACCACTGATGTCATCGCAGGTTCCATTTATGTGCATTCACATCCTGCCTTAGCATTATTTGATTCGGGTGCTTCATACAGTTTTATAGCAACAAAATTCATCACTGCACATCATCTAGTTACGGGTTTTAGCAAGAAGATATGTAGAGTTATGACTGGTGGTGGACCCATACCCATCACTGAGACCTGTAACTGCCTTATAACTATCTCAGGACACAAATTCTTAGCACCCTTACTTGTGATGCCCTTACCTAACTATGATGTAGTCCTAGGAATGGACTGGTTAAGTAAGCAACATGCGCTGATAGATTGTCACAAAGGATGTGTAGTCTTCAGCCCACCTGGAGAGCCGGAGTTTGACATCTCTCGAGCTCCGGAAGATATGGAGGGTATTACTTACTCCTCTATCATCGAAGAACCTAGACCTCCTCACCCTATCATAGCAGAATTCATGGATGTCTTTCTTGATAGTCTTCCAGGATTACCCCCAGATCGAGATGTAGAATTCACCATCAACCTAGTTCCCGGCTCTGCCCCTATTTCTCGGGGATGCTACAGAGTCAACCCTAAGGAGGCCAAGGAAATGAAGGACCAGATCAATGAGCTGAAGGCCCTTAGATTTATCAGAGGTGGAGCTTCACCATGGGAAGCACCTGTCTTGTTCGTACCCAAGAAGGACGGGACTGTGCAGATGTGCATCGACTACCAGGCGCTGAACAACATCACCATCAAAAACAAGTACCCTCTACTCCGGATCGATGACCTGTTTGATCAACTCAGTAGAGCTAAGGTGTTCTCGAAGATAGACCTTCGATCTGGCTACCACCAAATCAAGGTCAGGAAGGAGGATATCCTAAAGACGGCATTCAACACCAAATATGGTCAGTATGAATTTTTTGTCATGCCGTTTGGATTGACAAATGCCCCTGTAGTATTCATGAACCTTATGAACAAGGTCTTCCATGAATATCTGGATCAGTTTGTTGTTGTCTTCATCGATGACATCCTGATCTACTCAAAGACCGAAGAAGAGCATGAAGAGCACCTGAGAAAAGTTCTGGAAACTTTAAGGAAGGAGAAGCTCTATGGTAAGGTATCTAAATGTGAATTCTTCTTAGACAAGGTGGATTTTCTGGGCTATGTTGTCACAGGAGAAGGAATTTCGGTAGATCCAAAGAAGATAGCTGCTATTGAGAAGTGGAGTACACCAAGTTCAGTTGCTGAAATCAGAAGTTTCTTGGGCTTAGCTGGCTATTACCAGAAATTTGTGAAGGATTTCACCAGGATTGCTGAGCCGATGACGAAGCTCACCAGGAAGAATAAAGAATTTGTGTGGACTAAAGCATGCCAGGAAGCATTTGAGGAACTGAAGAAGAGACTTACAACGGCACCGATACTTGCGCTACCCGCAGGTACCGGCGGTTTCTGAATCTACAGTGATGCTTCTGGTAAAGGATTGTGTTGTGTTCTTCAACAACACGGAAAAGTAATTACTTACGCATCTAGGCAATTACGGACTCATGAGAAGAACTATCCCACGCATGATTTGGAACTTGCAGCAGTTATTTTTGCACTGAAGCTGTGGAAGCATTACCTCTATGGAGAGAGTGAAAATATTTACAGACCACAAAAGTCTTAAATATATTTTCACTCAGAAGGAGCTGAACACGCGACAGAGACGGTGGCTGGAGCTGATGAAAGATTTTGACATCGACCTGCAGTACCATCCGGGTAAGGCTAATGTGGTTGCAGATGCACTTAGTCGATACCTGATGGCGATATTTTTGACCAAGGAGCGGCATTTGCTGGAAGACATAGAGAAGCTTGGACTGGAGATTGTACTGCCTGAAGAAGAAATGAAGAAGCTGGAAAGAGAAGCAATTGTACCAGAAGATGAGTCATCAATGATGCAGTTGCAAGTGCGTTCAAGTCTGATGGATAAAGTCAATGAGACACAATTTCAAGACGAGACACTTTGCAAACTCAGAGATCAAGTACTGGCAGGAACACTTGAAGGATTCTCAATCGCCAGCGATGAAGCACTGAGGCATGGTACGAGGCTTTGCATACCAACCGGCGAACTGAGGAATGAACTGATACAAGAAGCGCACCAGTCGCAGTATTCCATACATCCAGGAGCTAATAAAATGTATCGAGATATGCATACTGTAGTGTGGTGGTACGGAATGAAGAAGGATGTATCCAGATTTGTGGCTAGATGCTTGATTTGTCAATAAGTGAAAGCCAGCAGACAGAGACCAGCAGGACTATTGAAGCCGCTAGACATCCCGGAGTGGAAATGGGAACACATAACGATGGACTTTGTGTCAGGACTGCCTCGATCCCAAGGAGGGAAGGATGCCATTTGGGTTATTGTGGACCGACTGACGAAGTCAGCTCACTTTATCCCCTTCAAGGTTGGTCTATCCACCGAGAAGTTGGCAGCACTATACATGCAGTATATCTAGCGGATTCATGGAGTTCTGGTATGTATTGTATCTGACAGAGATACCAGATTCACCTCTCACTTTTGGAAAAGTTTGCATGACAGTTTGGGAACACAATTGAAGTTCAGCACTGCCTACCATCCCCAAACTGACGGACAATCAGAGAGAACCATCCAGATGCTAGAAGACATGCTGAGATCTTGCGTCTTGGAATTTGGAGGGTCTTGGGAAGACCACTTGCATTTGGTAGAGTTCACCTACAACAACAGCTACCAAGCTAGCATCGGTATGACTCCGTTCGAGGCACTCTATGGACGTCGTTGTCGCAATCCACTTGCTTGGGACGACGTAGGAGAAGAGTATTGCTTGGACCTGAGATGGTGACCGATACAGTAGAGAAGGTAAGGGTGATTAGAGACAAGCTCAGGATTGCTCAGGACAGACAAAAGCATTGGACGGATACCAGTCGTCGACCACTGGAGTTCGAAGCAGGAGATAATGTCTTCGTCAAGATTTTCCCTACCAGAGGAACTATCAGATTCGACAGAGCAGGAAAGCTGAGCCCCAGGTACATCGGCCCATTCGAAGTTTTGAACCGAATTGGAGAAGTAGCGTACCGATTAGCTCTATCAGCTAATCTTGAAGGCGTGCACAACGTCTTCCACGTTTCATAGCTCAGACGCTACATCCCGGATCCGAGTCATATCTTGGACCATTCAGAGCTGGAGATTGGACCCAGCCTCACAGTGCCAGAGAAGGCAGTGGCAATTTTAGACAGAGGTGAGAAGAAGACCAGGAACTCTGTGACGCCCATAGTCAGAGTTATGTGGCGACACAATTCCCCAGGCGAGTCTACCTGGGAACGAGAAGATGATATGCGGGAGCAGTATCCGTATCTATTTGAGACCTGAGGTAATTCCTAACCATATCCTTTAATTTCGAGGACGAAATTTCTTAAGAAGGGAAGGTTGTGAAACCCGTAAATTTTAGTTTTTATTTAAATAATAAATTATTATTATTTCTGGAATTTTAGTGTTGGTCAAACCCGTAAAATTTTTATTGTAAAATTTATTTGCTAAATTATTAATTATTACCATTTTAGGAAAAATATATTTTCAGAAATATTATTAATCCTGGAATTTGATTATTGGGCCTGACCCGTTCTGACCCGTCCCGAAAACCATATATATAAATATTATTTTTCCTTATTAAAAAAAATTCTTTTTCTTTTAAAACCTTATTAACTCTCATTTACTCTTAAACTTTCTCTCTCTCCCTCTTAATTCTCTAACCATCAGCAAAGGAAAGGAATTCATTCCTTTTTCCATCCATTCGTGAGTGGCCGAGCCCCTTCCCTTTCCCGAACGGCCAACGGCCGACCCCTCCGTTCATCTCCCGAAACCTCCAAAATTTTCTCCTATAAAACCCTCTCCTTCTCCCACACTTCATCCACCATCCCCAAAGCTCTATTCCACACGCTAACCCCCAAATCCGACGAACCCTCCGCCTGAGCCGTGCCCTTCCGGCGATTCTCCGGCCGACCACCCCTGAACCCGGTCGCCCGATCCCCTCCGCGGCCCCGCAGCACCCCGGCCAGGCCCCTCTCGGCCGACCCCGACGCCGCCTCCCTGTCCAGCGACCCGTGCCGCCTTCCCTGCGGCCACACACCGCCGCTGGCCGCCCAGGTCAGCCCCGGAGCCTCTCGCCGCTGCCGTGCGCACCTCCTGTGCGTGCTACCTTCCCTGTGCCCGGTTTCTGTTCAGATCCGTGCTTTCCGAGGCACGTTCTGCTGTTTCGTGTGTTCTGGATTTCCGAGATTCGCGGGTTTTCCGTTTTCTTCCTATTTTCATCTATGAGCTCTAGCCGAGCACCCGAGGTATATTTTCGTATCTTCATGTCCCTCTCTTGGTGTCAATGATGACAGGGTCTCCGATTCGTGGATTCGAATTTTTTGAATTCCCTTCGAAACGGTTCTGTGGTTTTATGATTCTGTTGTTTGTTAGTTCTGTGGTTCTCGAAAATTTTTGAGTTAAGTTCGAATTTTCCATATGTGGTTCTGTAGCTTTCGGTTCTCGAATTTCAATTCGGATTCTTCGGATTGTTTCGGAATTCATGCTGTGATATTGGGTTTAGTATTCTGCTTTCTTTTTCGGATATGGTTCTGATTATTCCAACTCCGATATAGAATATTCGGGCTTGTTTCCGATTTAGAGTTGATAAATATGGAGTTCGGATTCTTGGAGTTGGGATTTAACCTCTGTCAATTCATTTTATATATATAAATGGCTTTGAAATTGTCACGACCCGCACCCTGATTAGGGGCACGAGAAGTGGGTACGTCCAGCCTACGCCGCAGAATCGGCGGTAGAACGCTGTATATAACGTCTGTAAATACCTACGACTAACAGTTAAAATGTACCTGTACAGTATATACTCTCCGATTGGAGGTGACATAGCAATACAGTCTCAATCACAGAATAAAACTAAGGTAGATAGCTCAGAGGAAAGACATATGATAGATGAAGAGTAAAATAAGTCCACAGTCTAATACAAGTCCAGATATATACAACATCCCAGAGTATCAAAATAGAATATAGAAGCTACAGTCTGATAAGCTAGCTGGATCGCAGTCCAGTCAACCCTAGCTAGCCTACACTACTCTGGAAGTACAAAATCTAGTGGCTCCACTATAAGGCCACGATCTAAGGCTACACCATCTGACTCGAGCCCATAATAGGTCGAGCAGTCCGCATCGGAATCATCTGTAATATATCATAACGGTATCCTGTCAGGAAAATGAGCAAGTACAAACACTAACAGCAGTTCCATGTGAATTGACAAATTCTATAAGAGACAGTATAATGAACTACAAGACAAAGATATATGAAGACTTGGGAACCATTCGGAAGTCGAGTTACAACCCTTAAACCAAACAAGGACCGGGGTTGTAACTCTTCTCCCGAGCAGAACTTAGTCTCCAATCAAGGTACAATGTAAAGGCAAGTAGAGCATGTGAGTAACTGTATATCATGGTATGGTAAGAAGTACTGTATGTAGAATAGAACAGAATATACGATAAGATAAAGTAAACATAAAATGTGATTTGAATTATTAGAGCGATATGTGATCGGCTTGGGATAAGTGACAGGACAGGCTATCCACTTGGCTCGGCAATCCGCGGTAACCTCAACGGAGAGACATGCCGGCCAACCTGGATAACGAGCACAAGGCAAAGGATCTCGCTACACCCTTCGTGAGGGAAGAGTGGCGCGAGCACATGAATAGTGACAGGGTGGCTTGGATCACATAGCCCCTAATAATTCCCCATCCCCGAGTAGTACAATGGATCTGGACATGACACGTCATGGCACGTGATTTCGTAAGAGGGTAGCAAATCCTCTTAGAAATCGGTGTCTATACAAGTACAGGGAACAAGACAGGGAGTGTACCCATATACCCAGAAATCCAGGAACAACATCTCATGTCATGATCCAATGTGTACTAGTCCGTGAGCTATCGTGACCAAGAATCAAGTAAGACACTACGACTGAATCGGATATAGCAGATATCAAGACAATGAAAACTATCAGTGAATGTACTCGCCTGCTGTCCTGAGCTGTATGGTATATCAATGCTCAGAGCGGTATCAGAAGACCTAAATATGAGATACTGTAAGTTAATTTAGGTTTAAACAAGTTTAGGAATGATTTACAATAAATGATATGCAATCTAGGTCAAACTAGGTCTCACTGAGTCACACTAAGTCCTGTCAAGTCAATCTAGGTCAAATCAAGTTATATCAAGTCAATCTAAGCCTAACCAAGTCAATCCTAGGTCATACCAGGCATCACGGGTCAAAACAAGTCAAAGAAAGTCAAACGGGATCAAGAGTTGGCCTACAGTTGACTTTTGGTCAACTGGTCAACTCTGGTCAACCCTAGGTCAACTATGGTCAACCCTAGGTCAAACTGGTCAAATGTTGACCAACAGTTGACTTTTGGTCAACTGGTCAACTCTAGTTTGGATTTGATGAAATCTAGACAAAGTGTTGACTCACGGTTGACTTTTGGGTAAAAAGTCAACTCTGGGTCAACCGAGCCAAAATCGGCTCAGATATGACATTTGTGGGGTGTACCCAACATGCCACCCAAGTTTCATGTCAATCCGACTACCCGAACTCCGATTCATTCTCAAACTCCTATTCTCCTCCTCATTCTCCTTCTCATTCTCCTTCTCATTCTCCTTCCTATTCTCCTTCTCATTCTCCTTTCTATTCTTCTCATTCTCCTTCCTATTTTCTATTCTCCTTCCTCATTCTCCTTCCCATTCTCCTTCTCATTCTCCTTTCTATTTCCTATTCTCCTTCCTCATTCTCCTTCCTATTCTCCTTCCTATTTCCTATTCTCCTTCCTCATTCTCCTTCCCATTCTTCTCATTCTCCTTCCTATTTTCTATTCTCCTTCCTCATTCTCCTTCCCATTCTTCTCATTCTCCTTCCTATTTTCTATTCTCCTTCCTCATTCTCCTTCCCATTCTCCTTCCTATTCTCCTTCCTATTTCCTATTCTCCTTCCTCATTCTCCTTCCCATTCTTCTCATTCTCCTTCCTATTTTCTATTCTCCTTCCTCATTCTCCTTCCCATTCTTCTTCCTATTCTCCTTCCTATTTCTATTTACAAATACACACATATATATATATATATATATATCTATACATATCTGGACACTCACACACACACGCATACTTACAGTCAACACAACACACACAAATACATAAATAAATATACACACATAAATACACATGTATATATATATATATATGTATATATATATATATATACCACTCTCAAAAAGATAAATCCTAATAAATCCTTAACCTATTTTTCCTATGGAAAACCTACAAATTTGTGGGCAGATGGAAGAGAATCTTCTCCTCTCCATTTAATGTGAATGAATTAAATGCAAAAGGGGATTAAATGGAGAGATTTGAGCTTACCTAGGTTAGGGTGGGTTGGAGGAAAAGCTTGGAAAGAAAGAAATGAATTTGGAAGAGAGAGAGAGTGTAGCTTAGTGAAGAAGAAAGAGGGGGGGGGGGGCTAGTCATGGCCGGCCAAGCATGGTTGGGGGGGTGAGGGGCACTTGTAAATGACAAGTTTGCCCCTCCCTAAGCCTAAAATTAAATAAATTCCAAATTAGGTTTAGGAAGTTGCTAAAAATAAATAAAAATCATAATTAAACTAAATTACTCATGGGGAACTAGTCCAAACTCTTAAACCCTAATTTTTAGTGTGGTGGGCCATGGTTAGCTAACAGGCTAATTACAGCTCAAGTCGAAATTCACCGGGGTCCCGAATTAACTCGGAATGCGATGAAATTCGAACCCGACTCCTATAATAATTAAATAATAATATTCATGAAATAAAATTTCCAAAAATAATATAAAATGAAAAATTACCATTTTACCCCTAACTGGAAAAAGTGAGGGTGACAAGTCTATCCACCTTAAAAAAAAAATTTCGTCCTCGAAATTGAAGACAACAAACACAGAAAGTCACAAACAGAATTAAAGAAAAATAAATTTATACCTCAGGGCGCGAAAAGATAAGGGAAACGCTCCCGCATGTCGTCCTCCCTCTCCCAGGTAGACTCACCTGGAGAGTGATGCCTCCACGCAACCCGAACCAAGGGTATGACCTGGTTCCGGAGCACCTTCTCCCTGCGATCCAGAATCTCCACTGGCTG
Organism: Iris pallida; assembly: GCA_029216955.1. Taxonomy (NCBI): domain Eukaryota; kingdom Viridiplantae; phylum Streptophyta; class Magnoliopsida; order Asparagales; family Iridaceae; genus Iris; species Iris pallida. The sequence goes on along the minus strand of JANAVB010000199.1, from coordinate 1,197,329 downwards.
TTCTGGATAGCTGAGAGTAGGTCCCACCTGTATCGCTGAATGGTCCAATACATGGCTAGGATCTGCCACGTACCGCCTCAGCTGAGATACATGAAACACGTTGTGCACTCCCTCGAGCCTGGTAGGCAAGTCCAGTCGGTAGGCTACTGCACCGATCCTCTCTAAGATGGTGAAAGGTCCGATATAGCGCGGACTGAGCTTCCCACCGCCGTCAAAGCGAATAGTGCCACGTGTCGGGGATATCCTCAGAAATACCATGTCACCAACCTAGACACAAGACAAAAACTCAACACACAACAAACCAATAATCACAACAACATGACAAGAACTGAAACTAACCTCGAACTCTAACGGTCTCCGGTGACTATCGGCCCAATGCCGCTGCCTATCCTGAGCCACCCGGAGTCTGTCTCTAATCAATCTGACCTTCTCGGCCGCATCCACAACCATCTCCGGCCCAAGAAGCGCCCGCTCGCCAACATCGTCCCAAGACAAAGGAGTACGACATCTCCGTCCATATAGAGCCTCAAATGGTGACATCTCTATACTGGCCTGGTAGCTGTTGTTGTAAGCAAACTCTACCAGGTGAAGATGGTCCTCCCAAGAACCCCCGAGATCTAGCACACATGTGCGAAGCATATCCTCCAGAGTCTGGATGGTCCTCTCCGACTGCCCGTCTGTCTGAGGATGATAAGCAGTACTAAACTTGAGCGAGGTGCCCAAGCTAGCCTGCAAACTCCTCCAGAAGTGGGAAGTGAATCGGCTATCCCGATCTGAAACTATGCTCACCGGAACTCCGTGCAATCTCACAATCTGACGAACATACAGCTCAGCCAGCCTCTCCGTAGACAAACCCACTTTGAAAGGCAAAAAGTGGGCCGATTTGGTCAATCTATCAACTATGACCCAAACCGCGTCCTTCCCTCCTGGCGACCGTGGAAGTCCAGATACAAAGTCCATGGTGATGTGCTCCCACTTCCACTCGGGAATGGGTAGCGGCTGTAGCAATCCACCTGGTCTCTGCCTCTCGGCCTTCACCTGCTGACACACAAGACAACGAGATACAAACTGAGCTACCTCGCGCTTCATGCCATACCACCATACGTGCTCTCTCAGGTCCCTATACATCTTGTTGGCTCCAGGATGCATAGAATACTGAGAGCGATGCGCCTCCTGAAGAACCTCCTCCCGAAGCTCTCCACGCGGAACGCACAGCCTAGTACCGTGCCGCAACGACCCGTCTTCGGCTAAAGAGAAATCGTCAAGCAAGCTCATCCTCACCTGCTCCCTGATGCTCCTCAGGGCAACATCATCATACTGCGCTGACCTGACACTATCCATCAGCTCAGACTGAATCTGCAAACCCCACATCTGGATCTCCATGCCCGGAATGATGACCTCGATACCCAAACTATCCAGGTCGGCCAACAAATAACGATCTGTCGTCAAGAACATAGCAACAGGATACCTGCTCAAGGCATCTGCAACTACGTTGGCCTTCCCCGGATGGTACTGCAAGGATATATCGAAGTCCTTCATCAGCTCTAACCACCGCCTCTGCCGCATGTTCAACTCCTTCTGAGTGAACACGTACTTCAAGCTCTTGTGATCTGTGAAGATCTCAACTCGCTCTCCGTACAGGTAATGCTTCCACAACTTCAAAGCAAATATCACCGCGGCCAACTCCAGATCATGAGTAGGATAGTTCTTCTCATGAGGACGCAACTGCCTGGATGCATAGGCAATCACCTTCCCATGTTGCTGAAGAACACACCCTAAACCCTTCCCGGAAGCATCGCTGAAGATCGAGAACCCTCCTGACCCAGATGGCAAAGTCAGGATCGGAGCTGAAGTCAACCTCCTCTTCAGCTCATCGAATGCAGCCTGACACTCATCAGTCCAGACGAACTCCACGTCCTTCCTGGTGAGTCTAGTCATCGGCACTGCAATCCTCGAGAAGTCCTGGACAAACTTCCGGTAATAACCAGCCAAACCCAGAAAGCTCCGAACCTCGGCAACTGAACTGGGCGTAGACCAAGACTCCACTGCCGAAATCTTCCTCTGGTCTACTGAAATCCCATGCTCGGTCACAACATGACCTAGGAACTCCACCTGGTCTAAGAAGAACTCACACTTCGAAAGCTTCCCGTAGAGTTGCTCCCTCCTCAGAGTCTCTAACACAACTCTCAAGTGCTCCTCATGCTCCTCCTGCGTCTTCGAATAGATCAAGATATCATCTATGAAGACCACCACGAACTTGTCAAGGTACTGATGGAATACCTTGTTCATCAAGTTCATGAACACGGCGGGAGCATTGGTCAACCCAAATGGCATCACTGTGAACTCGTACTGGCCGTACCGAGTCCTGAATGCCGTCTTGGGAATGTCATCCCGCCTCACCTTCAGCTGGTGATACCCGGACCTCAAATCTATCTTCGAAAAGACCTTTGCCCCACTCAGCTGATCGAACAAGTCGTCGATCCTCGGCAAAGGGTACCTATTCTTGATAGTGAGGTTGTTGAGCGCCCGGTAATCAATGCACATGCGGGACGTACCGTCCTTCTTCGGCACGAACAGGACTGGCGCTCCCCAGGACGAAGAACTGGATCTGATGAACCCCTTGTCCTGCAGCTCGTCGACTTGCTTCTTCAGCTCTATCAACTCGCTGTTGTTCACCCTATAGACATGCTGCGAGATGGGCTCGGCGCCCGGCACCAAGTCTATAGTGAACTCAATGTCCCTGTCTGGCGGCATCCCCGGCAACTCCTCGGGAAAGACATCCGAGAACTCAGCAATCAACGGATGTGGCAAATCCTGCCCCGCCAACAAAGCTCCACAGAATCCAGCCTCCGGCTCCGCTGCTCCTCGAGCAAACTCGATCTCTGGCTCACCCGGCGTCCTAAAAAGAACTCTTCCTCCTCTACAATCAATGCTAGCATGGTGCATGCTCAACCAATCCATACCGAGTACCATATCGTACCTCGGTAGGGGCATTACGAGCAGACACGCACTCAAGTCCCGGCCTCTCAGAGTGACTCTCCGTCCCTTGCAAATATTATTAACCAGGATAATACCTCCCCCGGTCATAATCTTGCAAGTCCTACCCATATATTCAGCAATGATATTGTGTCTCAGAGCAAAAGAAACAGACACAAAACTATGGGTCGCCCCAGAATCAAATAAGGCGAAAGCAGGAAAAGAATCTAGGAGAACATGACCTGCAACAACATCTCCCACGGGCTCTGCCTCCTCCTCTGCTGCCAAAGCGAACACCCTGCCCGCGGGTGCTCCCCTCTGGTGCTGGACAAAACGCTGCTGCTGGGTCTGGAGTGGAGGACCCCTCTGCTGAACCGCTGGTCCTCTAGCCGGCTGTGCTCTGTCCTGGCCTCCTCTGACTCCGCGAAAGCGGCAATCCTTCAACTGGTGATCGGGCGCCCCACAGTAGAGACAGACGCCCAACCTCTTCCTACAAGCCTCCCTGGTGTGCCCCGGCTTCCCGCAGAAGCCGCACGGTATAGTCGGTCTCTGGCCCTGTCCCTGGTGCTGCTGGGCACGCGCCGGTGCCTGCTGGATCTGCAACAGAGGCTGCTGCTGAAACGGCCTCTGCTGCTGCTGCTGGAAGTGGGGGCGCTTGGCCGGTCCCGCACTGGAACTCGCCCCCATAGTATCTCCGCTCCTCTTCGGCTTGAGGCCGAAGTCCTCCTCTGCGATCTGTGCGTCCATCAGTATCTGATCGAACGTCGCATCACGGCGACCCGAGGTGCGGGTGCGCACTGCATGAGTAAGTCCCCTGCGGAACTTACGAGCCTTCTGTCCCTCATCCTGGATCATACCGGGAGCAAACCTGCTAAGGCGGAAGAACTCGGCTGCATACTCGTCCACCGACGAGTTCCCCTGAACTAGACCCACGAACTGGCCCTCCAATGCTGTAAGAGCCACGTCCGGGAAGAACTTCTCCTTGAAGAGCCTCCGGAAGTTCTCCCAAGTCAGCCCTCTCACCGACGCACGAGGATCCGTGCGGTACCATGTCAATGCAATGTCGAAGAATCGGCTGGCTGCGGCCGAAACCCATAGTGCTCTAGGAAGCTCTGCCAGCTCCATGCTCCGCTCTACATCCTCCAGCCAGTCGTCTGCGTAAAGGATGCCCTCTGTGCCTGTGAAGTCCCTAGAGCTCATCTTCCTGAAGTCTAACACTGTCCCTGGCCTGGACTGCTGCTGGCTCGGCTGCTGGCCGGTAGGGCCCTGCACCGTACCCGGTGCCACTCTCTCTACTGCTGCGAGGGCAAGCTGATGCGAGTTCTCCATACTCTGCCTCAGCATCTCCATCTGTCGGTGTGACGCCTCCGACTGACGCTGCGACGCCTCTGCCTGGGCCCGCTGTGTCTCCATCATCTGCTGAAGGAGAAGGAACAAGTGATGTGTATCCGTCGGTATCGGTGGTAGTGGCGGCAGTATCTCTGGAAGAACGGCCGTAACCCTCTGGGGTGGAGGTGGTAGACCTCCCTGCGCAACTGCCTGGGTCTCTGGAATAGTAGAATCACTGGGAGCAGTCTCATGAACCTCCTCCTCTGCCTGATCAGGTCTCTCAGGCAAGCTACTCGATCCAGAGGCCTGCGGATGTGTCTTCGTCATCCTGGAGACGAATTAAAACAAGGAGATCAATATGGCACATGAGTAGATTATCAAAGAAGGACAATTAATTTAATACAAGATGAATAATCATGATAATCAAAAGATCAGAAATTCCTAAGTGTGATTGAGAAACTCCTATCATGTCCTAGGTCCTACATCCTAATTGCAGGCTCGTAATTAGTACTCTAAGTCGAGCACCATTACGATATCGCACTAATTGCGACACTAGACCTGAATGGGCCACCACAAAAACGTGTCACGACCCGCACCCTGATTAGGGGCACGAGAAGTGGGTACGTCCAGCCTACGCCGCAGAATCGGCGGTAGAACGCTGTATATAACGTCTGTAAATACCTACGACTAACAGTTAAAATGTACCTGTACAGTATATACTCTCCGATTGGAGGTGACATAGCAATACAGTCTCAATCACAGAATAAAACTAAGGTAGATAGCTCAGAGGAAAGACATATGATAGATGAAGAGTAAAATAAGTCCACAGTCTAATACAAGTCCAGATATATACAACATCCCAGAGTATCAAAATAGAATATAGAAGCTACAGTCTGATAAGCTAGCTGGATCGCAGTCCAGTCAACCCTAGCTAGCCTACACTACTCTGGAAGTACAAAATCTAGTGGCTCCACTATAAGGCCACGATCTAAGGCTACACCATCTGACTCGAGCCCATAATAGGTCGAGCAGTCCGCATCGGAATCATCTGTAATATATCATAACGGTATCCTGTCAGGAAAATGAGCAAGTACAAACACTAACAGCAGTTCCATGTGAATTGACAAATTCTATAAGAGACAGTATAATGAACTACAAGACAAAGATATATGAAGACTTGGGAACCATTCGGAAGTCGAGTTACAACCCTTAAACCAAACAAGGACCGGGGTTGTAACTCTTCTCCCGAGCAGAACTTAGTCTCCAATCAAGGTACAATGTAAAGGCAAGTAGAGCATGTGAGTAACTGTATATCATGGTATGGTAAGAAGTACTGTATGTAGAATAGAACAGAATATACGATAAGATAAAGTAAACATAAAATGTGATTTGAATTATTAGAGCGATATGTGATCGGCTTGGGATAAGTGACAGGACAGGCTATCCACTTGGCTCGGCAATCCGCGGTAACCTCAACGGAGAGACATGCCGGCCAACCTGGATAACGAGCACAAGGCAAAGGATCTCGCTACACCCTTCGTGAGGGAAGAGTGGCGCGAGCACATGAATAGTGACAGGGTAGCTTGGATCACATAGCCCCTAATAATTCCCCATCCCCGAGTAGTACAATGGATCTGGACATGACACGTCATGGCACGTGATTTCGTAAGAGGGTAGCAAATCCTCTTAGAAATCGGTGTCTATACAAGTACAGGGAACAAGACAGGGAGTGTACCCATATACCCAGAAATCCAGGAACAACATCTCATGTCATGATCCAATGTGTACTAGTCCGTGAGCTATCGTGACCAAGAATCAAGTAAGACACTACGACTGAATCGGATATAGCAGATATCAAGACAATGAAAACTATCAGTGAATGTACTCGCCTGCTGTCCTGAGCTGTATGGTATATCAATGCTCAGAGCGGTATCAGAAGACCTAAATATGAGATACTGTAAGTTAATTTAGGTTTAAACAAGTTTAGGAATGATTTACAATAAATGATATGCAATCTAGGTCAAACTAGGTCTCACTGAGTCACACTAAGTCCTGTCAAGTCAATCTAGGTCAAATCAAGTTATATCAAGTCAATCTAAGCCTAACCAAGTCAATCCTAGGTCATACCAGGCATCACGGGTCAAAACAAGTCAAAGAAAGTCAAACGGGATCAAGAGTTGGCCTACAGTTGACTTTTGGTCAACTGGTCAACTCTGGTCAACCCTAGGTCAACTATGGTCAACCCTAGGTCAAACTGGTCAAATGTTGACCAACAGTTGACTTTTGGTCAACTGGTCAACTCTAGTTTGGATTTGATGAAATCTAGACAAAGTGTTGACTCACGGTTGACTTTTGGGTAAAAAGTCAACTCTGGGTCAACCGAGCCAAAATCGGCTCAGATATGACATTTGTGGGGTGTACCCAACATGCCACCCAAGTTTCAAGTCAATCCGACTACCCGAACTCCGATTCATTCTCAAACTCCTATTCTCCTCCTCATTCTCCTTCTCATTCTCCTTCTCATTCTCCTTCCTATTCTCCTTCCTATTCTCCTTCTCATTCTCCTTTCTATTCTTCTCATTCTCCTTCCTATTTTCTATTCTCCTTCCTCATTCTCCTTCCCATTCTCCTTCTCATTCTCCTTTCTATTTCCTATTCTCCTTCCTCATTCTCCTTCCTATTCTCCTTCCTATTTCCTATTCTCCTTCCTCATTCTCCTTCCCATTCTTCTCATTCTCCTTCCTATTTTCTATTCTCCTTCCTCATTCTCCTTCCCATTCTTCTCATTCTCCTTCCTATTTTCTATTCTCCTTCCTCATTCTCCTTCCCATTCTCCTTCCTATTCTCCTTCCTATTTCCTATTCTCCTTCCTCATTCTCCTTCCCATTCTTCTCATTCTCCTTCCTATTTTCTATTCTCCTTCCTCATTCTCCTTCCCATTCTTCTTCCTATTCTCCTTCCTATTTCTATTTACAAATACACACATATATATATATATATATCTATACATATCTGGACACTCACACACACACGCATACTTACAGTCAACACAACACACACAAATACATAAATAAATATACACACATAAATACACATGTATATATATATATATGTATATATATATATATATATACCACTCTCAAAAAGATAAATCCTAATAAATCCTTAACCTATTTTTCCTATGGAAAACCTACAAATTTGTGGGCAGATGGAAGAGAATCTTCTCCTCTCCATTTAATGTGAATGAATTAAATGCAAAAGGGGATTAAATGGAGAGATTTGAGCTTACCTAGGTTAGGGTGGGTTGGAGGAAAAGCTTGGAAAGAAAGAAATGAATTTGGAAGAGAGAGAGAGTGTAGCTTAGTGAAGAAGAAAGAGGGGGGGGGGGCTAGTCATGGCCGGCCAAGCATGGTTGGGGGGGTGAGGGGCACTTGTAAATGACAAGTTTGCCCCTCCCTAAGCCTAAAATTAAATAAATTCCAAATTAGGTTTAGGAAGTTGCTAAAAATAAATAAAAATCATAATTAAACTAAATTACTCATGGGGAACTAGTCCAAACTCTTAAACCCTAATTTTTAGTGTGGTGGGCCATGGTTAGCTAACAGGCTAATTACAGCTCAAGTCGAAATTCACCGGGGTCCCGAATTAACTCGGAATGCGATGAAATTCGAACCCGACTCCTATAATAATTAAATAATAATATTCATGAAATAAAATTTCCAAAAATAATATAAAATGGAAAATTACCATTTTACCCCTAACTGGAAAAAGTGAGGGTGACAGAAATGGATTTTGGTTATGTATTGGCGTAATTCCTAAGTTTAGAATATTTTTGGTTGTATCTTCCCATTATTGGGTTATCCCGATTACAAAGGAGATGCTGTCCGATTTTTTTTTAAAAAAATATTTGAAAACCTTTCGATTTATTTCTTGAGTTCGACTATAGTCATTTAACAGATATTGTTTGGTTTTCGGATAATATTTTTGGTACTAACTAAATGCAAACGAAACCGGCCAAATCGGACGTTGAGGCATTAGTTAAAACATGAGTTTTGAATGACCAAATCTGAGACGCATTTTAATAATTATCTTTAATTTATTATTATTTTTAGAATGGGTTACTGCTGTTAGTATTTTGGTGCAGGGCTTCGGCCTACTGTTGGACCGTTCGCGACATTCAGAGCTCGCCTTTAAATTAAATTAATTTATGTAATAAATTTGTAAGGACATAAGTCCAAGTTTTTTTTCTATTTTTCTGTGGAACTGTAATAAGTAGTTAGTTTTTCCTTCTATTTTTATGGATTGTTGTTTTATAGGTAATGCGTAAATGATAAACTGAATATTTATTTTTATAGAAAATTAATAAGAGTTTTCTTACATCAATAATAATAAGATTTCAAGTTTGTAACTTTGACAATTTCATGTTTTCTCATTAAAAGAAAAATAACTAATTTTATATATATATATATATATATATATATATATATATATATATATATATATATATATATATATATATTACAAAATACAAAGTTTTGTCAAATACTTGAAAAATGCGAGGTTTCCAATAAAAATGTTAACTTGACTTTTCCCTCGTTAAATTAATAACTTTTAATTGTATCGATAAACGTGTTTTGTTTATAATAACATAAAATTTGACTAAGATCAAATTTTAGAGATTGTAACTAGCACACCTAGATATGGTTTCCTCATTTATGCTAAGTCGGGATTCTCAATGTAGGATTTCGAGGACGAGTCTGACTTTCTTTCCCGGAACCGACTCTTCAAACCCAGTCATAAACAAAGGCAAGTACGGTTGTGTTTATTTTTCAATTTAGTTAATAATTGTAATATTGCAAGATTAAACCACATTGCTACACGGAACTCTCTCCTAGAGTATTGATTGTTATTGATTGGGGGATTGGGGGAGTAGTGTACTGTATTATGACCAATACCCCTCATATTGCATATTGATTGTGCGAGATTACCCCTCTTACACACGGGGATAAACCGTATCGTATCACTAGGATACTATTGTGCAACCCAAGCCGGTCATAAGCATTACATACTCAAATCACATTGTTTTTAATTGTGGAAAATTGTTGGAATATATTGTTCAAGTATTTAAATTGTTTAAAATTACAAATTTCTAATTATTAGTTAGATTGTTAAATTTTCATAATTGTACTTTACTCCTTTTCTGACTGGATCCCCCACCCCCAATAGGTTCCTTTGATGAAGCTGAGCTATTGATAAATAGCTATTATGATCCGGTGCTCTACCCTGCTGTGCTTCCAGATTTCCACTTGGAAGATGTTGATCCGGAGGCTGATGAGCCAACTTCCTAGATGATGATTTTCCTTTTAGTTTTGATGTTTGAATAAAAAGACAATTTTTATTTTATCTGATGTATTAAATGAACCTTTTGTTGGACAAGTTTTAATATTCGAAATTTAGATGTTGTGACAAAATATATTGTGTTGTTGTGATTACCTGCATTTGGATATAGCTTACTTCCGCCGTCTCACAACGGTGCAGGCTGGTGTAACTCCACTTCCCGATTTTTTTTGAGAAAAAATAAATTTTGATTTTAATAATATCAATTGATTGATTTGGGCTTCAAATAAAAAGTTAATTTTTATTTATTTTAATTAATAATATGGTGATTGATATTTTGGAGGGAAATAAATTGGGAGCAATTTCAAATTTGGAAAGTTGTTACAACCAACTTGTGGTCCCCTAATATTTTTCCAAAAAGTTTTTAAATGTTTTTCAGCATGTCTGTAATATACGAAAAGGGGAGGGGTATTTTACATATTTATTTAAGCGGAGGGACCTGCGAGTAATGAGTTTAGGGCCCGGGGGGGGGGGGTTAATCGCAAAATTGCCATTCTTTTTCTTTTAACTGAGGTTGGAGAGAGAGAGAATATAATTTTCTCACTCGATTTTTTTTCTACTGCTCTCACTGAGCTCAGTCCCCAGTTTTTCTGAACCCTAGCCAAATCCTTTGACTCCGATGAGATCGACGACGGCGGCGAGGATAGATCCTCCGGTGGCCGAGAGCAGATCGACGACGGCTTCACCCTGTGCCCGGTGATGTCTCATCGATGATTTCCTCCAGGCGGCGCTCGACCGAGATTCTTCTCTAGCGACGGTGAGCGGCGACGACGGCGAGGCCTCTTCTCCACGGCGGCGCGATGTTCCCCGGTCGACGATCGACGACAGTAACTGGCGCTCTTCTCCACGATCACCAGGCGGGCCTCCTCCCTACGACGGCAACGGCGGTGGTTTCCCCACGATGGCGACGGCTAGGTCTCCGACAACCTCTGGCGATGGTTTCTCACAACAAATATTTGTAGTCTCGACGAGCGACGTTGATGACGATGTCAGCGTCGGTTTTAGAGCGTTCGATCGGACGATTGGCAGATCGATCAGTGATTCCCTCCATTTCCAACAACTAACCTGGTGAGTGTTGATTTTCTTGTTAATCTTGATCTGAGTTACTGTGAGCATGTGTGGTTAGATTTTGAGAGTGTTGTCTCTGTTCTCGGCTGAGGAAAACAATTAGGAAGAATTGTAGATCTGATTGTTTGAGTTGGGAGAAGTAGCAAATATTGGATCAATTTTTAGCTTGTGAGTTATAGATTGTAACATTTTGGTCTTCTTTCCATTTTTCTAAGTCCAGAGAATTCAAATCTCTTCGATGTCATGTTTAAATGGTGATGCTCTGCAATTGTTCGATATAATGTCACACAGGGTTCCACATTTTCCAATCGGACTTGAGAGCTGGTATCCAACTCCTCAGGGCAGCTCCTTGATTGAGATTGACCTTCTCCCTTCAGGTACAGCCTTACCCCTATGTATGATGTTTTTGTCTCACCTCAACAATTGATTATTGGTATCGGTCAGGGACAGGGTCGGGACGTAAGTTCAATTCTGTGCATGTCGGGTGTGTGTCCTGTTCGTGTCTATTGTAGGAGCGATGTCTTTTGCCCATTGCTAGTGCAGGCGTTGGTATGGGTAGAGCATGGCGTTTGTGTCAAGATTGGTATGGGAGTTCATGGAGGGTTGCAGACAGTCTATTATGATAGTTCGATTTGGTTGTATCTATAAATTGTATTTAATCTTCTATTTACTTTCTCTTGATTTGCTCTATTGGATTTTATGTGTATTCTTGAAGCCTCCAACCTTTGTTGATATAGCCATTAGAGTGAAGTTGTGAGTTCTTTTCTTTGAAATCTCAAGTAGAGAGCATGTTGGAACGAACAGTGTGCATTGACTATAATTGCGGGTTGAAGGGTGTATTTGGAATGTTAGAACATGCGTAAGTGTATAAGTAGTAGTTGAAGGATGTTGGAACCAGGCACTGGGTCGGGTCTCCGTGATGGACTGTGGGCTTCATGGGCCATGGGTGTTTGAGTTGAAGGCCCTTGGGTTGAGCTTTATAGTTTCGGCTGGAGGCTTTGTTCTTTGTGTATTGCTAAATTAAATGGCATTTGGTTTAAATTCTGTTTTAAATTATAGTTGTGTTTAAGTCTTGATGGGGCTGCTTGAGTGTTCGACCAAGAACAGTGAGTTGGGAATTTTGGGTTCAATATGTGACTGTTGGGTTACAGGATAATGGGGCTGGAATGAAGAGATTTTAGTTAGGCTTTATGGCTTGGACTTCCTTGTTTTACCTTAACTTTATTAGTACTATTTTATCATAAAGTTTATTTTCATCTCTAAAAAATTATTATTATTAGCAAGTATAAATAAATATTATCCTGTTATTATAAATTATTGTCTAAAGAGATTTCTTTTAAGAATTTTATCAACTCTATCTTAATAAGTTAAGCATAAATGTTAGTTAGCTAAATTATTAATTAGTTCTATATAATTAGTTGACTAAGTAGATGTATCAACCTAGTTAATACTACTCTCCATAAGGTTTAAAGTATTTTACCTATACTAATTAGTTAATAGATAATGGAGCTAGTTAGCTAAGTATATTAGAATTTAGTGACTTTTAAATGGTATTTGACCAACTTGTATCAAATCATTATCAAATTCAGGTGGACATAGAGACTACTATCTCCCTATTCCCGATCTTCCCGGAGCAAAGGCAAGTACATTCTATGGTCTTGTACATTTCATTATATATCATGTGCTTCCTTGATTGACACACTGCGACACGACATGTTTTTCTGGTGCTCATGATTCATTGTTCTTATTACTTGTACCTGGGGTGGGAAAATATACTATTTATGTGACCAAATCCAAGAAACAACTCAGGTGTGTTTAGCTTAGACCCCGTATCGTGCACGCGGGTCCTAAGCCGTACCATTCATGTGCTTAATGTGCTTTCATGTGCTTACCCCTGCCGGTCACATACTTAGTTATATTTCAAATATTGTACACACATTCAGGAGATATATCATGTACTTAGTTCCTGTGATTCCTGAGATACCATGTTCTTTCATGTTCTTACATTTCATGTTCTTTCATATACTTTACACACCATATTCTTTCTTATACTTTACATACCATGTTCCCTTGTACTTTCATATCATGATGTCTTGTTCATTACCTAGAACTGTACTTTGCTCCGCTCCTGACTGGATAAGTTGCAGGTATGCTTGCAGGATATCATTCTACCTTATGGGCCAGAGCCCGGGATCTTAGCTGAGTAGGATGGGTCATGACTTAGCTTGAGGTTTTGTAACCCCCATTATCGTATTTTTGAAAATTTACTTGTTTTGACTTAACTTAAAATATTGCATTATGAAGACACATTTTAAGTTAAATGGTACGAAGGAAATCCTTATTTTTTTGAATGACAAAATTGGTTGTCAAAATATATTTAAAATGGTTTATGAAAATATTTTGATGACTAGTTAATATTTTAAATTTATGGTTGACAATAAGATTGATTTTCGAACTCATCATTTGCATTACAAAATATTTTGGTTAGTAATTGTGGCTTTCAAAATATTTCAAAAAAGAAGGGGGTTTTGAAAATGGTAAGTATTTATAGAGTTTTGAATTAGTAAAATATGTTTTAAATCATTCAATGACATCGAATACTAGTTACCTTATCGTTTCTATTTTAATTGAAAAATATGATTGCGATAAATAGTATTAATTATTTTGACCCCTTATTCGATTGGGATTTAAATTCATATAATTTGAATCATCGGATAATATTGAATAATATCTTAAAATGTTATTTCAAATCATTTATATTACGATTAGATTATACCGCATTTAAATTATGTTTGATTTAAATCCAATTTACGTGAAGACTTTATCTACTAGAGTTTCAATTATTTGATGAATACTAGAGCTTGATTTAAATTAGTATGTTAATATTTAGTAATAAGCTCTTATTTATGGTCCATAGTAGATTAGATTAATTTTAGTTTTAAAATATAGAAAGGATTCGCTTAATCCATTTGATTTTCGATCCAAATCGTTTCACAATCAAATATGAAAAGATTACGGTAAATTAGTTGATAAAATCAAATATTATTTTTCCGAAGTACCATCATTTATAGGGTTGTGCTTAGATTATTTTAGATTTAAAATTCCTTGATTATCCTTGACTAGTAAAAAGAATGTATAACAAATGGATTCAATATCCGGAGTTAACTACAGATCAACCCGACCATATCTCCATATCCTCTCCATATCCTACAAAAGCAGGCGATAGGCTTTCCTTTTATAAAATTTGATAATTAATCATTATTCTCCAATTGATACGTGCACCCCTTATTCTTATCTCTTCAAACCGAATACAGGTATATGATAAAGCATATCATAGAGGAAGGATGTGTAAACCTTCACCTGAACTTCTATATTAACCACGGAACCATCTTTCCACCCCCCATCTACGCCAACACCATCTCCTCCGATATCTCGAAGTGCCACGGTATCCACGACCAGAAACAATCACACATCTATCTCCCTTCCGATCATCACCATTTCCGTGTCCATCTACATGACAATAACCACCCAAATCGTGTCCGGACCCGTGTGTCCGTGTCCATCCCAATCTTATTCCATCACATTACAAACCAACTCGTGTCGGACACACCCGACACGAGTTCCAAGCATCCAAAACACCACCATCACCAGTACTTACCCCCTGAAGGCCGTCACCCGCGAACCGCCTGTAGCCGACTGCTCCTCCACAGCACGAGCGTCGTCGCGCGAGTGCGCCGGTCCCGAATTTCTTCCCTCCAGCCACCCCGCCATCGCCTTGATCGCCGCCTTCCCGATCCTCCTGCTCGTCTCCATTGCTGCGACCGCGTCGTCAGCGCCTACACCCGTCACCACGGCTAGAGGCCGTTCCACACAACTACCCGACCCGCTGGAGCCTCAGCAGCATAGTTGTCCGTCCTGCCGACTCCGGCGACGGGAGAGTCGGAGCAGGAGGCGATTTCAAGAAGGGCGACCTCAGAAATTGTCGCGATTCACTCGTCCGCCGTCCGGAGTACCACTTCGCCCGTCGCCGATGGAGACCTACCTCCTTTTCGACCGCATCTTCTCCGGCGCGGAGCCTTCGCAGTCCTTGGCAGCCGCGAGGCTCAGCGCCGAGCTTCTGGATCTCCCGTATAGGGTCAGAGCCCCTCGCGGTCACCAGCACATCCCGGCGGAGCACGATCGGCGTTCGTCCCCGCGCCTAAGCCCTCTTCTCCGCGAGAGCTGCCGCACCCTCCGGTGGCAGACGGCCGCCTAACTCTCTGCAGTCGCGCCGCGTAATCGTGCCGCCGCGGAGACTCGATCTCCAGCAAAGTCGCCTTCCACGCCGCGGCCACTCCGCTCCGGGCCCGCCGCCGTGGCCGAGTACCCACCGGAGATGGTTAGCTCCGAAACCCTCTTTCATTGTCCTTTCTCACTCACTCACTTTCTCTCTCTCTCTCTCTCTGTATAAGTCCTATGTAGCTAGTTTATTTAGTTTACTGGTTTTTTGGTTAATGGATTATTTTGTTAACTAGTGTAATGTTAATCGAGTATTAGTGATTAGTTAGTATTTTAATGGTTATAAAAAAACTGATAATATAGTTAAGGTATTTTATATTTAGTTATAGCTTCTTTATAATATTTTATATTTGGTCTGGGCCTACAATGAATTGAGAAATGGTTTATAAATAGTTTTAATGGGCCTGAGCCCATTGTAAATATTCATATAACTTATTTAAGTTTCTAAATTTATTAAGTTATATATATATATTAAACATAATAAGCTTATTTATTGAGCCTAGTATATCTTGGGCTATTAAGATAAATATTTTGTGGAAACATAAATATAGTTTATAATAAGGATTTTTAGTTTGATTTTATAAACACTTTTTGAAGTTATACATTATTTCGACTAAGAGCA
Organism: Iris pallida; assembly: GCA_029216955.1. NCBI lineage: Eukaryota > Viridiplantae > Streptophyta > Magnoliopsida > Asparagales > Iridaceae > Iris > Iris pallida. The sequence goes on along the minus strand of JANAVB010000199.1, from coordinate 1,181,659 downwards.
TCATTAGTAAGGCCCATCCCATTTTCTAGATTCTAGATTTAGAATGTAGGAGCTCATTTTGTAGAATAATAAGTCTCATCCCTAGTCCCAATTTCTACAATTTCGGTCCCAACCCATCCATGGGTGCTAAGGGTTGGGCCTCCCAATTTCTAGATTCTAGATTGTAGAAACTCGTTTTGTAGAATAGTAAGTTCCAATTTGGAGCCCAACTTTCTAGATTCTAAACTTTATATTATTTTTTTCCTACATTAATTTTTGACCACACAATTTTTGGGACCGGAGCTCACTTTATCATTTCCTACTATTCTCATACAAACCCAACCCATTCTACATTTACCTTTTTTTTTGAAATTTTGGCTCCAAATTGCATTGGACAGTCCCAACTACTAATGATGCTCTAACAAATATAGTTTTCATTTAAGATTGTATTTCGATTTTAGCCTTAAAAATAATTTCTAGGCTATAAGTATTTTCTATATGACTATATAGTTTCTTAAAACGAATTTCTTTCAATTTCCATCATGATAGTGCTAGGTCGTACGATCGCAATTCTTGCAAATTCTGACTACTTTATATCGACCCTAGGCTAATTGGACGATTCTGAACTCAATGGAATTGTCGGTTTCACCAGCTAAGGACCACAGGCAAGTGCACTTTCTGATTGCTTTTCGATTCATAGTAGTCTTTCCATTTCATGTTTATACATATATCTTGCTGCTTGTTGACACGCTCGTCACACGGAGTAGTCGGAAGGGGAAATATCTTAGTAGACATATGGACTACCCAGAAATATCTCCAAAATGTCTATTCTTGAACGATAGCAGCTGCACACGACACGTGCAGTGAGCCGAATTTACCCCCTAGCCGTTCACATGTCGAAAAGGATATTTTACACCACATAGGTAGTTGTCTTTTATTTATTTTTCCTTTCTTCTCCACCGTGCCATGTCGTCAGTTACTTCCTAGCTTTCATATTCCATATGTTATTTTCATGTCTTGTTGATTCTATTATGTTTTCGATTTGTCGTCGGTTTGTGTGCTTGTTCCATTCCTGACTGAAAATCAATATTTTTCAGGTTAGCCGTGGATTCACTTAGCTTTGGGAGATACGGGTGTACTTGCAGACATAAACCTAGAAATAGATAGCAGTGGCATTATTTTCATTAAATGTGTAAGAACATTGTATTTTTTTTCTAATATAAATCTTGTAATGGTTGTAATAAAATTTAGAAATGTGAATGAGCAATAATTGTTATATTTTGTGATTTTGAGCATCTTGGCCGTGACAGCGTTCTACCGCCGACTCAGGCTGGCTTGGTCACGTCTCGTATCCGAAAAGCGGGTGCGGGTCGTGAAAGGTTTCAGGTTTAAACTGTTAGCTTTACTTTTATATATTGATTTAGAATTCATAGTACATTTCATTCTTGATGACTCGTACATTTATATACATAGAATTATGGATTATGGTGATCATTCTGGGATATGTTTTTAGATGCTGTGATTCTATACTTTCATGTTTATCTGGTTAGTTTTCCCTAGCTTGGTACAACTTACTTCGTCGTGTCTAACGACGAAGGATGGGCGTGTCCGACTTGTGTCCGATTATTCCGGAGCGGGTCGTGACATGTTTTTAGTGGTGGCCCATGCAGGTCTATCCTAATGGTACCTAGGTCTTAGCGTACTATTGGGGGACTTGATTAACTAGGAAAACTTGATCACAGCATAGGAAAAATCGGAAAATAAGGGTATATCAGGTATATCATGTATGTCAGATATATTGATATTCTATAAACACTTGTTGTATTTAGGTCTAGGTTATTTTAACAGTTTTCTGTTTTTCAGATAGTTCAAAAGCACGCGACACCGGAACAGTCGATCCACCTGCACTTGAGGGTTACAAGCTCCCACTATCTTCTATCGTTCTACTATCTCCATGGGTAGTACGCAGTTGACGGAGACGTTTTAAGAGTTCCTTGACACCAGCAGGCCGTCCTTTTCCAATCCAGACTTGCAAATGCATTTCCCGAGTTAGAGAGGACTTCCAGACTCTCAGACCTTGGATTTTTCCGACACCAAGCGCATATCTTGCATCGAGGAACAGATCGAGAACCTGGAGTTACCACTGAAGACCACCCAAGTTCATGAGGACCCAACTTCTCTGAAGATTAGAGTCACCAGCCAGAGATCAAGAATGTAGCGCAGACAGTGAAACAAGACAGAAAGTTGAAACCCATGAAGGACATGAAGACTTATGACGGGGATGACAACTACTGTGGATCCACAAAGCATCATCAGACTCAGAAAGTGTTCTTCAATCGCATCATCAGATTCAGACAATGACCAATTGTACTTTTTGCCACCATCCAGGACATCGCTTCGAGGAGTGCCGTAAAAGACGGAGGCTATGCTTGTTCTACGGATCGTCTGTCCATCAAGTCAAAGATTGTCCGTAGATCGTTGATCGCACTGCCCAAGAACAAGCACGAGGAGCATTGGACTACAGAAGAAGGACTCGCCTCTCCAAATTCAGCAATCACGTGGAGCACTACCGCATGGACCAGTCTACGTCAGGACAGTTGAAGAATATTGAAGAGATTCCAGTCCCGGAAGAATACTGAAGATAGACTGAAGACAGAAGACTCTTTTGCATGGTTGGAGAAAACCATGGATCAGGATTCATAATCCAGTTTTTTCTTAGATTCCTCTTGCACATAGTTTGTTTCTTAAAAACCTCCTTGTTTCCTATTTAAGGATTATTAGATTTTATTTCCTATTCTGGAACCTTGGTCGCTATTCGAGATGTATTTTGGAAGTTTGTTTCCATTCTTGTTCGTAACTCTGCTCTTATTCGAGATTTTCTTCCTGCTCGATAACTTGTTTCCTATGGCGTCGTTCCTAATTCAAGATTTGGTTCTACTCGAATTTTGTTCCCCATTGAGACCTTGTTGATATTTAAGACTTTACTTCGGATTACATTCCTATTCAAACTTACGCCATTCAAAACTTTGTTTAAATCTTGCTTCTATTCGAGATTTCATTTTCTATCTTTGAAATTTTGACTCGTTCTCTATGAGATTTTATTTCTCATTCGTGAATTATTTTTCGTTCTATTCACGATCTTGTTTGATCTTGCCTCGTATTTTGAGATTTCACTTGTTTCATATCCGCTATTTAATACCATATTTTCATATTCATTTTTCACGACTTTGTTTTCTATTATTGGATTCTACTTGAAATTTTGTTTCCTATTTGAACTGTGTACTATTCGAGAATTATTCCTACTCAGAATATCATTTTGAAACCTTGCTTGAACCTTCGCTCCTATTGATGCTTGTTGGGATTCTATTTCCTATTCCTGATTTTATCTTTATTCGAGATTGTTCTTTATCTGCGGCTTTGTTTCAAACTTAATTGAGATTTGCTTGTCTCATATTTATGATCCAATACCTTGTTTCCTATTAAAACTTGTTTTCTAGTTACTATTCAAATCTTGATTCCTCGTTGAGATTTTCTATTCGAGATTTTGTTCACGACTTAGTTGATACTTGATTTTCTATCTTTTACTGTGTACTTTATTGGAGAATTCGTTTTCAATTCAAGTGTTGCTCAAGATTTTATTGTTAATCGAGATTTTATTGAAATTTGTTTCCAGTACGGGATTTTATTTCTTATTTTGAAACTTGTTTCCTATCTAATACCTTGCCTCAGTTTATCATTCGAGACTCGATTTTTCTTTCGGGATAACGTCCCATATATGGAATCTTGTTACCATTCCAGATATCAGTTGATATTCTGTCATAATTTGAAACTTTGCCATGTCTGAAATTTTAAATCTCCCTGGTTGCCCTTTTGGTACTCACCGATGGGATCCCTTGTCGTCTCTTAGTACCTAATAAATTCTTGCATTCTAACAGTCAGGTAACTTCACCATTTTCGTGACTTGGACTACTGAAACTCATTTTGAACTCCTTGAAACTCTTTTGAAATACCTAGGGATAAAGTCGAGAGGCTATTCGACGACCTACTATGGCATGACAGTTGCGCGCTGCAGCCATTAGCTGGATTATGGAATCTGAGGGTTCACTGCAGCCAGTAGCGCACTGGCGAGGCATGAACTCTAAGTTGAAGTAATTTCAGACGTTCATAGGTTTTCGAGTATTGTCGAGACTTTGTCATAAACTTCATATCTTGATCTCTTGGGTTGTTACGTCAATGATTGTTGGGAAATGGATAAGGTCGACAGAAGATTCGGTGACGTATTGTTATTTGAGTCACGGAGCCGAAAGTTCACTGCAGCCAGATATACACTGGCGGGGTAGGGATTCTAAGCAAAGTGATTTCAAATACCTATATGTTCTTGGATATCATGGAGACTATATTCCCTTTCCATATGATTGTTGGTTTTCGAGAATCACAAATCCTTGCATGTTCATCCTGATTTGATACTGTATCTCCTGAGTATTTCGTACGTTTCCTCAATCAACCCTTGCTAATTTCCCTTCTAGCATTTTATCGTCAGATCATTTATTTCCTCAAATTACACATTGCCAGAGTTGATTCCATACTTTGTTTGTGTCTTGTCTAAACTTTGACCTTAAATCATGACTATCTGACTATGATTTTCCAATCTTGTCCTAGTCCACTTGTGTTAAATATCGATTTTTGATCGTACTTAATAGTTGTCTTCATGATTTGTTCCTCTAAGATGTAATTGAACTTTATTCCATTCGTGCCTATTTAATCCTTGATCATTGTTAGATCGTATTATTTTTCTTGTGTGTAATTATTGTATTTGATCTCAAAGGCTCAAGGCGTCTCAGAGTTGCACAGGATCGGTAGAAGTACTGGACGGACAGCAGCAGATGGCCACTGGAGTTCGCAGTTGGAGATAAAGCGTTTCTGAAGATCTCGCTGACTAGGGGCGTCATTCGTTTCGGCAGAGGCGGGAAGCTCAGTCCGAGATTCATCGGGCCTTTCGACGTGACGACACAAATTGGAGAGGTGGCATATCAACTAGCGCTTCCAGCCAGCTTGGAGGGAGTGCACGACATTTTCCACGTGTTCCCGCTTCGACGCTACATTCCGGACCTGAGCCATGTGGTGGACTTTTCGGATCTAGAGGTGGGTCCGAGATTGACCTACGAGGAGCAGCCAGTGGAGATCCTTGATCGGAGGGAGAAGCGCTTGCGGAACCAGACTATTCCACTTGTCCGCGTCATGTGGAGACACCACTCTCCAGGAGAGTCCACATGGGAGCGGGAGGACGAGATGCGGGAGCGCTACCCCAATCTGTTTGATTGATTTGATTGTACTCTAAATTCTATTTTCAATAAATGACGAGTGTTTGGATCTTTTGTGATTTACTGAGATTTATTTTTGGGTCTTCGAATTTCGAGGACGAAATTTTTTAAGGAAGGAAGATTTGTAACTCCACTTCCCGATTTTTTTGAGAAAAAATAAATTTTGATTTTAATAATAGCAATTGATTGATTTGGATTTCAAATAAAAATTTAATTTTTATTTATTTTAATTAATAATATGGTGATTGATATTTTGGAGGGAAATAAATTGGGAGCAACTTCAAATTTGAAAAGTTGTTACAACCAACTTGTGGTCCCCTCATATTTTTCCAAAAAGTTTTTAACTGTTTTTCAGCATTTCTGTAATATACGAAAAGGGGAGGGGGTATTTTGCATATTCATTTAAGCGGAGGGACCTGCGAGTAATGAGTTTAGGGCGGGAGGGTTAATCGCAAAATTGTCATTCTTTTTCTTTTAACTGAGGTTGGAGAGAGAGAGAGAGAGAGAGAATATAATTTTCTCACTCGATTTTTTTTCTACTGCTCTCACTGAGCTCAGTCCCCAGTTTTTCTGAACCCTAGCCAAATCCTCCGACTCCGACGAGATCGACGACGGCGGCGAGGATAGATCCTCCGGTGGCCGAGAGCAGATCGACGACGGCTTCACCCTGTGTCCGGTGATGTCTCATCGATGATTTCCTCCAGGCGGCGCTCGACCGAGATTCTTCTCTGGCGACGGCGAGCGGCGACGACGGCGAGGCCTCTTCTCCACGGTGGCACAATGTTCCCCGGTCGACGATCGACGGCAGTAACTGGCGCTCTTCTCCACGATCACCAGGCGGGCCTCCTCCCCACGACGGCAACGACGGTGGTTTCCCCATGACGGCGACAGCTAGGTCTCCGACAACCTCTGGCGATGGTTTATCGCAACAAATATTTGTAGTCTCGACGAGCGACGTTGATGACGATGTCGGCGTCGGTTTTAGAGCGTTCGATCGGGCGATTGGCAGATCGATCAGTGATTCCCTCCATTTCTAACAACTAACCTGGTGAGTGTTGATTTTCTTGTTAATCTTGATCTGAGTTACTGTGAGCATGTGTGGTTAGATTTTGAGAGTGTTGTCTCTGTTCTCGGCTGAGGAAAACAATTAGGAAGAATTGTAGATCTGATTGTTTGAGTTGGGAGAAGTAGCAAATATTGGATCAATTTTTAGCTTGTGAGTTATAGATTGTAACATTTTGGTCTTCTTTCCATTTTTCTAAGTCCAGAGAATTTAAATCTCTTCGATGTCATGTTTAAATGGTAATGCTCTGCAATTGTTCGATATAATGTCACACAGGGTTCCACATTTTCCAATCGGACTCGAGAGCTGGTATCCGACTCCTCAGGGCAGCTCCTTGATTGAGATTGACCTTCTCCCTTCAGGTACAGCCTTACCCCTCTGTATGATGTTTTTGTCTCACCTCAACAATTGATTATTGGTATCGGTCAGGGACAGGGTCGGGACGTAAGTTCAATTCTGTGCATGTCGAGTGTGTGTCATGTTCGTGTCTATTGTAGGAGCGATGTCTTTTGCCCATTGCTAGTGCAGGCGTTGGTATGGGTAGAGCATGGCGTTTGTGTCCAGATTGGTATGGGAGTTCATGGAGGGTTGCAGACAGTCTATTATGATAGTTCGATTTGGTTGTATCTATAAATTGTATTTAATCTTCTATTTACTTTCTATTGATTTGCTCTATTAGATTTTATGTGTATTCTTGAAGCCTCCAACCTTTGTTGATATAGCCATTAGAGTGAAGTTGTGAGTTCTTTTCTTTGAAATCTCAAGTAAAGAGCATGTTGGAACGAACAGTGTGCATTGACTATAATTGCGGGTTGAAGGGTGTATTGGGAATGTTAGAACATGTGTAAGTGTATAAGTAGTAGTTGAAGGATGCTGGAACCAGGCACTGGGTCGGGTCTCCGTGATGGACTGTGGGCTTCATGGGCCATGGGTGTTTGAGTTGAAGGCCCTTGGGTTGAGCTTTATAGCGGCTGGAGGCTTTGTTCTTTGTGTATTGCTAAATTAAATGGCATTTGGTTTAAATTCTGTTTTAAATTATAGTTGTGTTTAAGTCTTGATGGGGCTGCTTGAGTGTTCGACCAAGAACAGTGGGTTGGGAATTTTGGGTTCAATATGTGACTGTTGGGTTACAGGATAATGGGGCTGGAATAAAGAGATTTTAGCTAGGCTTTATGGCTTGGACTTCCTTGTTTTACCTTAACTTTATTAGTACTATTTTATCATAAAGTTTATTTTCATCTCTAAAAAATTATTATTATTAGCAAGTATAAATAAATATTATCCTGTTATTATAAATTATTGTCTAAAGAGATTTCTTTTAAGAATTTTATCAACTCTATCTTAATAAGTTAAGCATAAATGTTAGTTAGCTAAATTATTAATTAGTTCTATATAATTAGTTGACTAAGTAGATGTATCAACCTAGTTAATACTACTCTCCATAAGGTTTAAAGTATTTTACCTATACTAATTAGTTAATAGATAATTGAGCTAGTTAGCTAAGTATATTAGAATTTAGTGACTTTTAAATGGTATTTGACCAACTTGTATCAAATCATTATCAAATTCAGGTGGACATAGAGACTACTATCTCCCTATTCCCGATCTTCCCGGAGCAAAGGCAAGTACATTCTATGGTCTTGTACATTTCATTATATATCATGTGCTTCCTTGATTGACACACTGCGACACGACATATTTTTCTGGTGCTCATGATTCATTGTTCTTATTACTTGTACCTGGGGTGGGAAAATATACTATTTATGTGACCAAATCCAATAAACAACTCAGGTGTGTTTAGCTTAGACCCCGCATCGTGCACGCGGGTCCTAAGCCGTACCATTCATGTGCTTACCCCTAGCCGGTCACATACTTAGTTATATTTCAAATATTGTACACACATTCAGGTGATATATCATGTACTTAGTTCCTGTGATTCCTGAGATACCATGTTCTTTCATGTTCTTACATTTCATGTTCTTTCATGTTCTTTCATGTTCTTACATTTCATGTTCTTTCATGTACTTTACACACCATGTTCTTTCTTGTACTTTACATACCATGTTCCCTTGTACTTTCATATCATGATGTCTTGTTCATTACCTAGAACTGTACTTTGCTCCGCTCCTGACTGGATAAGTTGCAGGTATGCTTGCAGGATATCATTCTACCTTATGGGCCAGAGCCCGGGATCTTTGCTGAGCAGGATGGGTCATGACTTAGCTTGAGGTTTCAGTTTTAGACTGTTAGCTTTACTTTTAGATATTGATTTAGAATTCATAGTACATTTTATTCTTGATGGCTCATACATTTATATACATAGAATTGTGGATTATGGTGATCATTCTGGGATACATTTTTAGATGCTGTGATTCTATACTTTCATGTTTATCTGGTTAGTTTTCCCTAGCTTGGTACATCTTACTTCGTCGTGTCTAACGACGAAGGCTGGGCGTGTCCGACTCGTGTCCGATTATTCGGGAGCGGGTCGTGACAGCTGGGCATGATCCGATTCGACCCAACAATTTGGGACCGGGTCGTGACACTTAAGTTGTTGGACAGACTTTTGAAGGATATGTGGTTGACACTTATGTTGTTTTTTTGAAGTTGGGTATTTTGTCTAATATGTAGTTGTGATTTATGATGTTATTTATGTACTTGTTGGATATGTAGTTGTTATTTACGTTTGGAAACTTAAGTTATTGGCCAATTCCTGATATTCTTGATTTAGTATCAGGACTGCCAGCACCCTGGCAGTCCTACACTTATGTAGGACTGCCAGCATCCTGACAGTCCTACACTTATGTAGGACTGTCATGGTCCTGACAGTCCTAATTGAAACCCTCTGTGATGAGAGTTTCAAAATAAAACTCTTTGTCACAGAGAGTTTCAAATAGGACTGCCAGTACCTTGGTAGTCCTAATTTAATGTAGGACTGCCAGGGGGTGGCAATCCTATTTATAACTTTCTGTGATGAGAGTTTGAAACTGAAACTCTCTGTCACAGAGAGTTTCAATTAGGACTGCCAGCACCCTGCAGTCCTACATAAGTGTAGGACTTCCAGGGGGTGGCAGTCCTATTTATAAAGGAAGATTTTATGAAATGCAGAGACAAATGACAAAAGTGCTAAAACGGAGGTCCAAACATCATTTTTTTGCGATTCTAAAATTTCGGAATGGTCATTCTCTGTACTAAATTACACGAAGAATGGTCAGTCTCCTACGTTTTAACACTGGGAATGACCATTCTCCGTGTAAATTAACACGAAGAATGCCATTCTCTGTGTTTCTAACACGGAGAATGGCCATTCTCCAGCATTTTAACACTGGAATGACCATTCTTCGTGCTAAATTACACGAAGAATGGCCATTCTCCATGTAAATTAAGACAGAGAATGGCCATTCTCCGTGTAATTTAGCACGGAGAATGGGTATTCTTCGTGTAAATTAAGACGGACAATGCCATTCTCCGTGTTACTAACACAGAGAATGGCCATTCTCCGTGTAAATCAAGACGGAGAAGCTATTATCCGTGTTACTAACACGAAGAATGGCCACCCTCATGCGAAATTAACATTCTTCGTGTTATAACACGGAGAATGGTCATTCTCCTGTATTTTGTGGTCAGTTGAAACTTTGGAGGTGTCACGACCCGCGCCCTAGAGTTAGGGCACGAGAACGTAACAACGCCCAGCCTACGCCGCACTGTCGGCGGTAGAACGCTGTCCTAGATCTCAATACATCTAACAGTATAAGACTAAACAGTTTATACTCCCCGAATGGGGGTGACATAGCAGATACAGTCTCAATCACATCTAAGTAGAGCTGTCAGGACGGGCCGGCGGGGCGGGCCGGCCCGTAACCCACCATAACCCACTATTTAGCGGGGCGGGGCGGGCCAACCCACCATTTGAACGGGCCTGAAAATCCCAGCCCAGCCCAACCCGCCGGCGGTCCGCGGGCCAGGCGGGCCAGCCCGCTTCACCAATGCCATCACAAAAACAAAAATCTGAAAGTTATCAACCATACTGCAAAATGAAATGATAAGCAAGCATGGATATAGTAAACCTGGTACTAATGCAGTATCGGAATAGACTAATACATGCTTAACATGATAAGCAATTCCTACAGGATTAACCAGCTTCAGAACCCATCTTGAGTTGCTCACTCAAATGTTGGTAAATGATGCTACCTAAACCAACTAACAAAATATTGCACCATAGAAGAATGTCTGCAGTTCTCCTGCTGTGTTCAGCTTGCAGTAGCAAGGGGAGTCGGGATGCTCGCTCGAGGTCGGGACGGGGGAGTCGGACTCGGGGAGTCGCTCGGGGAGTCGGACTCGGGGAGTCGCTCAGGACTCAGGACTCAGGAGACTGGAGAGGGGAGACTCGGGAAGGATTCGAAGGAATTAGATTAGGGACCTAGGGTTAGGGCCGGCTGCGGCGGCTGGTGTGGAGTGAGAGAGATGACCTAGGGTTAGGGCCGGCTACCGAAAGTGACATAGTTGTGGCCTGGCTTCACTACTTCAACAATCAGCCTTTATATTACACACGAAATTATTGCCACTTGCCAGCCTTTATATTAGTATATTACACAGGAAAGGAATACTTATTACACATTTACGTTTTTGTATTTTACACACACTGCAGCAGCAAGCCCGCGGGCTAGCCCGTCCCGCCCGAGCCCGCCCCGCCCGAGCCCGCGGCCCGCACGGGCCAACCCACCGAGGCCCGCTGCGAAACGGGCCTCTAAATGTATAGCCCAACCCACCTTTTTTATTGGCGGGGCGGGCCGGTCCAACGGGCCTGGCCCGTTTTGACAGTTCTACATCTAAGGTAGAGCGTGATAAAGATAGATAAAACATGAAATCCAAAATAAATACAGGAGATAGAAGTCTAAGTATCTAAGATACATAAACCCAGAAATACATCTCAAAACTCAAATACAGTAATCCACAAGGTAAATACAACTCCAGACAAAATGAAATAACTATCTAAACAACTTCTACTGTGTCTCCTCTAAGCTAGCAGGCAACCTCCAAGCTATCTGTAAAATTTATCAACAGGTCCAGTCAGGACAGGAGCGAGCATATTACATCTCAACAGTTCATAGCAGGTTAAAAAATATAAACATGCAGTAAAGTAAGATACAAGTACTGAAAGAAGTGCAGTATAAAAACAGAGAGAGAACTGTAATAGAAATATCTACTATACATAGAGAACTAGCAGTGACTAGTGAGTCAGAGTACAACATGAACATGTAAATGGCCTGGGATGATTCAATGAAGACACTACGGAATGGTTCAATGAAGATACTACTGGTGTATTATTCACATGTCCACTTCTACTCCCCCGTACCCCCAATCAATACACAAGGATCCAGCCAGGTTATGTTATATGATTCCATGTACGGCCCCCGAAGGGTGATACATGGATGTCCCATAAATGGGGAGTCTGGGGGTTACCCAACTGTGTAAGATTCAAGAGACTCTGTGATCATGAGGGTACATGTCACAAGTAATCAAGTGAACCAAGAAGCATAGTGATACGCCATGTAAGTGAAACGCACAGAACACGTAGTACCCGATGCTCCCTAAGGATAACATCTCAAGAAAGGATCCATATAGTACCAATCCGTGTGACCGTCGTGACAGTACAAGTAAAGTAATCTACTGCAGGAAATAATTCTAAGCAAGATATGAAATGATCAGAGAATATACTCGCCTCGATAACCTGAACAGCTGATAAGTATAGGGGTCCCACTGAAGCCACAGAGTCCTATTTAAAGCAACACAGGTTATAAGGTGTTCAAGTTGAAAATAAATGAATCCACAAACAATCTATTTTATCCTAGGTTCTTCTAAGTCAAAACAACTCTAGGTCGACTCCGGTCAATAATCTAGTCAAACTCGGTCAAGTGTTGACTTATAGTTGACTTTGGGTCAACTGGTCAACTCTGGTCAAACAGGGTCAATTCTAGTCTAATATAAAGTGTACTTCGTTATTTGTACGTCGAAACTTACGACACGCAAATCGAGATAAAAAGATTATCGGTAAGGTTGATAATCTTATTATAGTAATCTACGTGTCCAACTTGTCAATTTCAGCGATGTGAGATCACTGGAATTGGCTGATCTCAGTTTCGTGGTACTAATCCCGAAATACGAACATTATATGAATTTATTATTAATTAATTATAAAAAGGTTAAACTCAGAAAAATTATCAACAAACATTGTCGGACGATGAAATGAACATCGCCAACGTGTCCAGAATGGTCAAATTAGCTAGGATAGCCTACCCAACGGTCCAATTTGGACACAAGGGCAAAAAGGTAATTTCGGGTCAAAACGGTGTCCGTGTCGGAGCCGTTTTGCACCGAAAAATGTGCAAGAAAACAAGTCTACAAAATATAACAAATTATATGTCCACGAAACCAGAATGACGATACGAACCCAACGGTATCTCCAGAATTGGATTCCGTTGACCCGATCCCCATTTGGCCCGTTGACCAGAACTTGGAATTCCGGTTTACACGAAAATGCGTGCCGGAGCCAAGTTCTCAAAACTCAGTAAACTATCTGTCAACGAGTCCAGAATGACGATACGAACTCAACGGTATATCCGAAATTGGATTCCGATGAGCCGGCGTCAAAAAGTCCCGTTGACCCAGAAAGTGGGATCCGCTTTGCACCGAAAAATGTGCCCGGGCCCACGTTCTCCAAATCTAACAAATTTATATGAAAACATGCCAGAACGATGCAACAAGTCTAATGGTGGTGTCAGAAATGAAATCTGGAGTCCCGTGTTCAAAAATAGAATTTTACAAGTTGGAAATTACGAATTCGGACGACCAACTTTGGCGTCGAATTCAACCAATCAAACAAGCTCACAATAAAACGAAACTGGAGGGGTAGTAAGAGGGTTATACCAGCTTCGCACCGGAACTGGTAGCACGCCAAACGGAGCTGCGGTGGAGTAGATACAAGCTGACGAAGTTGGCCCCGCGAAACTGTCCAAATTTAATACAATTTAAACGGTCAACTTGGTGGCCGGTTTTGATGTATCAAACGATAAATTTAACGGACGGAAATTGACAGGGATGAAGTTGGATATACCGAGATTGTGACGGAACAAAGAAATCGCCGATCCAACAGTCGGATTCCCGGGAAAACGTGCGCGAAGTTGCTGCGACGGAGCACGAATTCTGAGTTCCAAACTCGCGCGCGCCGACGGGATCTCGTTCAAAACGCACGAATCGTCTCGACGGCGCGTCCCGGAGGACGGTGGCCGCCATGGGATAACAGCCTAGGGCGTGCCCGGCTATGGAGGGTTGTCCCCGTCGGCCACGGTGGCTGTGGCACCGGCGGCGACGCTGTACGCATGCCAAGGCACCGTTTCCGGCCGCCCACAGCATGTCGCTGCTGTTGCAGTGTCGGCGGCGCTTGAGCTGGCCTACTGTGGCGCCGACGGCGGAGGCTGCGTGGCCTGGTGCGGCGGGTGGCGCACGGCCATGCGCGGCGGGGCAGAGGCTAAGGAGGTGGTGGTGACGGCTAGTTAATGGGAGGTTGATAATGGTGATGAGCTCGGGAAGAATGGGAAAGTGGAGGAGGGAAGAAGGAGAAAATGGAGAGGAGGTGGAGGCTGAGGCCTGCCTAGCCAGGGTGGCCGGCGGCGAGGCCACGCCGGAGTGGGGGTCGGCCATGTGGGAGGTGGTGGTGCATGGCTCGGGTTAAAGGTGATGTTGCTGGTGTTGTAGTTTTTGTTGTGGTGAATAGTTATTAGGAGAGAGAAAGAGAGGATAAGAGAGAGATAATAGTATTGAATGATAGGGAGAGAGAGAAAAGTATTCTTCCTAGAAATTAGGGCCGGCCACATGGCTGAGTGTGGGAAAAATTGATGTAGGGGAAAAATGGATGGATAGGATTAAATGGAGAGATCCTATGGCTAGGACTTATATTGGAAAAATGGTCATTCCAATGGAGATTTAATAAAAAAAAATTTCCAATAAATATAGAAAAAAATGTAGGAGAGTACTTGATATTTTTGGACAAGAAAAATATGAGGGTGCTACGATGGAGGGTAGCACGAAGCTGGACTGGACTCGGTGGAGCCGGATTGGGTCAAAACCGGACATTGAGCAATAATCGAATTAAAATTAGGTGTTGATGATCATGAGTGAATAAGTTGCACATGGGGATTCCAATAAATGGGACACAAGTGGCGGACGGATAGTAGGCTCAATGTGGGCCATGTCCATAATTGGGGCGGACAGGTTTTGGTCGACAGGGGACCCACAAATCAAGTTGGAAGATGAATGTGACGCCGTGGAGTGAAATAAAATCGGGTCATGTGTCGAGAAAGTTGTGCGAGTCAAATGGAGTACAAAATGACGTGTCTGAGTGGGACACGAAGGTCATGGAAAACGAGCGTCTCGAGTAGATTAGCAATGAGGAGTTGGTTTCAAGAAACTGACTGGTCTTGCGCTCCCAAATTAAAAGTCACGGTAACGTGCTAAAAATGATCAATGAAAAGAGTGGGAAAATAAATAATAATCAAATGGTCTAAATCGACCCGAAGTTCAGCGAAGCAAAAAGAGCACAAGGGAACAAGTTTGGATGGGACACTATATACCATCATGAAGGTAATCCTGTCCACTCCAAAACTCATGAAGAAGATTTCCAAAGTTGAACATCCCTGATACTCCAAATATCAATGGCACAGAAAAGGCACACTTAAGGAAAATAACAGAATAAATTATTTAATAAAACTAAACAATCAGAAAATAAATTAGAATAAAATAAAATAAAAAAATTAACCCGAAATTCAGGGTGCTCACATCCTACCCACCTTATAAAAATTTCATCCTCGAAATTAAAATGTCCATACTCCCTCTAGGTCAAACCCCCACAATCAAAGTCCCAGATTAAAACAAAGCATACCATCAAAAGGACGACATACAGGGTCATGGCATACAGTGGTAGTGAAAGTCTCATCTAGGTATACTAGTCATGCTAACTGAATCGGTCATAGGGTGTCAAAACACACAGGCAGTCTAGGGTGCTAAAAAAAGCTACAAAAACAACAAACCATCAAAACTGTAAGGCAGTCTACCATCCTATATGAAAACCGGTACATCATAAAAATAAAGAAAAGTAACTACCCATTATCTTTAAAGGGTTCAGAAAAAAAGAAAATCAGAATCAAAGTTAAGGAATGAAAGCCAATTTCATGAAAATTTCCAATCACAATACGTAATAAGAATATTTAGTCTCGATACGATCTAAGTTGATCAAATTGGGGAAATCAAGATTTAGGCAATATGGAGGACAGGTTCAACAAAGTCTGAGATCGAGCATACAAGGATAGAGATTCAGGTCACAATCAAAATTAAGTACAAACCAAGATATAATTATGATAAGAAAAGATAATCGAAGACGATTTGGTCGTGATTAAGGAAACTAGGATTCAATGATATTAAAAAACCCCTTTTGGGAAAACAAGGAAAGATTTCATAAGGAGTCAAGTTAATCATTTCTCTCTAATACCATCAAAACTGTCATTTGCCAAATCATATATATATATATATTTTTTCTCTCGTCCCAATATGAAAATCAACCTTCATATGACTATCATCAAAATTTTATAACCTTTAGTCATCTAAACCTTTACCATGATCACCATAGGCAAAATTTCTAACTTCAAAAAAAATATTTTCCACGAAACATATCCGTCTTATTTAGGAGTCAACACTATTCATTTAATCAAATTTTCAAATTCCTTCACCTCGTTTTAATTTAGATCCAAAACCTCTAAATCCAGTTTATGAAATCCTCGTACTTGTTTAAATCAAGTCTCGTATTTATTCAACCCTAATACCACCATGTCATACAAAATTTATTCTTATTTATAAATCAACCTTCATATTTCTTCAACGTTCACCTTCAATTATTATCCTTTTGAATTCTACACATTTTTTTCATCCAAAAATAATTCCTATAACTTAAAATCCTTGTGTTCTCTGTCACTAGTCATTTCTTACAATACCTTATTCAATTTCGTATCATTATTGAATATAGTTAGAATCTCTTCCCTATTACAAAATCCTTAAATTTAACATCATAGCCTTAATGTGTAACGTCTCAAGAATTAGTAACCAAAATTTATTCAAGTTCTCAAAACTAAATTGACCCCGACTATCATTATCAATTTTTTTTGAACTACATCCGTGAATTACTCATAACCAAATTTTCTGCAATTGTTTCTAAGTTGATAACATTTATCACTCGATTCCATTCTAAATCTTTACCACATCTCCCTTTCAATTTTTTTTTTAATCTAACGTTCTGATTCCTACAAATCATTTTATGATAACCATTTATGTCATTTCCGTACTAGATGATTTACGTCACTTCCTCAACATTTCTCAGGCAAAATGATATGAAGATTCAAGAGTTTCCAAAGTATAGCTGACAGAATTATATACGAGACAGGGAATTGATGTAATCATGACAGTTATATAAGACAAGGAATGATGGTAATAAAATATTGGCAGGAAAAGAAATGATAATAGAATCTGTTCTGCTTATCTGTTTAAAAGAAGGAACCATTTTGAAACTCAGAGCTGAAATATCAAATCCAAAATAAGTCTAGCAAAATCATTGATTCATTGTATTATGAAAAACTCATAGTAAGAAGTTTCACAAGGTTTATAAAAATAGCTAAAGCTACTCCTAAGTTAAATAATGAGAAGCAAAACAAAACAATTAATAAATTTTTTTGAAGGACTGAAACAAAGTAGAGAAAACATGTTCAAAATATTTAAGGTGCAATCTGATAATCATATGCGTCTATCCAAAATCATGGTACTCTGAATCCTCGTCATACTAGTAAGCAAGGCTACGATAATCACAGAGCCCTTGACTTATGCACATATCTCTAGAATCATAGTATTTAACATTTTTGCGGTACCGCTAGCTTGGCTGCGAAAACCTTAAATTCCCACACCCGAGAAATATATCCAGAGTCAGACTATATGTCCTCACCATGCTGGCAAATGTGACTATAGAAGACTAGATTCCATAACATAGATGACCTAGCCCATATAATTTCATCTTGCCACAAAATTTAAATTAAATCAACAATGAATACCCAAAAATCAAATCAAATTTATCAACGAACATCAAACTCAAAAATGAACAAAATCCTTCAATCATATAAATACAAACTCGGATGCTACAGCTAATCATCAAGATTCAAAATTCAACAATCTTCCATTAAAATCAATAAATACAAACCCAAATTCAACAATAACCCATCAAAATCAAATTCAACAACAGAAAATAAAGATAAAACGATCAAGGAAAAAGAGAGTTTTCGAATCGAAGTTAAAATAAGATTCTCAAGGGTTGTCCCAGAAATCTTTCAAGGATTCCTAACTGTGATTGAGTACCTTCAAAAATATATCCTATTCCTAGTGCAGGCTGTAGTGATACTCTAGTTCGAATACCACTACATAAACTCGACCTGCATGGGCCACCACTAAAAACGTGTCACGACCCGCGCCCTAGAGTTAGGGCACGAGAACGTAACAACGCCCAGCCTACGCCGCAGTGTCGGCGGTAGAACGCTGTCCTAGGTCTCAATGCATCTAACAGTATAAGACTAAACAGTTTATACTCCCCGAATGGGGGTGACATAGCAGATACAGTCTCAATCACATCTAAGGTAGAGCATGATAAAGATAGATAAAACATGAAATCCAAAATAAATACAGGAGATAGAAGTCTAAGTGTCTAAGATATATAAACCCAGAAATACATCTCAAAACTCAAATACAGTAATCCACAAGGTAAATACAACTCCAGACAAAATAAAATAACTATCTAAATAACCTCTACTGTGTCTCCTCTAGGCTAGCAGGCAACCTCCAAGCTATCTGTAAAATTTATCAACTGGTCCAGTCAGGACAGGAGCGAGCACATTACATCTCAACAGTTCATAGCAGGTTAGAAAATATAAACATGCAGTAAAGTAAGATACAAGTACTGAAAGAAGTGCAGTATAAAAACAGAGAGAGAACTGTAATAGAAATATCTACTATACATAGAGAACTAGCAGTGACTAGTGAGTCAGAGTACAACATGAACATGTAAATGGCCTGGGATGATTCAATGAAGACACTACGGAATGGTTCAATGAAGATACTACTGGTGTATTATTCACATGTCCACTTCTACTCCCCCGTACCCCCAATCAATACACAAGGATCCAGCCAGGTTATGTTATATGATTCCATGCACGGCCCCCGAAGGGTGATACATGGATGTCCCATAAATGGGGAGTCTGGGGGTTACCCAACTGTGTAAGATTCAAGAGACTCTGTGATCATGAGGGTACATGTCACAAGTAATCAAGTGAACCAAGAAGCATAGTGATACGCCATGTAAGTGAAACGCACAGAACACGTAGTACCCGATGCTCCCTAAGGATAACATCTCAAGAAAGGATCCATATAGTACCAATCCGTGTGACCGTCGTGACAGTACAAGTAAAGTAATCTACTGCAGGAAATAATTCTAAGCAAGATATGAAATGATCAGAGAATGTACTCGCCTCGATAACCTGAACAGCTGATAAGTATAGGGGTCCCACTGAAGCCATAGAGTCCTATTTAAAGCAACACAGGTTACAAGGTGTTCAAGTTGAAAATAAATGAATCCACAAACAATCTATTTTATCCTAGGTTCTTCTAAGTCAAAATAACTCTAGGTCGACTCCGGTCAATAATCTAGTCAAACTAGGTCAAATATTGACTTACAGTTGACTTTGGGTCAACTGGTCAACTCTGGTCAAACAGGGTCAATTCTAGTCTAATATAAAGTGTACTTCGTTATTTGTACGTCGAAACTTACGACACGCAAATCGAGATAAGAAGATTATCGGTAAGGTTGATAATCTTATTATAGTAATCCACGTGTCCAACTTGTCAATTTCAGCGATGTGAGATCACTGGAATTGGCTGATCTCAGTTTCGTGGTACTAATCCCGAAATACGAACATTATATGAATTTATTATTAATTAATTATAAAAAGGTTAAACTCAGAGAAATTATCAACAAACATTGTCGGACGATGAAATGAACATCGCCAACGTGTCCAGAATAGTCAAATTAGCTAGGATAGCCTACCCAACGGTCCAATTTGGACACAAGGGCAAAAAGGTAATTTCGGATCAAAACGGTGTCCGTGTCGGAGCCGTTTTGCACCGAAAAATGTGCAAGAAAACAAGTCTACAAAATATAACAAATTATATGTCTATGAAACCAGAATGATGATACGCACCCAACGGTATCTCCAGAATTGGATTCCGTTGACCCGATCCCCATTTGGCCCGTTGACCAGAACTTGGAATTCCGGTTTGCACGGAAATGCGTGCCGGAGCCAAGTTCTCAAAACTCAGCAAACTACCTGTCAACGGGTCCAGAATGACGATACGAACTCAACGGTATATCCGAAATTGGATTCCGATGAGCCGACATCAAAAAGTCCTGTTGACCCAGAAAGTGGGACCCGCTTTGCACCGAAAAACGTACCCGGGCCCACGTTCTCCAAATCTAACAAATTTTATATGAAAACATGCCAGAACGATGCCACAAGTCTAATGGTGGTGTCAGAAATGAAATCTGGAGTCCCGTGTTCAAAAATGGAATTTTATAAGTTGGAAATTACGAATTCGGACGACCAACTTTGGCGTCGAATTCAACCAATCAAACAAGCTCACAATGAAACAAAACTGGAGGGATAGTAAGAGGGTTATACCAGCTTCACATCGGAACTGGTAGCACGCCAAACGGAGCTGCGGTGGAGTAGATACAAGCTGACGAAGTTGGCCCCGCGAAACTGTCCAAATTTAATACAATTTAAACGGTCAACTTGGTGGCCGGTTTTGATGTATCAAACGATAAATTTAACGGACGAAAATTGACAGGGATGAAGGTGGATATACCGAGATTGCGTCGGAGTGAAGAAATCGCCAATCCAACGGTCGGATTCCTGGGAAAATGCGCACGAAGTTGCTGCGACGGAGCACGAATTCTGAGTTCCAAACTCGCGCGCGCCGACGGGATCTCGTTCAAAACGCACGAATCGCCTCGACGGTGGCCGCCATGGGATAACAGCCTAGGGTGCGCCCGGCTATGGGGGGTTGTCCCCGCCGACCACGGCGGCTGTGGCGCCGGCGGCGACGCTGTACGCGTGCCAAGGCGCCGTTTCCGGCCGCCCACAGCATGTCGCTGCTGTTGCAGTGCCGGCGGCGCTCGCGTTGGCCTGCTGTGGCGCCGACGGCGGAGGCTGCGTGGCCTGGTGCAGCGGGTGGCGCGCGGCCATGCGCGGCGGGACAGAGGCTAAGGAGGTGGTGGTGACGGCTAGTTAATGGGAGGTTGATGATGGTGATGAGCTCGGGAAGAATAGAAAAGTGGAGGAGGGAAGAAGGAGGAAATGGAGAGGAGGTGGAGGCTGCGGCCTGCCTAGCCAGGGTGGCCGGCGGCGAGGCCACGCCAGAGTGGGGGTCGGCCATGTGGGAGGTGGTGGTGCATGGCTCGGGTTAAAGGTGATGTTGCTGGTGTTGTAGTTTTTGTTGTGGTGAATAGTTATTAGGAGAGAGAAAGAGAGGATAAGAGAGAGATAATAGTATTGAATGATAGGGAGAGAGAGAAAAGTGTCCTCCCTAGAAATTAGGGCCGGCCACATGGCTGAGTGTGGGAAAAATTGATGTAGGGAAAAAATGGATGGATAGGATTAAATGGAGAGATCCTATGGCTAGGACTTATATTAGAAAAATGGTCATTCCAATGGAGATTTAATAAAAAGAATTTTCCAATAAATATAGAAAAAAATGTAGGAGAGTACATGATATTTTTCGACAAGAAAAATATGAAGGTGCTACGATGGAGGGTAGCACGAAGCTGGACTGGACTCGGTGGAGCCGGATTGGGTCAAAACCGGACATTGAGCAATAATCGAATTAAAATTAAGTGTTGATGATCATGAGTGAATAAGTTGCACATGGGGATTCCAATAAATGGGACACAAGTGGCGGACGGGTAGTAGGCTCAATGTGGGCCATGTCCATAATTAGGGCGGACAGGTTTTGGTCGACAGGGGACCCACAAATCAAGTTGGAAGATGAATGTGACGCCGTGGAGTGAAATAAAATCGGGTCACGTGTCGGGAAAGTTGTACGAGTCAAATGGAGCACAAAATGACGTGTCTGAGTGGGACACGAAGGTCATGGATGACGAGCGTCTCGAGTAGATCATCAATGAGGAGTTGGTTTCAAGAAACTGACTGGTCTTGCGCTCCCAAATTAAAAGTCACGGTAACGTGCTAAAAATGATCAAGGAAAAGAGTGGGAAAATAAATAATAATCAAATGGTCTAAATCGACCCGAAGTTCAGCGAAGCAAAAAGAGCACAAGGGAACAAGTTTGGATGGGACACTATATACCATCATGAAGGTAATCCTGTCCACTCCAAAACTTATGAAGAAGATTTCCAAAGTTGAACATCCCTGATACTCCAAATATCAATGGCACGGAAAAGGCACACTTAAGGAAAATAACAGAATAAATTATTTAATGAAACTAAACAATCAGAAAATAAATTAGAATAAAATAAAATAAAAAAATCAACCCGAAATTCAGGGTGCTCACAGGAGGGCCATAACTTTTGACTGAGAGGTCGAAACGAGGCCCGGTTTGTCGCAAAATGAGCGTATCTTCGAGGAGCCTGAGATTAACAATTTTTTTGTTAGACGGCCTTCCGAAATTTTAGAATCACGAAAAATGATATTTTGACCTTCGTTTTAGCACTTTTGCCATTTGTCTATGCATTTCATAAAATTTTCCTTTTTAAATAGGACTGCCACCTCCTGGCAGTCCTACACTTATGTAGGACTGCCAGGGTGCTGGCAGTCCTAATTGAAACTTGTTATTACTATAACAGCAAGTTTCAATTAGGAGTACCAACACCCTGGCAGTCCTCCTTTTGTGTAGGACTGCCAGAGGGTGGCAGTCCTAATTGGAACTCTCTATGATAGAGAGTTTCAAAACTCTCATCACAGAGACTTACAAGTAGGACTGTCAGGGGCCTGGCAGTCCTGACCCAAACTCTCTATGAAGAGAGTTTCGGTATGAAAGTCTCTTCACAGAGAGTTTTATACAAGACTGCCAACACCCTGGCAGTCATTTATTAAGTAAGGACTGCCAGGGACCTGGCAGTCCTAACTTAATGTAGGACTGCAGAAAGTCTTGCAGTACTACTTTATATTAGGACTGCTACAACCATGGCAGTTCTAATGTTGTAAGTCACGACTGTAGCAGCCGAACGACCACAACGATTTGTCATGTTCTAGGGTTAGGGTTTCAAGAAATATGCGAGATCATGTTCAAAAAATTCATTCATGAACCCTAAAGTGATTCTAAACCTAATATTTATGTTTAAATTTTCTGATTTTGAGTATGAGTGGAAACTTTTTTGGTAGCTGATCTTAGACAAATTTGGGGAAAAATTTGTGCCAAACATGATTGAGATAGGAGAATTTTTTTGAGATAATTCTCGGAAAGAAAGGAAGAAAAATTTGGGAAAAAATTTGGACTAGGGTTTAATTCTATGACATAGAAATGTTGGGAGAGAAGAAAAAAGTATAGGGAGAGAAAAAAAGAGTTGAGAGAGAGAAAAAGAGTAGAGGGAAGAGAGAGAAAAATTAGAAAATTTGTCTTTTATACCTAATGTTGGGTTGTCCCTAAGTAAAAAAAATTGATGGCAAACTTGTAATATTTGCAAACATTTTTGGGTTGCCCCCAAGTAAAATTAGTGGTACCCTTAGAAAAAACCTTAAATTTTTTGACAATCTTTCAAAACAAAGAAGAAGAAAAGATTAGGCTAGCCCCAAACAAAAGTTTGGATGACAAATTTGTAAATAATTTTAGAAAAAGTTGAACTAGTTCCAAGAAAAAGTTGGGGTGCCCTTAGAATTAACCTATTTATAACTTTCTTACAACCCACATCCATTCCAAGCTAACATGCATGGTCTCATCCGGTTCCACATGGTCCTACTCGGTCCTTCCTTTCTCCCAATCAATGTATGCCATGTAGGCTATTGTAAAACTTACAAACAAAAATAAATTGATTTTTTCTAAGGGCACCACCAAAATTGCTTGGAGGCAACCCTTACTTGGGGGCAACCCTTACTTGGGGGCAGCCCAAGAAGGTGGAGAATTTGCTAGGGGCACCCAAAATTTGCTAGGAGGCAGCCCAATCCCCCAAACCCTTCATTTCACTTTCATTTTCATTCTACACTCTCTCCCCTCAAGAAGAAAAAAAGAGCTCTCTCCCTCTCCCTCTCCTAAAACCCTAGTTTCTTCTTCTCCACCACTCCACTCCCAATTCCTCCACCAAGATTTCTTCCACAACCTTCTCGAAGAGATGACACGCAAGTCAAAGCAACCGGAATCCAGGTACGTTCTTCCCTAATTTATTCCAGAATTTTGTACATTCTATTCGAAACCCTAGAATATTTTTAATTCTTGAAAAAGTTTTGATAAAATAGGTTTAGAATCTCTTTCACGTTCTCTTCCCAAATTTTCGAACAAAAAAAACCCATATTTTATGTTGAAACCCTAACCCTAGAACACGAAAAACTAGCATGTCGTTGTGGCAGTTCTGGTCTCATAACAGTAGGACTGCCGGGCCTGTGGCAGTCATACTGAAAATCAGGACTGCCAGAGTCCTGGCAGTCCTCTTGTGAAAGAGGGCTGCCAGGACTGTGGCAGTCCTGATTTTTATTAGGACTGCCACAGACCTGGCAGTCATATTGTTATGACATATGGGGGTGGATAACTGCATGATGTTTCTATTATTTAATAACTGTATGTTGTCATGCAGTCCACCGGCAGCTAACAAAAGAATACGGTCCACCGAGTCAAAGCGGAAGGAACGTGCGGGACGTCCTCTCGAGCGTCCGATAACAATTTTCGAACCGGCACCCCAAGCTCGGTCTCGAACGTCGCCACCAGCACGTCAAGCTCGGTCGAAGCAACGAGATCCTACTCCTACGCGTTCTTCCGATGACGACGACGACGACGTGCCAATTGCCCGACTCCTATCACGTCAAGACAGTCCTTCTCCATTTGAGGAGGTCGGTACTTCTGAGGAGGCCGGTCCTTCTGAGCCGCCTGTCCGTCCTCCCGGTTGCTCAATGTTGGTTTCGTTTGAGAACCACATTGCGTATGAAATATGGAAGAACCCGGTATGTACATGACGTTTGTAAGCTACCAGTTTAGTATACTATATATATATGTATTTCATAATTAATATGTTTTTCTGTTGTTCGATATACAGAGGACATATCGTATCCTTAGAGCTGTGAGTCACGGGAAAAAAAATCGTGTCCTGGCAGTTTGCAAGCTTATCGGAGGCCGTCCGGAGCAAAATCATACCGAGCGGCTTGCACAATTTGGCACAAAACGCCTACCGGACAATGGATAGTGCCCTCATATCCGTCTTTGTGGAGAGATGGCACCCGGAGACCAACATATTTTATCTTCCAGCAGGGGAGATGACCATTACACTTGACGACGTCTACCAGATACTGGAGCTGCCAGTGACCGGGTGCGTAATGACCAAAGAATATTACACCAATGAGAAATCCGTGAAATGGTACGAGAAGATCGTCAACTTCGTCTCAATTCACCTTGGAGTTCCGGCTACGAGTTTTACAACTCTACCAGGCTTCAAGAAGTCGTACGGAATTCCTCTATCATTTCTGGTGGACCACTTCATGGATATGGAGGTGGATGACGATGACGATGATACGGTCGACGCGGTGGCCCGTGCGTATATGTTGTTCGTCCTAGGAAGGTCGACATTCCGGACAAGTCCGAAACGTCGATACATGCTAGGTACATGCTCAACTTATCTGAAGTGGATGACTTCATTGATATATCCTGGGGAAGCGGTATCCTAGCCAATCTTTACCGCGAGCTCGGCATCGCATCCCGTGTCGGGACTAAGACAATGGCCGGCTGTCAGACTCTGGTACATGTAAGAAAACTTCTAACAATTTAATCTTGTATAATTCAATTTGTTGTTTAATTTTTTACTATTCATTTATAAATTGAATAGGCATGGATATACGAGCACTTTTCGATGCTCAGACGGGCTGACCTGAACCCAGAGTATGTTGAACATCTTCCTAAAGTGTGTCGATGGAGGCCATCCCAGCTGGAAACCAAAAATTGGCAAACACTGGCTTCCATTCGTGAAGTATTAGACAATTTGGTGCCAGAAGAGGTACTATTTTTTTACTAACTTTTTCATGTTAATTTTGTTTTGTTGTTAACTGTTTTCCTACAGATTTTTTGGAAGAGCTGAATCGTGAGGTCCAACCAGTTTTTTTATTTTATGGCATGATCATATGCTATGATATTACGGAGCCGTATATGTCCGATAGAGTACTTCGTCAGTTTGGCTTCGTGCAAACTGTGCCGAAGCGCATACTACGACTGTTGGAGCCTCTGCGCGGAACCCAACCTTTAAATTACAAACCGACAGATTTCGACTGGGTGACCAACTTTTACTCCAAGTGGCAACGACATATACTTCGGGAATCTGAAAGACGACCGGTCACCCAGATGACCGACTGCAGCGAGGACTACATGCCGTACTTCCTGGGGGTCGGACATCCAAAGTTGTCGAACCCTACCAACCCGGGTCCCGTGGCCGTCGGAGCAATTGGAGCTCTTCCTTCCAAAAACGTCTTGTATGCTGAGTTGGTGAGGATGCTGAGTTCCGTATTTGTAATAAGACTGAGATTTCCATGTTTGGAGGCTTAATTTATTTATACTTTCATTTTCAGTCTCAAAAGGTGAAAGAATTGGCTCAGACACTCCAGAGAGGTTGCCAAAGTGACACTAGTGTCGCGGTCGCCAACGAGCTTGATCGCATCGACGACGTGGTCGACTTTCCCTTCATGAACAATAGGGAGTCTCGTCCAAAGGCCCGACATGATATATAGATGGATCTGGATATTTTTCTTGTTTCAAACTTAAGTTGGATGTGGAATAGTTACGTACTTGTGATGAATTATTGTGGATATTTTGCTTGTTTGAAACTTAATTTGGATGTGGAATGTTTGAAACTTAAGTAGTTGTGATGAATTATTGTGATGATTTATTGTAGTTGGATTATTGTGATGAATCTTAAGTTGTGATGAAGTATTGTTGTTTATATACTTGTGATGAATTGTTGTTTTCTATGTACAGAGTATCAGTATCAGGACTGCCATCCTCCTGGCAGAACTAACTCTAATACTCTGTGATTGGCTGATTCAAACATGAAACTCCTCACAGAGTTTGATAGGTAGGACTGCCACCCCCTGGCAGTCATACACTAAAGTAGGACTGTCAGGGTGCTGGCAGTCCTAACTCAAATTTGCTGTTGCAGCAAGTTTCAGTTAGGACTGCCAGCACCCTGGCAGTCCTACTTTAGTGTAGGACTGCCAGATGGGTGGCAGTCCTAACTCTAATACTCTGTGATTAGCTGATTCAAGCATGAAACTCCTCACAGAGTTTGATAGGTAAGACTGCCACCCCCCTGGCAGTCTTACACTAAAGTAGGACTGCCAGGGTGCTGGCAGTCCTAACTCAAACTTGCTGTTGCAACAAGTTTCAGTTAGGACTGCCAGCACCCTGGCAGTCCTACTTTAGTGTAGGACTGCCAGATGGGTGGCAGTCCTAACTTTAATACTTTGTGATTGGCTGATTCAAACATGAAACTCCTCACAGAGTTTGATAGGTAGGACTGTCACCCCCCTGGCAGTCCTACACTAAAGTAGGACTGCCTGGGTGCTGGCAGTCCTAACTCAAACTTGCTATTGCAGCAAGTTTCAGTTAGGACTGCCAGCACCATGGCAGTCCTGCTTTAGTATAGGACTGCCAGGGGGTGGCAGTCCTAACTCTAATACTCTGTGATTAGGGCCCTATCTGTGATTGGCTGATTCAAACATGAAACTCCTCACAGAGTTTGATAGGTAGGACTGCCACCCCCGGCAGTCCTAAACTAAAGTAGGACTGTCAGGGTGCTGGCAGTCCTACTTATCAAACTCTGTGACAGAGTTTCTCAAACTGAAACTCTGTGACAGTCCTACTTTTGTCGCACATAATTGCACACAGGTACACACATATAACACACAGGTAACCACATATAACACATATAGCACACAGGTAGGCACATATAACACAGGTAGCACACAGGTAAACACATATAACACAGGTAGCACACAGTAAACACATATAACACAAAATTTACTCCATATATATTAGTGGACTTCATATTTTACTGTATACAAAAGTGGTCCTCCATATACAAAATGTCAAACTGTAAATATATCTATACTTAGTCGATTTCGACGTCGTAGTGGTCAGCAGGTAAGTCTCTTGGCTCCTCAATCTTCAACAACTTCTTACAATGGTTGATCTGATCAACGAAAGGTGTGGTCCAAGCGATGGCTTCGACCGGTGCTCTTTTGTACCAAACTGTTGAAGGTGGAGGAATCGGAGAATGAGCGATCATCTTTAGTATAACTAAGTGATCCCCGATCAGACCTATAGTACATAGGTTAGACACTCCGTGGTCCATCGGAGGAGCGCACATTGGAAAGAATGTATTGTTAATATCCGGCGAGATAAGTACAACAGGTATCATGTACCTATTAGCAAATAAATAGCCGACAGATGGGACTGACATGTAGTGGTCTTTTCCGGTAACACTATCGGTGCAAGGTATACTTAACAACAAACTTGCAACCGTTTCTTCGCTTAGGATGCGGGAGTAGAATGGAAGACGAGTCTCTAACTCCTCGTACAGCTCCTGACTCACCCGTCTCCATCCGTCTTTGTCATCATAACCAAGATGCCTTACAAGCGTATAAAATCCGCAATGGCCATCACCGGGGACATCGACAATAGACCAAATGTAACTTCGAAGTGCATGTTGAAATTTGTCAATATACAAACTCGTTGTTTGGCTTGCAACGGTATCTTCTCCTGGGAGGTCTATTTTCTCCATTTTTCGGCGAACGACAAGCTTGCCCTTCCGTGCAGGCGAAGGTTGTTTTAAGCTTCGTTCAACATGCTCAAAGGAGGATCTCTCTTAGTCGACTCCAGCCTTCTCTTCTGTGAACTAGTCAGTCTTGTTTGAGGCCTGCCTTTAGGATTGGAAACAACGGAGGCTCATGCATTCTAGTAGTCACCGGATATGCAATTTCTTGGATTTTAAGCTCAATGGACATCCGTTCCGCTCCTACTGAGGCACACCACCTTGCGTGGAGAAGTTTCACTTGTGGCAAAGAGAAGAAATCATCGTCCGTCTTCACCAGGGGCATCATAGACAATTGCCTCCAATGTTGATCGACATCATCTACTGGAATAGGAATGGATTCACGGCGATATTCATTAATCTGATGTGCACAAGGGAGGCCCAGTGTATGTCGATATACACACCCACAAACCTCGGGATCAAACCCGACAAACTTTGACCTTTCAATCTCATCAACTATTAAGGCCAACGCCTTGTGAGATACCACGCGTATTAAAGCATCTAATAGTACTTCCTTTCTATGCTCATGATTGACTATATTCAAACTCATCTCAAATGATGCCTTAATTTCATTCACTGTCCGGTCTACTGATAAATGTATAGCTTGCCAAACAGAGACAAAGTTGCCGAGAGATGATTTTAGGTGTCTCTTCAATAAAGAGTGTGCTCCTTCGACATAGTTGGTAGTTGTCGTGCCATAATGCTTCACCACATTTGACCATGCTAAGACAAATTGTTCTTTGTGCGGTTCAAGCCATGTATCTTTGATGTAAGAAATGCATGCCGGCTCCCTCGCCTCCCACTTTTGCTTGAACAAGTACCATGCGGCGTCGTAACTGCAATTGTAGAGGCTCGCCACACACAATTCCAATCATTGTAGAATTCGTCAAAAAATTTGTATGTCGATTTTACCATCCTCCTTCCGAAACTTCAACTTACATTAGGCTTGAATATTACGATTGACATGCTAAGTGCATAGCAATGTATCCGCTTGAGGAAAAACAATATGAATATCATTAATTAGGACATACTCTCTGTCGATAACAAATACTGACGGCTCTGTATGACCAGTGTAAAGTGTTTTCAGTTTCTCCAACGCCCATGTGTAGTCTTCAAGTTCCTCACTCTTCATGAAGCAAAATGCCACTGGAAATGTTTTCCAAGTAGAGGTGAACCCAACAACATGAAAGAGAGGCATCTTGAACTTATTAGTCTTGTACGTGCAATCAAGGACTAACACGTCGGCAAAAGACCTGGCCAAACTTGTGCAATCGTGATGAGCCCAAAAGATTGAAATTACTTCATTACTCTGGGGATGTCTTCTATGGAACTCAACATAATGATTATCGGCAAGCAACTTGGGCACTTCTTGCATCGCCATTCTTGATTTCGTCCGGACAGCGTTTGAAGAAGATAGGGCGTTGTATATTGACTTCATTGTAGACATGTTCTTCTCATCTTCATGTCGTATGACGGAATATATTTGTCTCGGTGCAACTCCGGAGGTGGACAAGTCTTCGACTATCTTCTTCTCCGTATTGTTCAACCGTCCGACATACGGATGACCCAATAGTGTCTCGGCAATCTCATGGTTGTGGGTTCCATTCTTCACTTCTACTGTCCATTTCCCTTCTTCTTCGTTTCTAATATGTATCGTGAATGGACAACCACATTTTCTCGTTCCAACATTTTTTCTCGGAACTTTACTTTGGATAACTGTGTTTTTCTTGTGCGTTTTGAACACACCACCTCTTTCACAACCAACCACCACAGTTTGTCGTCCCGGTCGATTTCAGACCGATCTGGATATCACTAGCACTATGTTGTTTTCCCGTCCAACTTCTCGATACCAATGTACCCTCGCTTGATTCAAAACAAAGATCGGTCCAGAATAAATGGGCTACATTGACTGCAATTGGAGCCGGTACCGCAAAATCGGAAGATCTCAAGTCCTACAATAGAACTTAAAAGTTAGTACAATTAGACAACATCATAAAGCAAATAGGTTTCATAGATTAGGACCGTGCATAAGATTGATGTCCATAAATAACAAATTGTGTTAATAGCAAGACCGTCTTATGTACAGCAATTGGTGTCCATAAATATCAAACACCTTTACTAAATGTATTAACTAAAACTTTGCATTCAGGTATAACAGATTAGGACTGCCAGAGAGGTGACAATCCTTCACATAAAAAGGACTGCCAGGACCCTGGCAGTCCTACTATGTAGGAAGAAAAGAAAAGAGTTAGGGTTAAATTCTTTGACCTAGAGTTGAGGGAGAGAAGAAAATAGTTGAGGGAGAAAAGAAAAGAGAAGAGGGAGAGAGAAAATAAAAATAAAAGTTGGTATTTATTAGGGCTGTAAAACGATTCAAACCGTTCGCAATCGGCTCGTGTTCGGCTCGGTCCAAGTTCGGTTTAAGCTCGTTCGTGGACTAATCGATACCGAGTTCGACCATAGGTTGTTCGACTCGATCTTGTTCGCAAACAGGTCGAACTCGGCTCGGTTTCTCATTAGGATTTTTTCTAGTATATGTTATGTCTTTTTTAATAGATAGAAATACATTTTGTTTTAGAAATTTTACTCTTTTTTTGTTCTTTATATAATGGTAAATTTTTGATGTAAAGAGCATAAGTGATTCAATAAAAAAAGTCTTTAAAACTTGAGAGAAACAGTGTGACAGTTTATACAACATATCCTATAAATACTCACTACTAGGACTGTAAAACGATTCAAACCGTTCGCATTCGGCTCGTGTACGGCTCGGTCCAAGTTCGGTTCGAATCAAACTCGTTCGATAGTTAAGTCAAACCAAACTTGAACACTCTTTGTTCGAGCTCGTTCGTTCGATTTTCAGCCCTAGTATTTATACCTTTGCTTGGACTAGTCCCAAGTAAAATTTTTTGATGGCAAACTTGTAATATTTTGGAACTTTTTTGGGCTAGTCCCTAGCAAAAAGGGTGGTGCCCTTAAAAAACCAATAAAATTGGCTGTAAGCATAGCATTTCCCCTTTTTTTCCCTCCACCTAGTCTGTTGATGAAGTAGAACCCTAGCTTTTTCTACTCCATCGATGGCTCCGCCAATGGCGAAAGACGCGATCCCTCGGCCGTGGTTCATCGAATTGGTCCCGCTCCGCGTCGGCTTCCTCATCGCCGCCCATGCCTTCGCTCTGATGCCCCCCCCCCCCCCCCCCCCCCCCCCCCCCCCCCACCCCCCCCCCTTCTTCGTTTACACATATGTATCATACTTATTTACTTCTGTGCCATCTTCAGGTTTACTGGATGGCTTGCCGCCGATCCCAGAGGAGCAAGAGGAACTGAGAGCGAGTAGTAAGAACTTCTCCTCGTTTCCTCCTTTTCTTTCACTTTAAGTTTTATTGCAGCACCATTGTATGTAAAGGAAGGATGCGGGAATGGGGAAAGCTGTAGCGTTTGTTCGTCTTTTTGTTGTGTCTTGAGAGACCCACAAGTCAAAACTTGAGCTTGTTCCTTGAATTGACCGACCGTGATTGTTTTAAGTCTTGTGATCAATGCGGTTTATTGGTGAAAATTTGCACCATTTGGCTCTTGTTTTGTTGTGCTTTGAAGGACCCACAAGTCAGATTTGAGCTTGGTCTTTAATTTTTCTATTATTGTTAAGTTTAATGATCGATAGAGTTGGTTCCAAGGAGACGGTTTATTGATGAAATTCTGCACCACTTAGTTCTTGTGCCCCACAAGTCCCGTTTTGAGCTTGGTCTTTAATTTTTTCTGTTAATGTTAAGTTTAGTGATCGATAGAGTTGGTTCCAAAGAGACAGTTTATTGATGAAAATTTGCACCATTTAGCTCTTGTTTTGTTGTGCTTTGAAAGTCCCACAAGTCAAATTTGAGCTTGGTCTTTGATTTTTCTATTATTGTTAAGTTTAGTGATCGATAGAGTTGGTTCCAAGCAGATGGTTTATTGATGAAAATTTGCATCATTTTGCTCTTGTTTTGTTGTGCTTTGAAAGACCCACAAGTCAAATTTTGAGCTTGGTCTTTAATTTTCTATTATTGTTAAGTTTAGTTATCGATAGAGTTGGTTCCAAGGAGACGGTTTATTGATGAAAATTTGCACCGTTTTGCTCTTGTTTTGTTGTGCTTTGAAAGACCCACAAGTCAAATTTTGAGCTTGGTCTTTAATTTTTCTATTATTGTTAAGTTTAGTGATCGATAGAGTTGGTTCCAAGGAGACGGTTTATTGATGAAAATTTGCACCACTTTGCTCTTGTTTTGTTGTGCTTTGAAAGACTCGCAAGTCAAAATCTGTGCTTGCGATCAAATTGGGTGTTGTAAGTTTAGTGCTTAATGGAGTTGGTTTAAGGAGACCCATCTTTCGATGTGCTTCAATATTGTGATAGTTTAGTTCTTTTCTTATGCTTTGGAGTTGGTTTAAGGAGACCCACATGCTAAAAATTGCGAATTTTTTACTTGATTTGATTGATGCTTTTAGGTTTAGTGCTTAGTTTGAGTGGGGTTGAAAGAATTGGGGCTTGAAGATAAAATAGGGGAATTGGAGATTTCCGCGCCTAGCTAAATTTCTGATCAGTTGGTTTGAGGGCCTTCTTAAGATGTTCAACGTGTTATTATCATAGAATCATAAATTTCTTCTAACAAAAGGTGGCTGATACATTGGATTCAAGGCTTAATTGGCTCTGCTTTGGATTAAGGAGACCAAGATCATGTAGATTGAACGGTGGAGTAGGCGTTTCGGTTATGTTTTATTGTTGGATACTTGAGGGAACCAAGGTTATAATACAGTTGAGTTGTGTAGCAGGTTATATTTTTAGGTTCTTTCTAGGTTGTAGGATTGCTGCTAATAGTGTACTGGAAGAATTTGAATAAATCTTCCTCAATATGTTCTTTGCAGTTTAAATTGCTGCTCAAGAGAATTGCTGCAGATTTGTTGAAATAGATATTTTGTTTTACATGATTCTAGGTCCCTCGTACTTCTGTTGTCTTGGTTGGTAACCCAGGGAGAAATTTAACGTTAAACTATGTAGTTGAACATTTAGACATAAGCAGAATGATCTAACAAACTTCTTGTGTAAATAAGTAGGAATAGTGTGTATACAAATGACTTAGGGAGGAAGATTCACAGTAAGATTGTTTTGGCTTCACAGTTTCCTTTTAGAAAAAGGACAGTCTGCTGAGAGAATTAAATGCGCTGACTTGAGCAATAAACTCCCAGGTTAAAAGGTGCATGTTTGATGCTAAGTTGAGTTTTAGTTGCAAAGATGGAGCTCCAGCTATGAAATGAAATCTATCTCAATATCTAATATCAGTCTATAATTTAGAGGGTCTTTGTTGGATTGGCTTGGCAAATGGTATTTGGTAAATTTTGATACAGGTATTTGTTGAGTTTGCAGAGTAGTTATTGTAAACAAAAGTTTTAAATCCGAACATGTAAATCGACATAGGATCTTGATCATATAATTAGTCACTATAAATTATATCATAAAATCATACCGGAATCCATCGTTTATTTTGATGTGAAATTCTCCTTCTCTCTTGGCCTATTTTATAAGTTGTGTTTCTTGAGATAATCCAAATGATGAAATTTGGGTTCATATATATAGGCAGAGAGAGGAAACGAATTTTCACATTCGTGCAACCTTTCATCAAAGGTGCAACCATTCACTAAAAGTTTGCAACCGTCCATCAAAGTTGCAAATGGTAGGAATCTTCTAATTTAACCAAACATTTATTATTCAGTAATTACCTAATTTAACCATGATATAAAATATGGACCACATGTTAATGAAATTTTATGAAGTTAGAGATACACAAATTTCTAACAGTCTTCCACTTGGTCCATATAACAATCATATTTATGGTTTCATATAGGAGTCATAAGGCGCGCATAAATGCTGAAATAATAAGCTTTAAAAGTTTTGTCTTAATTGCCTCAGTTAATTGAATTATTGATAAGAGTCGTAGCGGTTCCATATTAATTAAAGAACATGGTCCCTTCCATGTACCACATACCAATAATCTACTTAACCAAGTCTGTACAACGAAAGCAATCATAATGTTCCCTTAATGTCTTAATGAAAAGACTATTTCTGTTATCATTTATCCATTCACATAACATGTACATAAACAAATGGAAACAGAAAAATTCAGAATTTTCAATAATGAATTCTCAAAGATGTCAAAATACAAGCACATAACAATCCATAAATAATAAAATGCTTTTATTTATTCTCAAGACCCATCTTTTCAACATGCTGCTTAAATGTCTTGGACGGTAACCCTTTAGTTAGCGGATCTGCTATATTAACATTTATTTTAATATGTATAATTGACATTCGCTTATTCTGAATTTCTTCCTTCACTGACAGATATTTCATCTCCATGTACTTTATTCCTTTAGAATACCTATTATTCTTTGAAAATAATACCCTTGCGGCATTATCACAATAAATTGTCAGTGGTCTGACAATAGATTTCATAACTCTAAGCCATGAAATAAAATTTCGAAACCTTACTCCCACTGATCTTCAGGTATATATACACTGATCAACAACGTTTTCAATGAACCCAAATGTTGATAATGAAACAAGCATGATATCTTTGAATACTCTATACTTGCTTAATTACAAAATAACCAACTACATTTATGTTTATTTTACTAATAATATATGTTCTACCTGTGGGCAAAACATAATTTAAGTAAATAAACCAATGATGATATTACTTACTCGAACATTCAATGCATAATTTGAGTCCACTGTGGTGAACACCAACTAATAATATGAATGTCATACAAGAATAATAATATGCATGTACATAATTGAAACCACTGTGGTGATTATCAATTTAATATAATATGAATATTGTAGTTCAAACCATATACAAAATATATCTGAGATTTTAAAAGAGATCGGAACTTCAACAAATATATTCAGATTGAATTGTAGGAATTGAATCTTAATTCCTTCTAAATTATTCTATACATAGAACTAAAAATATGATCTAACCATGCTCTGATACCACATGTAATATAAACTTTAAATTCGAACATGTAAATCGACATAGGATCTTGATCATATAATTAGTCACTATAAATTATATCATAAAATCATACCGGAATCCATCGTTTATTTTGATGTGAAATTCTTCTTCTCTCTTTTGGCCTATTTTATAAGTTGTGTTACTTGAGATGATCCAAATGATGGAATTTGGGTTCATATATATAGGCAGAGAGAGGGAACAAATTTTCACATTCGTGCAACCTTTCATCAAAAGTGCAACCATTCACTAAAAGTTTGCAAACGTCCATCAAAGTTGCAAATGGTAGGAATCTTCTAATTTAACCAAACATTTATTATTCAGTAATTACCTAATTTAACCATGATATAAAATATGGACCACATGTTAATGAAATTTTTATGAAGTTAGAGATACACAAATTTCTAACAGTTATAGCTCGTGCTATCTGAAACTGTATGATGTGAATCGACTCAATCGATTCACAAAAGAAAGCAAATAAAACAAAGAACAAGAGGAATAGAAACAGAATGATCTTTAATATAGGAAAAGAACAAAACTCCCAACTTTGATTGAACGGAACAAAGTAATAAAATCCTTCTTGATGACACTTGAGAGAGTTTTCTCAATCCAAGCATGAAAACTAATGACGGCTAGCCCTAGCTATAAATAGAAAGGAGAAACAAAACCCTAAGAGGGTTATTGTGGTGAAAGACCACAATACCCCTTTATGCCTAAATAACTGAAAGGCCTAAAAAGTGGGCCCGCATCAATTCAATTGATGTGAATCGACCAGATCGATTCACAAATAATTTATAGAAAAATAGAAATAGAAGAAAAATAACGATCTTTATTAGAGAAAAGAACAAACTCCCAACTTTGATGGACGGACAAAGTCTAAACCCTTCTGAATGACGCTTGAGAGTTTCTTCTCAACACAAGCATGAAAACTAATGACGGCTAGCCCTAGCTATAAATAGAAAGGAGAAACAAAACCCTAAGAGGGTTATTGTGGTGAAAGACCACAATACCCCTTTATGCCTAAATAACTGAAAGGCCTAAAAAGTGGGCCCGCATCAATACCGCCCCCTAAAAGAGCCACCTTGTCCTCAAGGTGGAAATCTGGGAACTGCGTATGTTGCTATAGCGGCCTCTTCCTCCGTCGGATCCTCCGCCTCCTCCTCTTCCTCCGTGGTGGTCGTCGTGGGGGTAGATCCCCTCTCTGGAAGTTAGCGGGATCCGCCGTTTCTCCAAAGAAATTGCTGCCTCCGGCGTGCCTCGCTCCTCCTGGCGGTTCCGCTCCTCCCGTCCAAGCCGGAACTCCCGCCAAGCCCCTTCCCGGACCCGCGAACCGATCTCCGTAGTTCGCTGTCATCGTCCGACCCCCGTAGGGGGCCCCAAGCCCTAGGGCTTCTCCCGAATGTGGAGCCGATCCGCCGGGACCGTACGGGTCGCCGGCGTCCGGCCACGGCCGCTCGCCGGCGGCTCCTCTGGCACCGACCGGCCAGGGGTAGCGGTCGGCGGCCGGCCAGCGACCGCCCCCAACGGCAGCGGCCCCGCCCGGGCTCGCGCGGTCGGCGGCGAAGCCCCCGCGACCTTCGGCCGCCGTCCGTTGCTGCTCGCCGGCCGCCAGGGCCCCGCCCGGCGGCGCGGTGGTGACGGCGGGTGCGGGCCATCGCCCGTCGGCCGGTCCTCCGTGATCTTCGGTCGTTTCTCCCTCCGTTTGAACAAACCCTAGTTGGTCGCCTAGGGTTTGGGTTGTCGCCGCCTCCGCTTCGCCGCCATTGATCTTGTTCGAGATGTTTTGCAAAAGCATCATGATCGTCGACGTCTCCTTCCGCATATCACGCATCTCCGTGCGGATCTCTAGGTTCGTGGACGCTTGATCCTTCGCGAGGACCTCCATGGATTTCTTCAAGCTCTCGATCTCGGCGGTGAAGTCCTCCCGAAGACCTCGGATCTTCTCGTCGATCGTGTTTCTCGTCCCATCGGCCATGGCTCGTAGAAAGCTCTGATACCAATTGATGTGAATCGACCAGATCGATTCACAAATAATTTATAGAAAAATAGAACTAAAAGGAAAATAACGATCTTTATTAGAGAAAAGAACAAAACTCCCAACTTTGATTGAATGGAACAAAGTAATAAAATCCTTCTTGATGACACTTGAGAGAGTTTTCTCAATCCAAGCATGAAAACTAATGACGGCTAGCCCTAGCTATAAATAGAAAGGAGAAACAAAACCCTAAGAGGGTTATTGTGGTGAAAGACCACAATACCCCTTTATGCCTAAATAACTGAAAGGCCTAAAAAGTGGGCCCGCATCAATACCGCCCCCTAAAAGAGCCACCTTGTCCTCAAGGTGAAAATCTGGGAACTGCGTATGTTGCTATAGCGGCCTCTTCCTCCGTCGGATCCTCCGCCTCCTCCTCTTCCTCCGTGGTGGTCGTCGTGGGGGTAGATCCCCTCTCTGGAAGTTGGCGGGATCCGCCGTTTCTCCAAAGAAATTGCTGCCTCCGGCGTGCCTCGCTCCTCCTGGCGGTTCCGCTCCTCCCGTCCAAGCCGGAACTCCCGCCAAGCCCCTTCCCGGACCCGCGAACCGATCTCCGTAGTTCGCTGTCATCGTCCGACCCCCGTAGGGGGGCCCAAGCCCTAGGGCTTCTCCCGAATGTGGAGCCGATCCGCCGGGACCGTACGGGTCGCCGGCGTCCGGCCACGGCCGCTCGCCGGCGGCTCCTCTGGTACCGACCGGCCAGGGGTGGCGGTCGGCGGCCGGCCAGCGACCGCCCCCAACGGCAGCGGCCCCGCCCGGGCTCGCGCGGTCGGCGGCGGAGCCCCCGCGACCTTCGGCCGCCGTCCGGTGCTGCTCGCCGGCCGCCAGGGCCCCGCCCGGCGGCACGGTGGTGACGGTGGGTGCGGGCCATCGCCCGTCGGCCGGTCCTCCGTGATCTTCGGTCGTTTCCCCCTCCGTTTGAACAAACCCTAGTTGGTCGCCTAGGGTTTGGGTTGTCGCCGCCTCCGCTTCGCCGCCATTGATCTTGTTCGAGATATTTTGCAAAAGCATCATGATCGTCGACGTCTCCTTCCGCATATCACGCATCTCCGTGCGGATCTCTAGGTTCGTGGACGCTTGATCCTTCGCGAGGACCTCCATGGATTTCTTCAAGCTCTCGATCTCGGCGGTGAAGTCCTCCCGAAGACCTCGGATCTTCTCGTCGATCGTGTTTCTCGTCCCATCGGCCATGGCTCGTAGAAAGCTCTGATACCAATTGATGTGAATCGACTCAATCGATTCACAAAAGAAAGCAAATAAAACAAAGAACAAGAGGAATAGAAACAGAATGATCTTTAATATAGGAAAAGAACAAAACTCCCAACTTTGATTGAACGGAACAAAGTAATAAAATCCTTCTTGATGACACTTGAGAGAGTTTTCTCAATCCAAGCATGAAAACTAATGACGGCTAGCCCTAGCTATAAATAGAAAGGAGAAACAAAACCCTAAGAGGGTTATTGTGGTGAAAGACCACAATACCCCTTTATGCCTAAATAACTGAAAGGCCTAAAAAGTGGGCCCGCATCACTGTACCATTCTCCGAAAGGTAACATTATGCTGTTAAACTCAGGCTTGATTGACAAAGGACTAAATTGCTTAAAATTTAATTTAAATATGCCTAAAATTGCTCAACTGTAATGATTAACACACCGTGATTGTTTTGGAAAAGCTTAAAGTATATAAGGATATGTTGCAAAGAAATTTTATATTCATATTGGTCAAGTGCTAAAGATCAAACAATTGCCAGAAACTCTCATTGATATTTTCCCTGGAGTCATTATTGTCAACTTCCTGAAATTCCGAGATACGTAGTACTTTCTGGTAGGAGAATAACAGACTAATTCATAGTGTTGAAGTATACATCTGAAGGTTACATTTTCTCTACAAATCTTATGGTTAAATGGGCTGGTTCAATGGTGACTTGAAGTCTATGGCAATCAGTGTTGTTTCATTGTTCTCACTGAATCTCTAAACACATTTAGTTAGTTTTATCGTTTTTGCCATATTCCACAAAATGTATATTACCAGGTACAGAATTAAGCAAGTGCAACTATGTAGGATGGAAGTTTAGATTATTTGCTTCATGGATAAGAAAAGTGGAGTGGATACAATTGAAGTTGAGGACAACTACTTTCAGAATGTACATTGAATGACCAAACTTCCCAATCGCGGATCTTTCTTAATTACTGTGTTATAGGTGTCTGTGGTTTCCCGTTGTGAGAACCTATTGTTGTTACTAGAATGATTTTAAATATCAGTTCTTGCTAGATATTTTTGCTGGGATTTATCTGAACAGGCATCAGAGTTCCTACCATCTGTCGAGGACAAAAGACTTATTGGATTTCTATTTGTTAAATATGTGTAGTGTTCTCTCAAGAATGTTAGTTCGTGTGGTGGATTCAGTGGTTCGTAGTAACAGATAAAAAATAGCGACAAGTGTCATAAGATTAGAGGAGATATGAAACTAAATTCTTGCATCAAGGGAAACTTTGACTCTATCACTTTGATTTAGTTATATATGAACTCATTAGCTACATTCAGGATTATGTTCCTTGGTATGTGGGGGAACCATTTTAAGTGATGGTCAAGAAGTACCCATGAAGGTTTTCTTTATTTTGGATAAATCGTTCATTTGATGGTAAATTTGGGGAGGACGACGTTCATGGAATCAAAATTCAGGATGGTTGAACTGGAATATCAATATTCAGTTCTTTACATAACATGGGAAGTTCTAGGGTAGATTGAAGACCACCTGCTTTACGGACTGGAATGTTAGAGTCAAGAAAGTACACTTAAAAAAATAACATGTATAGCTGAAGTGTGATTGTTGAGATGGATGGGTGGCAATACCGGAGACTGATAAATGAGTTTCTTTGTGCTTCGGATAATATTAGATGTGAGAAAAAAAAAAGTGTTTGAGATGGTTGGACACATGACTTGAAGCTATTAATTAAGCAAGACACGAGGAGTTGATGCAACCATGCCTTTGTTTCATTCTTCTTGTTTACGCTTCCCATGGATTTTTGGATTTCGAAATTTTATTTGCTCTTTAGCAACAGTATCTGATTTTTTTTCCAGTTGAGGAATGGTTCAACTGGTACATAAGTCTAGGAGAGTGCATCCAGAAGCTGACAGTTGTAGCTATTAGTTCAACTCGTATTTGTTTGACATCATGGAGTTCTGTCAGCATGTAGTTAGCAACACTCTAGATGGGGAGTGTTGTGACATAGAGATGGGACGTATGAGTTACAGTCTGGATTTATAAATCACAATACTAGAAGCAGAAAGATGTCTAGACATGATATGAAGGAAAAGGATAAGGATGTAAGGAATTAGACAGTC
Source organism: Iris pallida (assembly GCA_029216955.1). Lineage (NCBI taxonomy): Eukaryota > Viridiplantae > Streptophyta > Magnoliopsida > Asparagales > Iridaceae > Iris > Iris pallida. The sequence continues at coordinate 1,140,729 of JANAVB010000199.1, read as the reverse complement.
TTGGCAAGTAGATATGCTGTGTTTTTGGTTCTTCTACAACTGCTGAGAAAGCTTCTAGATTCTGTAAAAGTTCCATGTTCACAAAATTTAGCACATGCTCGCGATATCTCAATCGTAAGTCTCATGTTGAGACTTCAACTCAGTTGTTGATAAACTATTGTCTTTCCGGACATCCAATTTTCATGCTAGGAAACATAGGAAAAGCCTTAGAACGGTGTTCTATCAAGCCTAGGATAGGTCATAAAAACCTCCTTATATGCCTCTGTCCTAATCAGTTTAACCTTGGGTTTGATGTATTGCAATGTTTGGGTGCCATAAGATGCTTTTCTCAGTCGAACTTCTGTAATTTGACATTAAACTTCAGAATGCCACCGTCGAAAGGCTTACATGCTAGACATATAAAAAATTCAAGACGGTGGTGGTCATTGACTCTGGTTCATGACATTTAAGCTAGGTGTCTTAAAAGTCGTTCGCCTAGGCATTTCAGACGCTATGACGGCTAGGCAACTAGTATTTAGGCATCAAGGTCCTGAGGCGGCCGCCTCGGGCCGCTTCAAGCTCCTCGACCCACCTCGAGCTAGACATATAAAAAATTCAAGACGGTGGTGGTCATTGACTCTGGTCATGACATTTAAGCTAGGTGTCTTAAAAGTCATTCGCCTAGGCATTTCAGATGCTATGACGGCTAGGCAACTAGTATTTAGGCATCAAGGTCCTGAGGCGGCCGCCTCGGGCCGCTTCAAGCTCCTCGACCCACCCCGAGTTAGATGTGACATGACCTCGGCCAATTTATTTTTGGATTCGGAATCTGGCCCAGGCCTAATGTCATAGAGTTATTAATAATTGATATTATTAATAAATTAATAATTTAATATAATGAATAAGAAAGGAACAATTACCTTTCCCCTCCCAATTTATTTCCCTTTTGTGTCTATCTGTACCCCGCTGAATGTCATCTTCGACACCGTCGTGCACTTTCAGGCACATTAGACAAATCTCTCTCTCTCTCTCTCTCTCTCTCAGTGACTCTTTTTTTTTTGTCTGCTGAAGCTCGAGGATCCTAACACTGGCAATCGGCTTCCGATATTCTGATGGTTGTTGATCTCTCTTGTAAGTCTGTCTCTCTCCCCCGGTTCTGTTTTGGCAGATTTTTGTTGTCCTTCCATGATGGTTTTTCCCTCGGCTCCTCTCTCGTATTGAGTTTTTCAACCATTTTCTCTCTTTTATTTTTTATTTATATTCTGAAACTTAACTATAAATGTATTAGCTGTTGAATTATGGTTAGAAAGATCCATGCTACTTTTATTTATTTGGTTTTTTGATTGAACTGCTGGTTATGGTTGGTAATGAATACAACTTCTAACTACTTTCTTAAGGAAAGGTAGCTCAGGGCTCTATTGTTCCAGAGTTGGTGTTTTGCTTTAGGAAGTTTTTGTGAGGTTTGGATGGTGCCCTGTTGCTGTTGGTGTGTAAAACTATAGTTGGATGCTGTTTAAATGAGAATTCCATGTTGACTTGCTTGCTTGTAGTGTTGTATGACAGTGTTTTTAAACTAGATTGAATTTGTGTTTGTTGTGAGCATTGTGGTAGGTGTAGCTACCACTGCTGGCCTTCTAATCATATTTGTTTTATGAAAGTTTGTGTTAGGAAGGTCTTGAGGAATTTGTGTGGGGCATGCTGAATTGCTTGCCAACATCGCTTTTACTTCTCAAGTGCCATGCATGACTGGTTGTTTGCCAATTATTATTCAAGTAGAGCTATTTCGGTTAGATTCTTGTAATGAGAGTTGTGGTAGGTGTAGCTACCACTGGTGGTTTTGTGTTGTGGTGCAGGAAGGTTTTGTGGGGGTCTAAGATGTCATACCTACAGCAATGGAGTCTTAACCCTCAAGTTAGTTAAATGGGCATAGAGACAAAATTGTGTAACGTGAACTGATATGACCAAGTTTTGTTGTGGAGTGGTTCGTCCAATCCTGAAATTTTCGAAGTCAGGTTCCAGTCATCTTTAAGTTTCTAATCCTAATCTATACTAACCTAACTTTACTACTATATATACAAGAAAAGTTGGTTTCACCATGAATTTTTTCTTCCAAATATTTCCTTACCTTACTTTAATGAGGGCAGCTAGGTAACTAGGTATAGAATTTTTTAAAGAAAAATGTAGTTTGCTATTATGATGCCTTTTGCTCTTCCCAGCAGGTAGGTTAAAATACGTACAAAGCACGTGCATATATCATCCTAGTTTGATATAATATCGAGATAGGGAATACATTTGCCTAACAATGTTTTAACTAGCAACCTTGCGCAATCGTAGGTCAAATCAGATCTTCATCTTTTGTTTCTTTGAAATTAAAATCGATGCACAATTCATTCTTTCAGGAAGCAGGTGATTAGATTTATTTGTCATTTGCTGAGAAAAACTATAGGGCTTAGTTTTGAGTGCTTGGCCATCAGCTCTGGAGGCTTTGGGAAAAAAACTTACATCCATATTTTGTAATGACACTTATAACAAGGTTCGAAGTATCGGTATCGGATCAGTATCAGACCATTCCTATGAGTATTGGGATCGGCAATATCAGATTTTTTGCTATCGGAAAGCAAATAATTATTAATATTTTAGAAAATATATTTTATACATTATTTTCGGTATTGTTTCTTAGTAGTTTTGAAATTGAATGAAAGAGTAGTCACCTTTACCGATTGATTTACATACGATAGATAAGTTTTCTTCTTTTACAACCTTTTTATGATTTGAGACCCCAAATGTCGGTATCGGTCCGTATCGGATATCGGTTGGTATCGGATCGGGACATGCCAAACCGTATCGGTATTGGCCGATACTGCGAACTATGCTTATAACTAAACAACACACTGCTGACAGTTTCTGGAGCTGTTCTGCACATTGCAAGCAGTCCCAGCTTATGTTTTGAGAGCTGTTTGATATATTAGATTGGCTATTAAATGGCTGATGTGTATTGCTTACTGAAATGTAAGTAATACCCAAATGATGTGTGTTTGATTTATGTAATCTTTAATCTGCTGCTTGGTTGCTTTGTCGAGGTATTGAATCCAAGGCTACAGGAATTGGCCAACGAACTGTATGTGCTATTATTTTCAAGTTGTCTTTTATTTTTTTACATATTGATCTCTATTTTCTGTTACTTTGTATTCTACACAGTCACATTTTAAATCTCCCTTTATGTGATTGTATAGATTGGTATTATTTGCTCTTTCTCTCAGTTCAGGTAGGGATTACTCTATCAGTCTTCATTTGTTTGCTTCTATGAGTTATTGCATCAAATAGTTCATCTTTATTTATGAAAACTCTGCAAACATATACAATGTACTGACAGTGATACATCTACATTTATGAAACTGCAGCAAATCTTACAAGAAATGAAAGAAAGAACTTATATGGGACTATTTCTCCTAACATATGGGGAGCGGCGCACCGTTCCAGTCACTCAAGCACTCGAGCATGGGATCGATCACCTTCCCCTCTGAAATAGCAACGAAGACCTTGTCGAACACCTCTCCTGGTGACCCGACCTTCTCCCCAGTCAGAAACTCAGTGCCAAGCTCCTTCCTCACGAACCGATACAAAGGATACGACCTGCACTCGTTGATTCTGTTCGCAATGGAAGCGCTCCCGTTCTCCACGGAAAGCCTTGCCATCTCAACCTCTCTCGGCAGGACAGCCTTCAGTTCCTCCTCGAATCTGACAATCTTCTGGAAGATGGACGTGCCTGCATCCTTCTCCTTCTCCCCGTTGATGATCGCGTGGTCCACGAGCACCTGCCTCAGCTTCTGCATAAGTGGATACGCGGAGCTGCAAGGGTCATCAATGTAAGAAAACACATACTCCCTATCGATCATTTTGATCAGCTCCTTCTCGCAGAACCTTGCTGTGTGGAGCTCTCCGTTGATGCCTGTTGTTAACACTTTCTTGGACACTTGGCTGACCGTGTTCTTGACCGCGTTCTTCAGGTTCTCCTCCAGGTGTCGGAGGTCGATGGCCTGGCAGAGGGCAACCAGGTAGGTGGAGGACATGAGCTTCAGGATTTCTACTGCCTCTGCCGTCTTCCTCGAAGAGATCAGCCCCAGAGAGTTGACGTCCTGGTTGTGCTGCTCTGCGCTCTGGACATGGTTAGTCACTGGGTTGGCTAGGTACTGCAGCTCGGAGCAGTAGGAGGCCATGGCGATCTCTGCCCCCTTGAAACCATAGTCCAAGCTCGGGTTCCTGCCACCAGAAAGGTTTGAAGGAAGGCCGTTGTTGTAGAAGTCATTGACCAGCTCGGAGATCTGGGCGAACATGAGCTTCCCAATGGCGGCGATGGCCAAGCGGGTGTTGTCCATCGAAACACCAATTGGCGTTCCCTGGAAGTTCCCTCCGTGGATAGCCTTGTTCCTCGACACGTCGATGAGGGGGTTGTCGTTGACTGAATTGATCTCCCTCTCGATGGATTTGGTCGAGGAGCGGATCACTTCGATCTGGGGGCCGAGCCACTGCGGTGAGGTCCGAAGGGCGTAGCGGTCCTGCTTGGGCTTCTGGAGCGGGTCTAGCTCGTGGAGGTTCTTAGCTAGCTTCATGTAGGAGCTTCCTTCCAGGATGTGTTCCATAATGGCGGCCGCCTCGATCTGGCCGGGGTGGTGCTTCAGCTTGTGGGTGAGGTGGTCGGTGAACTCCGGCTTCCCATTCATCACTTCGCAGAAGACGGCAGAGAGGACTTCGGAGAGGACGGCGAGGATGTTGGCCTCGAAGAGGACGGTGGAGGCAAGCCCGGAGCCCACGGCAGTGCCATTCACGAGCGCGAGGCCCTCCTTGGGCTGCAGCTCGAAGAAGCCGTGGGTGATTCCGGCGAGCTTGAATGCCTCGGCCGCATCGACGGTGCTGCCGTCGGGGCCGACGGCTTTGGAGTTGGGGCGGCCGGTGAGGATCCCGGCAATGTAAGACAGGGGCACGAGGTCTCCGGACGCGGTGATGGTGCCTCGCAGCGGAAGGCACGGGGTGATGTTCGTGTTGAGGAGGCTGGTGATGGCCTCCAGGATCTCGAAGCGGATGCCCGAGTATCCCTGCAGGAGGGTGTTGATCCTGACCAGCATCGCGGCACGGGTCGAGGTGGCCGGCAGCGTGTTGCCGGACTGCGAACCGCCGGAGCCGAAGATTCCGGCATTCAGGAATCTGCAGAAAAGAATACTACTTCAATTACAGCTAGCAGGAACCATAGTTTTCAGTATCGACCGATAATATATTTGTTGTCATATACATATAATATAAGTCATATACATATGATATAACAATTTGAGACGAGTTATTTGACATTCTTTAATTAAAATTTGCAGGCTTATGTATGTGAGCTGGATGCTTGTTGTAGTCAGTGCTCATCAAGGTTCAACTCAATATATGCCAACTAGTAGGTATTGCAAATAAATTTAAGAAATGTCTAATTAGCATTTAGATTCTGCATTTTATACCAGCTTATAGCATGCGGCTCTTGTATTCATGTTCAGAACATAATAAACAAAAAAGAAAAAAAGAAAAATTTAGAATCTGAACTTTTTAATTAGATATATTAAGACTTAAATTATAAACTGATATAAAAATTAGGGTGTAAACGCTAATTATCCTTAAAAACCAAACAAAAGCTAAGCCAGCTAGTATGTAACTGTCACCAGTAGTGTCAAGTATATTTACAACAAGTCAACAACAAAAAAATGTTACCAGCAACTTTGTTTTCTTCAGTACAGTTATGAACCCCAAAAAAAGGTGCAGTTTATTCCTACTAGCTTGTCTTGATTCGCACATGAAACAAAAGACAGATAGCCCTTACTCAATTCCCAGCTTCGGAATTCTTGTATCCTTGAACAGTTCTTGGTCACTTATTTTCAGTTTTGTCGATTTCTTTTTATTTTTTTTCTGCACAATATATTTGCATGCCGAATGAAAAAAAAAAGTTTAAAGAATTATCTGGTAAATAGTATTATTTTTGAAGTAACTAAATAAATATAGAAAGTTTGATCGACAACAAGAACAATATTGAAGTGAGCGAGTTATTGTTAGTGTCGAATAAAATTTATTATTTTTGAAGTAAATAAATAAAGGATGTTTTTTTTTTCCAAAATATAGAAACTAATGTATATCTTCACTTTTTTAAAAATAAAAAAATTACGGAATATTTGAAAAACTAAGATATAATCTACTATTTTAAGGGAGATTTTGATTGTTTCTTAGATAAATAAAAATATTCTTTTAGTTTTTTAAAACGACAGTGCTACTTGACCACATTTTCGCCCAGTTTTGGTCCGCGGTCCACATGGCGGTCTTTAATTGGCAGGGCATGGACGGGTGAGGTCCACGCGAATGGTGTGTGGGTTGTGTTGTGCGTGTGTGTGGGGGTTGCGTCATATCAGTCCGCGATCACAGCCGACGGACACAGACCGTAAGCTGTTTAGCATTTTTTTTTTTTTTAAATAGTGGTGGTCTATGTGCGCTAAAATATTTTTAAAAAATGTGCACATAGAGGATTGACGTTAGGTTGACAGAAATCATGTACGTAGCACGTACCTGATGAGCTCCTTCTGGAGGGCAGCCCCCTGGTTGGTCCTCCGGTGGGAGGTGGCTCCGAAGCCGGTGGTGACGCCGTAGCTGTCGGTCCCCTTCGCCATGCTGTCCCTGACCCACTCGCTGCTGGCCTCGACCCCTCCCCTCGCGGCCTCCGAGAGCTCCACCCTCACGCCGCTCCCGCCGGCGGCCACCGCGGCCACCTGCGATATCCTCAGGTCGGCTCCCTCCAGCCTCACCAGCGGCCTCCGGAACTCCTCGACCATGCTCCTCACCTCGTCCAGGTGGCTCCCCTTGAGGCCATCCGCAGCTGCCCCCCAGTTGAGAGGGTCATCGACCTTCGTCGTCTTCGTCGGCTCTACACAGTAGTGGAAGCCGTTGCCGTTGGCGTAGCCATTGCCGTTCTCCATGAGGAGGAGGAGAGGAGAGGAATTGGCAATGTAAGTGGTTTAAGTGGGAAGGAAAAGAATGCAAAGTGGTCGATCACTTCCTTTTCCTGAGTTTGCAACTACGTGGGGAGGGCTATATATATATAGAGAGAGAGAGAGGGCTTGACAGTGGGAAGTTGGTTGGTGAGGGATTCTGGCCGTCCGATGGGTCTGCAGCCGATATTCGACGGCCCGGTCAATGGACACGTGGACCGTCGAGATGGTGGGGGGTTGGTGTATGGGAGGGCAGAGTCAAATTAAGATGGGGGAGGGGAGCGTTGGTGGGACAAAAAGGTGGAGAGATTAATTAAGGCAGGGTGCTGTTATTGACAATTTTTTTTTTTGAAGATACTGTTATTGACAATCATAAGCCAATTATGCTATTTAGCTCCCAAAATATTTGGATGATGACATCTCCTATTATGTGACATCTGACATAACAGATAACATAACAGCTGACATAGCAAATTTTAACCCAAAAAATTAATTATCTATTTTTTTAATGTTAACGTTAATATTAATACTAATATTAATATTAATGTTAATATTAATTTTAATATTAATATTAATGTTAATATTAATTTTAATGTTAAGGTTAATCTTAATGTTAATTATCATGTTAATTTATTAATTTACTATTAATTTTAATTTTAATATTAATTTTATTGTTAAATTTTGTCATGTCAGCAACTATGTCATCTGCCACATAATGAGAGATGATATCACCCAAATTTTTTGGGAGCCAAATAGCATTTTTGATCATAAAATGTTCTTCTGTATTTATTTTTAATTTTTACGATTTGTTACAGACCTCGTGGGGGAGGTCGACGCGTAAAACGATGCCACGTGTCAGTTCCTCCATTGGTTCTGCCGTTTGGCCAAATATAATAGGGTGGATGTGGTTTTTGTGGACCCTACGATCCAGCTAATAAGGGGTGATATGTGGCATCTCGGTTTCAGCCGCGGTCTCCCTCTAGGTCCTTATGGACTTTTTTTTTTCCAATTTTCTATCATTCAAATTCTAAGGCTATTCTCGCAGTAATTTTGACTTAATTTGTGCATGCATGAAGGGAGGAGTGGAGAATTACATTTTAGGAGTGCCAAGTAATATTAATGTAGGGACAGATATGAAATTTGAATAATAGAAAATTAAAGAGGTGGATAGCATTTTATGAGTGCCAACAAAGACATCCTTATTTTAATCCAAAAATAATTAAGTGTATATATATGTGGTATGTAAATTTAACAGTTTAGAGTTTTAAGTCTTAACATTTTTAATTGAAAAGTTTGGGCCCTTCATTTTTTATTTTATTTATTTATTTTTCCCATCATGTCTTAATTTTTTTGTATGTGTTGGTTGTTGTCCTTATACTGATGCTCATGCTTACGGTATAACAGTAAAAGGAAACAAAAAATAAAAGAAAATTTTTGATTTACCCTCCACTTGATTTATCATATTTCAGGGTGCACCCCACAGTGTTGCAATAATGTACAACATCTCCCACTTTGGATGAAATCCGTCAGAAATATTTTTTTGGACCAAAATGTCCCCGTCTTCTTCCTCTTTCCTCTCCCCCCACCCCACGGGCAGGCCGCCGGCGCTCCCCGCCACCTCCTCTGCTCCCCCCACCCCTCCCCGCCACCGCCCCCCTCCTCGCCGCTCGCTTCTCCTCCCCCCTCTCTGCTACCTCCCGTCCCCGCTCCCCTGCAGCGACGGCGATGGCGACAACCACTGCGAGGAGAGCGGGGTCGATGGCCGGAAACGACGGTGGCGGCGCAAGCAGCGGCATCGGCGGCAAACAGGGCGGAGGGGAGCAGGGGCGGTGGTTGGGAGTGACGGCGGAGGCGGGAAGGGGGGAGCGCACAACGAGGATAGGGAAGGGGAGCAGGGGCAGCTGTCGGGGGCGACGATGGCAACATCCTGCCTGCGAGGGGGGAGGGAGGGTGAGAGGAAAGGGGAAGAAGACAATGAGAGAGACATTTTGGTCAAAAATGTTGTCCGTCAATTTTTGACGGATTACGTCAAAATTGCGGGGTGCTGTTGCAACACTGTGTGGTGCACCATAAAATATGGTAAATCAAGTGGAAGGTAAATCAAGACTTAAACTCTTAAGTTAGACTAAAATACAGGATCTAAATGATAATCAGTCCTAAATTTTTAATACCCCGTGCTAACTCTTCAAGTTTTACAAATGAGAAATTATATATGTAGATAAAGTTTGTATAACCGGATAATATACTACCGTAAATGAAACTCTTTATAATTAAATTCAAATTTTAATCCCATCTTGGTGAATAAGTAAAGATTTACTGAAAAAGATGAAAACAATAAAAAGTCTTAAAAAATGAAAAAAGAAACAGGAGAACAAAAATAACAAAAAAAAAATAAGTATAGAAAAAATAACAAAAAAAATTACCCTGACAAAAAAATACCGATCTATCCTTAAGACAAATAATTCCCATATTTTATGGACAAATTATTTATCTAGATATTCCCAAATTTGAACTAAACATGAGAATAGATTTTCTATTCTAAATTTGTCCCAAAAAACAAATTTAAGTGTACGAAACTCCCCACAGTATATATACCGATATTACATAATAACATCTAAGTTAAGTTATACCAAATGCCAGTCTTTTGGTTAGATTTCTGAACACGCTATTCATAGTTGATACTATATTACGGGGAACTAAACAAGGGTTCTTTGGATCATCACGAGAACATCTTATAAAGGAATATATACGTACATTGACAAAATTGTGAACATATTTTCAATAAGTTCGGCACATACAAACAGCCGTCTACTTCAAAAACAAAGTACCCCTGTTTTGGAGGTGAACATATAAATTAAATTAGAGAGTCATAATTAATATTTTGAATAAACTAAACATACACACATATATATATATATATAAGGGAAATATATATACAATTACGAATCTTCGTATTGCCGTCTTGTCCCCTTTACTAGTTCAATACACGTCATTGAAGCAAAAGTTTATTTTAAAATGAACCTTTATATGATCACTTCTAACAAACACATGGGCGGATCCAGAAATTATATCTAGGATGGGCTGACAAAAATTTGGGTGGGCTGGAAGTAGATAAATCCATATAAAAAAAGATTTTTTTTTAGGGGCACCTCCACTTCTACTAGGGGACAACCCAAATTTTTTTTAAAAAAATTACAAGTTTGCCATTGGTTTTTTTTACTAGAGGGGCAGCCCAAAAATCACTATAAAAGCCAATTTGATTTTATTTCATCTCTCTCTTTCTTCCTCTACTACTTCTCTTCCTCCACTCTTTTTTTCTCCTCCTCATATAAACCTATAATTAACCTAACCTAGGTGAAATTGTCCCCCAACCTAAAATTGTTGAAGATTTTTGGTAGAATACAGTGTCAATCACTTCTCCCATTTATTTGTAAGTCGTCGAATTTATTTTTGTGTAATATTTTAAGTTTTAACCTAAATTTTACATATAAAAGTTGAATTTTGTGTTTAATGTAGAAAGAAATAGAAAATGGAACAACCCGGACCATCAAATGCTGGATACTCTCCTCCCACAACGTCCGAAGAACACTTTGACACATCGGAAACCCTCGTGGTAACTACACTTGAACTTTACTTCGGGTGAAAAATTGGACTTTGACACAGAGGACTGCAACAAATGTGGCAGTCCCTCACATATATAGGACTGCCAGAGATGTGGCAGTCCTATATATGTGAGGGACTGCCACATTTGTGGCAGTCCTCTGTATGTGAGGGACTGCCACATCTGTGGCAGTCCTCTGTGTCCAAGTCATTTCTTCTTTTAAGCAGCATGCCTTACCAACTTATCACCAATATTTTTAACATGATCCTCTAGCTAACTCTATAAATAATAATATGAGTATCATTTTCCATTCACTTAAGTGGAGAAATGAAGACATATCACATAAAGAGTAAATACAGAACCATATTTTAACAGTAAAAAAATATATAGGGGTCAATCGTATCACGTCTTGTCCAGATATATATATATATAACCCAAATATGAACATTGATCCAAATACTGATGTTACTTTCAAGTAGCAACTATATTACATTTATAACTAAATTTTAGATAACTAAGGATTATATGTTGCAGACAGATACGCTTGAAGTGTCTCAACTTGTGACCAAGTACAGACTCCTCTATAAATAATAATACGCTTTATGTAGTTGTTTAGTTTTGACTTTTAACTTCTATTGTAGGACTTGCGATCTTCCGAGGTTGCGGTACATGCTCCAATTTCAATCGATGTAGGGCATTTATTTTGGACCGATCTTTCGTTTCAATCAAGCGACGATGCGGTACAATGGTGTCGAGAAGTTGGACGGAAAAACAAGTTGGTTCTAGTGATATCCAGATCGGCCCGAAATCGCCCGGGACGACACAGTGTGATAGTTGGCTGTGAAAGAGATGGTGTGTTCAGATCGCACAAGAAAGATACAGTTATCCAAAATAAAGTTCCAAGAAAGAAAGCTGGCACGAGGAAATGTGGTTGTCCATTCACGATCCAGATTAGAAAAGAAGAAGAAGGGAAGTGGTCAGTACAAGTGAAGAATGGAACCCACAATCATGAGATTGCCGAGACACTATTGGGTCATCCGTATGTCGGACGGTTGAACCCTACGGAGAAGAAGATAGCCGAAGACTTGTCCATTTCCGGTGTTGCACCGAGACAAATATATTCAGTCATACGGCATGAAGATGAGAATAACATGTCTACGATGAGGTCAATATACAACGCCCTATCTTCTTCGAACGCTGTCCGGACCAAATCAAGAATGGCGATGCAAGAAGTGCTGAAGTTGCTTGCCGATAATCATTACGTTGAGTTCCATAGAACACATCCCCAGAGTAAGGAAGTGATTTCAATCTTTTGGGCTCATCCAGATTGCACAAGTCTGGCCAGGTCTTTTGCCGACGTGTTAGTCCTTGATTGCACGTACAAGACCAACAAGTTCAAGATGCATCTCCTTCATATTGTCGGATTCACCTCTACTCGAAAAACATTACCGGTGGCATTTTGCTTCATGAAGAGTGAAAAACTTGAAGACTACACATGGGCATTGGAGAAACTGAAAACATTTTACAGCGGTCATACAGAGTCGTCAGTTCTTGTGACCGACAGAGAGTATGCCCTAATTAATGCTATTCGTATTATTTTTCCTCAAGCGGATACATTGCTATGCACTTGGCATGTCAATCGTAATATTGAAGCCCAATGTAAGTTGAAGTTTTAGAAGGAGGAAGGTAAAATTGACATGCAAAATTTTCAAGAATTCTCCAATGACTGGAATTGTGTGTGGCGAGCCTCTACGATTGACAGTTACGACGCCGCATGGTACATGTTCAAGTAAAAGTGGAAGGCGAGGGAGCCGGCATGCATTTCATACATCAAAGATACATGGCTTGAACCGTACAAAGAATACTTCGTCTTAGCATGGACGAATTTGGTGAAGCATTACGGCACGACAACTACCAACCGTGTCGAAGGAGCACACTCTGTAGTGAAGAGACAACTAAAATCATCTCTCGGCAATTTTGTCTCTGTTTGGCAAGCTATACATCTTATGGTAGACCGGACGGTGAATGAAATTAAGGCATCATTTGAGATGAGCTTAAATATAGTCAAGCATGAGCATAGAAAGAATATACTGTTAGATGCTTTAGTTCGCGTGGTATCACACACGGCGTTGACATTAATATGTGATGAGATTGAAAGGTCAAAGGATGTCGGGTTTGATCCCCAAGTTTGCGGGTGTGTACATCGACATACACTGGGCCTCCCTTGTGCACATCAGATTAATGAATATCGTCGTGAATCCATTCCTATTCCAGTAGAAGCAGTCGATCAACGTCGGAGGCAGTTGTCTATGATGCCTGTGGTGAAGACGGACGATGATTTCTTCTCTTTGCCATAACTGAAACTTCTTCACGCAAGGTGGTTAGCCTCAGTAGCAGCGGAGCGGCAGTCCATTGAGCTTTAAATCCAAGAAATTGCATGTCCGGTCACTAGTACAATGCATGAGCCGACCGTTGTTTCCAATCCTAAAGGCAGGCCTCAAACAAGATTGACTAGTTCACAGAAGAGAAGGCTGGAGTCAACTAGGAGAGATCCATCGTACTTTGAGCATGTTGAACGAAGCTTACAGCAAGCTCCGCCCGCACGGAAGGGCCAGCTTGTCATTCGCCGAAAAATGGAGAAAATGGACCTCCCAAGAGAAGATACCGTTGCAAGCCAAACACTGAGTTTGTATATTGATAAATTCCAACCTGAGCTTCGCCGATACATTTGGTCTATTGTCGATGTCCCCGGTGATGGCCATTGTGGATTCCATGTGCTTGCAAGACATCTTGGTTATGATGTCAAAGACGGATGGAGACGGGTGAGGCAGGAGCTGTACGAGGAGTTAGAGACTCGTCTTCCATTCTACTCCCGCCTCCTAAGCGAAGAAACGGTTGCAAGTTTGTTGTTAAGTATCCCTTGTACCGATAGTGTTACCGGGACAGACCACTACATGTCAGTCCCGTCTGCCGGCTATTTATTTGTCAATAGGTACATGATACCTCTCATAATTTTCTCGATGGGTATTAGAGAAACATTCTTTCCGATGTGCGCACCTCCGCCGGACCACGGACATTCTAACCTATGTACTATAGGTCACATCGGTGATCACTTCGTCATACTAAAGATGATCGGTCATTCTCCGATTCCTCCACCTTCAACAGTTTGGTACAAAAGAGCACCGGTCGAAGCCAGAGCTTGGACCACACCTTTCGCTCATCAAATCGACCATTGTAAGAAGTTGTTGAAGTTTGAGGAGCCAAGAGACTTACCTGCTGACCACTGTGACGTCGAAATCGACTGAGTATCAATGTGTTATATGGAGGACCACTTTTGTATACATTTTGGCATTTTGGTTATAGAGGACCACTTTTGTATACATTAAACTATGAAATATGAAGTCCAATATATGTTTCTTACTTTTATCCATGTGTTATATGTCTTTTATCTGGGTGTTATACATGTATTTTATTTGGGTGTTATACATGTGTGTCATACATGTGTGTTACTTTTATCCAGGTGTTATCTTTTCTAGGACTGCCACACCCAGGACAGTCCTTCACATGTGCTGGACTGCCCTGTGTGTGGCAGTCCTTGCTAAAATGTTCTGTGATCTGATCACAAAATAATTCATCTAGGACTACCACACACAGGGCAGTCCTTCACATGTGTTGGACTGCCCTGTGTGTGGCAGTCCTTGCTAAAATGTTCTGTGATTTGATCACAGAACAATTTATCTAGGACTGCCACACACAGGGCAGTCCAACACATGTGAAGGACTGCCCTGTGTGTGGCAGTCCTAGATAAAATGTTCTGTGAATTAGGACTGCCACCCCCTTGGCAGTCCTACATTGAATTAGGACTGCCAGGGTGCTGGCAGTCCTAATTGAAACTTGTTGTTATATAAATGGCCATTCTCCTGTGTTTTAACACAGAGAATGGACATTCTCCGTCTTAATTTACACGGAGAATGGTCATTCCAGTGTTAAAATGCAGGAGAATGACCATTCTCCGTGTTAATTTACACGGAGAATGGCCATTCTCCGTGTTAGAAACACGGAGAATGACCATTTTCCGTGCTAAATTACACAGAGAATGGCCATTCTTCGTGCTAAATTACACGGAGAATGGCCATTCTCCGTGTAAATTAAGACAGAGAATGGTCATTCTCCTGCATTTTAACACTGGAATGACCATTCTCCGTGTAAATTAAGACGGAGAATGTCCATTCTCCGTGTTAAAAATACGGAGAATGCCATTCTCCGTGTTAATTTACACGGAGAATGGTCATTCTCCTGCATTTTATGGTCAGTTGAAACTTTGGAGGGCCATAACTTTTGACTGGGAGGTCGAAACGAGGTCCCGTTTGTCCCAAAACGAGCGTATCTTCGAGGAGGTTGAAAGTAACGGCTTCATTGTTAGACGGCCTTTCGGAATTTTAGAATCGCAAAAAAAATGATGTTTGGACCTCCGTTTTAGCAGTTTTGTCGAAATTTTAGAATCGCAAACAAATATTAATTCAATGACTCACAAATAGGACTGCCACCCCCTGGCAGTCCTACGCTTATGAAGGACTGCCAGAGTGCTGGCAGTCCTAATTAAAACTTGTTGTAACAGCAAGTTTCAATTAGGACTGTCAGCACCCTGGCAGTCCTCCTTTTGTATAGGACTGTCAGGGGGGTGGCAGTCCTAATTGAAACTCTCTGTGCCAGGGGGTGGCATATTCAACAGAAGTATTTCAACACAAGTATCCAACACATAACCAACACAAGTATTTCAACACAAGTATCCAACAACATGTTCGACACCCAAAAATATCAACATCCAAAAATATTTTAACACAAGTATCCAACAACATGTTCGACACCCAAAAATATCAAAATCCAAAATATCCAACTTCAGACAATCAGACAATCATACTACATATCATGGCGGACCTTCGAACGAGACTCCGCATTGCGCATGAATGGGAACTCAACCTCGTCGTCGATGCGCTCAAGCTCGTTGGCGACCAAGGTACTAGTGTCGACCAAGACACTAGTGTCACTTTGGCAAGCGCTCCGAAGTGTCTTGGCCAGTTCCTTCGCCCTTCTAGACTGTAAATGAAAGTATAATTGAATTTAGTATACAAACATGAAAATCTCGAACTAACTACTAATGCGGAACTCACCATCTTCACCAATGAAGCAAACAAGATGTTTTTCGAATGAATATTTCCAACAGCTACTACGGCCGCGGGACCCGGGTTTGTAGGGTTCAACAACTTGGGATGTCGGACCCGCCGGAAGTACGGCATGTAGTCCTCGCTGTAGTCGGCCATCTGGGTGACCGGTTAACTCTCATCTTCCCCAAGCAGGTGCCTTTGCCACTCGGAGTAGAAGTCGGTCACCCAGTCGAAATACGCCGGTTTGTAGTTCAATGGTTGGGTCCCACGGGGAGGTTCCAACATCTGTAGTGTGCGCTTCGGCACACTTTGCACGAAGCCGAACTGCCGAAGTACACGATCAGGCATGTACGGCTCCGTGATATCATAACATGTGATCATGCCATGAAATAAAGAAACTTGTTGGATGGCACGACTCTCCTCGCGCAAATCCCGGTATGGATCCCAAAATATCTGTAGGAAAACAGTTAACAACAAAAAAAACTTAACATGAAAAAATAAGGTTAGGAAACCGGTGGGGGTCTTCGTGTCCCAGCCCGACCTTGGGGAAGGAGTACGAGCTCGTTGCTTCGACCGAGCTTGTGCAACCGGTGGGGGTCTCCGTGTCCCAGCCCGACCTTGGCGCTCCGGTTCGGAAATTGTAATCGGACGCTCAAGAGGACGTTCCGTGCGTTCCTTCCGCTTTGACGCGGTGGGGCGTATTCTTTTTGGTGCGTCCGGAGGACTGTTACCCCTATAGAACATTGGATTGTGCGACCGTACAATTAATAACTAATGCAAACTAAAATAGAACTGTTACCCCCTATCCCCCACCCCCAGAACTGAGTACAGTAGGACTGCCAAGCATATGACAGTCCACATGTAAACAAGGACTGCCATAGTCCTGGTAGTCCTCTATTGAAAGAGGACTGCCAGGCCTGTGGCAGTCCTTGTTTACATGTGGACTGCCACATGCTTGGCAGTCCTACTGTACTCGGCCAACAGACAAACGACTCGCTAGTTTGTCGTCTTCTAGGGTTAGGGTTTTAAGAGAAATTGTGGGCTTGTCGTGTTCGAAAATGACATTCATAAACCCTAAAGACATTCTAAACCTAAATTATCAAAAGTTTTTAGACAATTAAAACTATTCTAGGGTTTCGAATAAAATGTAGAAAATTAGAGAAGAAATTAGGGAAGAACGTACCGAGAATCCGATTTCTTCGACTTGCGTGCCATCTCGTCGAATGTGGGAGTGTTCTTGAAAGAAATTTGGTGGAGGAATTAGGATTAGAGTGGTGGAGGAGAATTTTCTAGGGTTTAGGGAGAGGGAGAGAGAGCTCTTCTTCTTTTTCTCTTTTGGAGGAGAGAGAGAGGAAATGATGAAATGAATAGGAAATTTGAGTTTGGGGGGTTGGGCTGCCCCCTAGTAAAATTTGGGCTGCCCCCTAGTAGAATCTCCACCAAATGGGCTGCCCCCTAAGTAAGGGCTGCCCCTTAGTAAATGTGGAGGTGCCCCTAAAAAAAACCATAAAAAAAAGCAAAAAACATTTTATATGGAAAAAAAATGTAAATATTTTTTTTTTGGGTGGGCTCCAGCCCACCCCACCCGACCCCTGGATCCGCCCCTGAACAAACAAATAGACAAATGATCTTATTCTAAAGTATGTATTGCATATGAAAGTCTTATATATATATATACGGTATGTGTCAAAAAATTATATATATATATATATATATATATATATATATATATATATATATATATATATATATATATATATATATATATACGGTATGTGTCAAAAAATTACGTGTATATATATATATATATATATATATATATATATATATATATATATATATATATATATATATATATATATATATATATATATATATGGAAAATTCTACAATACATCCGCTGGAAATGGATGTATCGATACATCCGAAATCTGGACCGTTGGATGTTAATCCAACGGTTCAGGTTTAATTCAGATAAAATAATACAGGAGACATCATTTAATGCTGATTTAGACTTTTGACCTGTTGGTAACTTGCTTTAGCAGGTCATTCTTCACTTTAATTTTTTCAATGAACACCCTAAATTAACTCATATTTACTCTCTCAAAAGTCCATCCAATTTAATCTGAACCTTTTTTTTGGGTTACAGGCCATGGTAGTCGTGGTGGTGCTGGTGGTGGTGGTGCTGGTGGTGGTGGAAAGAGAAACGTAGATGAAGAAGGAAATAAGAAACGGTTCGGATCGCGTCGAACGTCGTCGAGCACCCCTAGAACAACGAGGAGTACCAGCTGCGCCGAGAAGAATCGATCCGCTTCGCGTCGGACGTCGTCGAGGCCTCCTCGAACAAGGAGAAGTACCAGCGGCGCCGCTCCAATTTTACTGCCCATGCCATTGTCTGAAATTTTATTTTTCATTTAACAATTTAATATTTTGTTAATAAAGCTACATGTCATGGTGGTGGTGGTGAACTGAGGAAACCTGCTTCTGAGGTCGGGCGGATTATTTTTTAACTTTTCTAAAGATAATATTTTCGAGGAGAATATTTTTTTGGACAAAAAATGGCCATTCTCTTTGCTTTTAACACGGAGAATGGTACATTTAGGACGGAGAATGGTACATTTAGGACGGAGAATACGGCGAATGGCCATTCTTTTTGCTTTTAATATGGCGAATGGACGGTGAATACGGCGAATGGACGGAGAATGGCCATTCTCTTTGCTTTTAATATGGCGAATGGACGGTGAATACGGCCAATGGACGGAGAATGGCCATTCTCTTTGCTTTTAATACGGCGAATGGACGGAGAATGGTACATTTAGGACGGAGAATGGACGGAGAATACGACGAATGGCCATTCTCTTTGCTTTTAATACGGCGAATGGACGGTAAATACGGCGAATGGACGGAGAATGACCGTTCTCTTTGCTTTTAACACGGAGAATGGCCATTCTCTTTGCTTTTAATACGGCGAATGGACGGAGAATGGTACATTTAGGACGGAGAATGGTACATTAAGGAAGCCGACAAAAGCTCGTTCTCTCAAATCTCTTCTTTGTGTAAATTAAATCCAAGGAGGACACGATCCCTAATTTTAGTTATTGCTTAGCAGAGTCTGCTTAGTTGTTGTAAAATTGTGGTGTTGCTTCTGTGACACTTTCATCTTTAATCTCATGTTTTCTATAAATATGTGTTCTGTTTGATTTTGATTTAGTAATCTTTCCGTATTTAGTTTTTTGTTTCATCTAACAATTTAATATTTTTGTTATAAATCTACAGGGCATGGTGGTGCTGGAAGGAGAAACGGAGATGAAGAAGAAAAGAAGAAGAAGTTCCGGTTCGCGGTGGACTTCGTCGAGTTCCTCAATCAAGCGAAATTAAACCTCATATAGAGTTCCTTAATTGGAGTTGATCACGATAACCTTTTGTAATTTTCAAACGGATAGTAGAATCTTCCTCGAGCCCTCCTCAATCAAACGGCTAGTAGAATCTTCCTCGAGCCCTCCTTAATCAAACGGCTAGTAGATTGTTTGCTAGTCTCGAAATTTATTTGTCTTTCCATCTTCCTCACTTTTTGTACTTCTCTCTTGCTATATACAATAGTTTTCTTGTTTCATAGTACTATTATTTATTCTGAAATACATAGAATAGTTTTCTGAAATACAATAGTTTTCTTGTTCTCAAGATGTCTACTCGTGTGGGGGGAAATGTAGAAGACGTAGAAGATTGGATGCCAAATCCAAATGAAACCTTCATTCCGCGTTTGTTGCGCAAGATTGAAGAACATCTGTCGACGATTTCAGCTGATGTTGCAAAGATAAGAATTGAACAAATGAAGTTATCTCGGCGTTTGGATAAGATTGAAGAATCTCCAGCTTTGAAGGAGGCATCTTCATCTAGAGCATTTAATAATATGAAGGTGGTTTCCGTTGAATCTTCTTCCGAAGAGGAGGACGTGGAGCTACAGTCTCGTAGTAAAGCATTGGACCGATATCTCGCATTGGACGCTATAGAAGAAGAAGAAACTGACTTTAGCAGTCCTTCTAAAAGAATGCGTAGAAATTTACATCCGGTCACACCATCCAAAAATTTAATAAGGGGTTCAACCTCGAAGCCTAGCAATTGTACTAGTGTTTCTTCGAGATATTACGACTATATTTTTGTAGATGATAGACCTGACGAGTAAGTAATATGAGTTTTGATTTAATTCCAACAGTTTTTTTCTCCTAATTTATTCGTTTCTTTTCTTAGAGAAATAATATCATCTTGCAACAAAACCTATGTGTCTCGATGGGAGATGAAGACCTTAGCTCCTTTAACGAGAATTACCAATGGGGTATGTATAGATAGTATATTTCTTCTTAGATGCCATCTATGCTTACTTCGATTCCATCGCTGACATTTTTAATATTTTATTCTGATTGTAAGTATTGTCTCTGCTCTTCTCACCGCGGAGGAACGGAAAAGAACCTCCAATAAAGCTAATGTATGGTTTTTACCAATAAGGATGTCGGTGAGTGAGCATTTTATTCTTCAATGCATATGCATTAACAATTTTCTCGTTTGTTTGTCCTTCGTAATGTATTAATTGATGTGTATGTAGAAAGCCACGTTACCTCAATCCGTCAAAAAGGCTCATGAAGTATGGAAGAAGTTTAAATACTTTCAGGATTACATGGGATCTTTAAGCACTTGTAAAGAGGTATTAATGTATTTATGTTTAATTATTAATCCTAATTTTCTGAAAATTTACTAATTTGTTTTACCTAATTATCCTGATTCAGATATACATACCCATTCATTTGGGCGAACACTATACTCTTGCAAGAGTTGTGTTTAAAAACAGGACTGTTGAAATTTGGGACTCACTTGCATCTAAAGATGATCCGATTCAAAGCAGAACAGTTATAAAAGAAATAGTAAGCTCATATTTATCAATTTTTATGAATTGGGTACAAGAATACGCATTATACTAATACATATTTTTTCTGGTAATTGTAGCTTTCAAATTTGGATATCTTTCTCGAAGAAGAGATTTTGAAGCTGAGAGATGCTAGGTTCAGCTTTTCTACTTTTGCAATAAAACGTCCTTCTTATGTTCCCCGCCAAGGCAATTTAGTTGATTGTGGAATTTTTTTAATTGCATTCATGAAAGACCGATGTAGCCTGGACTACCATTCTATCGATGTAAGTATGAAAATATGTCGTCAAAAACTTCAACTTTTTAGAGCAATATTTTTGATGTTATGTTTGTTATATGCAGTTTGATGCGAAAAAGGAAAGACGCATAGTTGCTGAATGGATTACAACTTCAGAGCACAATGAAGAGCTAAAAAAGAAGTCCAATCTGGTTGAATATGGAAGACGATGATTTTTTTTCTTCTTCTTTTATATTTAATGTATGGAAAGCCCTAATGTATTATGTTCATTTGTTTTGTTGAGTTGTAATGACATTTTTGCCAAACGGCTTCAATTCTTTTTAATTAAGCAGAAAAGAGTCTTTTGCCCTTCCATCGAATGACATTTTTGCCCTTCTAATTAATTCAAAACACCCCCGAACCCTTTTATTAAAAAAAGAAAAGGAAAAAAGAAAACCGTTTCGGAGCCTCCTCTTCTTCCATACTCCACTCTGTACTCAAACCTAGGTCATTCTCCTCCAAAATCTTCAAACCTTCCTCCCCATTCGCAATATTCACACCATGTCGGCATCAGCGGCAGAATCATCACTGACAGCATTACCAAATAGAGAAGATGCACCAGTTACAGAAAATCCAAAAGCGACAGACGGAGAACAACGGAAACCCTATTCTAAGAAAGTTGCAAAAAAGAAAAAGGAAAAAGTTGCTAAACAAAAAGAAGTGCAAGAAGAAGTGCAAACAGAAGGTATAACTTTGATTTTATGTTCGCAAATTCTGTATATATTTCAAGGAAAATGACATTCTCCGTCATAAAACGCATTTGAATGTTAAATTTTATTCGCCGTTTAATTTGGAACGGATAATGTCATTCTCCGTCTAACTTGAAACGGAGAATGCCGTTCCCAGTGTTAAAACCCATAAGAATGGCCATTCTCCGACCTAATTTTTAGTTTTTTTTGTTTTGCAGAAAGAAAATCTGTCAGGAATAAGGATTCAAGACTTTTCCGTTCTACCTTCAAGCCAATGCTAAATCTTATGGAGGAGGTCAATCGAGATGCTGGCCGTTTACCTGAGCCAGTTATTGGTTCCTTGAAGAATACCGATTTCTGGAATTTTGTCAAGATTTTCTACCAAAACAGAGTCTACGTCTCCGAAATGGCCAAGGTAACGGAAGGGCTTGAGAATTTAATTGCAAGTTACACAGAAGAAGAAGATGGCATCGGGTGCTTTGAATTGAGCACCACTGTTAAAATCATGCCAAGCGTCAAGGATATGGCAGTCATATTCGGTCTACCGCTGAATGAAGAAAGCGTTGATGATGTTTCTTACAGAAGATTGATAAAGTAAAAACAACAGCAACCCACACCACCAGCATCATTGAGCCTGTGCAGAGATCATTTCACAAGATTGCTGGCTAATACTAAGGGCAAACACTCAGAAGTCACGAATAAGGAAGTGAGAGACAAGTTCTTTGAATTGTTACGACGGTTTCGTGGCGGAGATAACGCTGTTAATCCAGATGATTTGGCCAAGCTAATAATCTTCCACTTGTGCCAAACAGTATTCTTCACAAAGTCTGGCGGTTCAAATTTGCCGTACAGATTCTTGGCCTTGGTAGACAGTGTGGATGTCATCAACAGTATATGCTGGCCAAGGTTAATCCTGGCATATGTAATGGATAGCATAAAGAGGAGTAGAAGCAAAACTGAACAGGGGGATTACTCAATGGCTTTCCACAAATTGGAAGGTTGCACAATATACTTCCTCTATTGGTTTGCAGAACATAGTAAATTTGTGGAAATAAAGTTCGCCCCAATTCCTGATTACCCAAGATTTTTCACATGGAATGGGTACGATATCTCAAACTTCCTCAAGGCCGAATATCACAACAAAATGAGATCGAAGATGATATTAGAAGATCTGGTTATACCTGTTGGGGAAGAAGAAGGACACAAAGAAGATGAGCCACCTATAGAAGAAGTTGAAAAAGAGGGAGAGGAAGAACACCAAGAAGCAGGTGGGAATAATTTTGATGAACAACGGATACCACCGCATCATGAAATGGGCACTGTGATGGACGACTCAGCAAAGGAATTGGAGGATTTGAGAAGACATCATTCTGATATTCTTGCGCAGAATGAAGAACTGAAAGAAAAGTTGAAAGAGATGGAGGCACAAGGAGCGCAGTTACGTGCAGCCAACTTTGAGAATGCCATACTCAAAGAAAAGCTGAAAGAGCTCCAGGCAGAAGAAGAGCAACAACGTGCAATCAACGTTGTGATGGAGGGCTCTGTACATGAACTGGAGGATTTGAGAAGACATCATTCTGATATTCTTGCGCATAATGAAGAACTCAAAGAAAAGTTAAAAGAGATGGAGGCACAAGGAGCGCAGTTACGTGCAACCAACCTTGAGAACAAGAAACTCAAAGAAAAGCTGAAAGAGCTCGAGGCACAAGAATCACAACAACGTGCAGTCAACGTTGTGATGGAGGGCTCTGTGCATGAACTGGAGGATTTGAGAAAACAGAATTCTGTTCTTAAATCAGATCTACATGCACAAGGTAAAATCTTTTCTATTTCAAATTTCTGATTTGTAATCTTCCAGGAGAATGACTATTCTCCGTGTACTATAACACGGAGAATAGTCATTCTCCGTGTTATTTGGAACGGATAATTGCTATTCCCTATCATTTCGATACTGGAAAGGTTATTCTCCGTGTAATTCCAAACGGAAAATTTTATTCTCCGTATTATATTACACGGAGAATGTCATTCTCCGTGTTAGGTTCACATCATACATTTTATTGTTGTTTGTTTTATTTCAGAGCGAACAACCAAACAACTCAGAGAAACAAATGAAAGGCTCGTTGAGGAGAAAAGGGAGCTTCAAAATAAAGTTGAATCGTTTAATATTGAAGCCAATGAAAAGGATTAGAAAATTAAAGATCTCGAAGCCATGGTTGAAGTACTTCAGAATGAGGAGTTTCAAGCAGCTGCTGAACCTGTTGCTCCAAGAGAAGTCAGAAGAAGAGGAGGATCGGGGGGAAAGAGGTTAATAAAAAGCAATACAGTTAGAGAGGCTAATAAAAAGCGGAAAGTTAATGCCGCTCCGAAATCCCGTGAAGACGCCAAAATGGCTGAATTAAAGAAGAACCACGTCATACTAAGGGAATGCGATGAACTCTTACTTTGGAAATATGCGGATGAAGAGCTGAAGAAACAATACATCGACATCGTAATTCCCAGAAAGAATTCTCCAAAGTATGTATTCTGAACCCTTTTTTTCGTTCGTTTTTTATAGACTTTTTTCACAATTATGTAATAAGAATCTATCTTTATTAATTTAATCTAAACTAAATTTATGTGCAGTGATATGGTATACGTATTTGATCCAGAAAAGGGTAAAAATGGAGTTTCAGTCCAGCTGTCGGCAGTAGACATGCAAGACATACTCAACTATGACGACATGGAGGCTGGCATACTGGACATAATAATAAGGAAGCTGAGAGAAATTCAAGGCAGTAAAAGGTGTGCCCCGTCTAGTTCGAAGGAGGTGCCATTGATCCAGAAAAAAAGCTGCCGCCCCAATCACATAAGTGGTCTGCATTCATGACGGCCCACACATTGGTAAGAATTCAAACAGAAAAATCCATATTCATGTGTAAACCGATGATGAGTGAAAGAGTAAAATTACTCATGATATTGTGTATTATTTTTGGGAAACAGACCATCGCTCAACGTGCCAATGAAGAAAACACAAAACCCGGCGCCTTTGAAGACATCCAAACAGATTTAGTAGACTTCGTCATGGGTTTGGAGGACGACATAGAGTTGCTATTCATCCCACTCTTTAATGCATACATCAAACACTATACTCTGCTCACATTCAACTTTATCTCCTATGACTGGACACACTACAACTCCTTGAGGCTAACCACGTACGATACGTGCAAGGTGAATGCAGAATTAATGAAGAAAACCTTAGAGCCTATCGTCAGGAGAAAAGTTGATATGATGAGGGAGAGATGCCCGGCGAAGAAGGAGTATGAGAGCAAAGTGCTGAATTGTTCTCTAAATTGCCCACAACAATTGGCACCCAACTGCCTCTTGTACACGACGTATTATATGAATATGTTGACGACTCCTCCCTTCGAAATACCGGAAGGAAATGACAAGGAAACTCACCGAAAGATTACAAAGATGAGGTTGTCATGGGCTAAGGAGTTGCTTTTAAGCAAATATGTAAAACGAACCTAGCAATGACATTGTAAAACAACAATGTAATTATGATGTAATTGGGCAAGGAACTTCTGTCTTTTATAAGCTCTGCTTTTATAATATAATCATTTTTGAATTACATTTACATTGTCAAAACCACGAAAAGTTTTGACTTTTATTTACATATGAAACAACTCGAACTCATGCGCCAAAAGGGCAGTCATTTTTATAATAAGATCTCCCAAATTCTGCCATTTATTGGCAAAATTTAACAACTCGAACTCATGCGCCAAGCTGCAGTCACTTTTATTGTCATTAATACCAATAAAACTGTCATTTACATGGCATTAATACCAATGAATTCTTCCATTTATATGCCATTTATTCCTAATGAATCTGCCCCTTCGGATTATATTCTCCGTTTTAGTAGTAACGGAGAATGGAATTCTCCGTTTATTTCGGAACGGATAATAACATTCTCCGTCTGTCTTGAACAACACATTAAAATGTTATTCTCCGTTTAGTTTGAAAAAGAGAATGAAGATGAGCTTGATGAAAATATAACGAGGTTGGTATGGACTAAGAATACTACAATGATGAGGTTGGTATGGGCTAAGAATTAGATTTCAAGAGAACTTATGCCTTTTATAATGTCTGCTCTGCTGTCTTTTATAATAAAATCCTTTTTGAGTAAGATTTACATTGTGATAACCACGAAAAGTTTGACTTTTTGAGTCACATGTACATTATGAAAGTCTGAAATACTACATAAAATCCTACTATCAAGAAAAAAGTTGAATGTGAGCTGCGTCCGGGCATCGCAGAGCAATGGAAGTCCTTGAGGCAAAGGAATTCCTTGAGGCAGTGGGTTCCTTTGCCTCAGTGAGTTCATTTGCTCGGAGGATGCACGATGAAGTGACTTGCCTCAAGGAGTCATCCTACGGTTCCTATGCTCTGACGATGCACGATGAATACCATCTACCACGCGGACACGAACTAAAAGACGACAGAGAACAACACTCCTCACAGTTGAAGCTTTCAATTGGATTCCTTGAGGCAAATCACTTCATCGTGCATCGTCAGAGCAATGGAACTCCCTGAACAAAGGAACTCCGTGCATAGTCAGAGCAATGGAACTCCATGAACAAAGGAACTCCGTGCATAGTCAGAGCGAATCAAAGTGCGAGCGCTCACCCACACTCTGTCGGAGCACTCGCACTTTGATTCGCTCTACCTATGCACGGAGTTCCTTTGTTCAGGGAGTTCCATTGCTCTGACTATGCAAGGAGTTCCTTTGTTCAGGGAGTTCTATTGCTATGACGATGCACGATGAAGTGATTTGCCTCAAGGAATTCAATTGAAAGCTTCAACTGTGAGGAGTGTTGTTCTCTGTCGTCTTTTAGTTCGTGTCCGCGTGGTATTCATCGTGCATCGTCAGAGCATAGGAACCGTTGGATGACTCCTTGAGGCAAGTCACTTCATCGTGAATCCTCTGAGCAAAGGAACTCAGGCAAAGGAACCCACTGCCTCAAGGAATTCCTTGAGGCAGAGCACCGTGCAAAGCCATCCTACTTCAACAAGAAACATGTCGAAGAGATAGACTCCTAGATGGCACTTTGACAGAGCGTGGAACGATAATAAACTCCAAACTCATGCACATCTCAGTCTTCTGAAGGACTTCACCACCGTGCATCGTCGGACCAATGGAACACGTTGAAGAAATAAACTCCTGGCGACAAAGGAACACCGTGCATAGTCCGAGCCAATCAACGTGCAGGCGCTTCGACAGAGCGTGGGTTGGCAATAAATCCAAACCCAGGCACATGTCAGTCTTCTGAAGGACTTCACCACCAAAGCTTCTTCGAACGAGGCGATCGACAACCAAGAGAAAAGAGTCTTGCCAAGGCGGGGGATCGGTAGAGTCCATCGCCACAAGAAAAGCTAAGTGAGATGAGAACAAACTCTCTCTACACTACTGGCATTTATAGGCATGGAACAACTCGGACTCATGCGCCAAAAAGGCAGCCACTTCGAATTCAATTCAATTAATTTCCATCAATACCAATGCATCTGCCCCTTCTCAATTAAAGCTAAGTAAGACTTCCAACTACGGCCATCTATATGCCATTAATACCAATGAATCTGCCCCTTCGAATTCTGCCAACTTTGATACCCCCTACTGTATCGAAGTTTTGATACCCCCTATGTATGACATGTGGGCCCTTCCTGCTTTATAAAATGTGTACACACATATATATATACATAAATTTTAATAGGGCCCACAAAACTCTTTTCTAACAAAACTCTTTTCAAAGTTTTGATACCCCGATGTATGACATGTGGTCCCCTCTTACTTTGTAAAACGTGTAATCATATATATATACACATTAATTTTTGAGATGGCCCACATGTCATACATAGGTGCCTGTATCAAAGTTTTTTCCCTTTTAAATGGGCCCCATAATTAACTTACAAAAAAAGTATAAATAAAACAAAATTTTGTTATAGTCAAGATTAGAACCAATGACCTCTTGAATACAAGTCTAGCAGTGTAACCACGACACCACAATAGAATTCTCCGTGTTTTATTAAACGGAGAATAACATTCTCCGTTTTGAATTAAACGGAGAATAGCATTCACAGTGTTAAAAACAAATTAGAATGTTCATTCTCCGTTTTAATTTAAAACGGAGAATGATATTCTCCATTTCATTTGTAACGGAGAATTATATTCTCCGTTTTGAACTTTACGGAGAATGCCGTTCCCAGTATTAAAACGATTGAGGATACTATTTGCCGTTTAATTTGGAACGGAGAACGGTATTCGCCGTTTATTTTGAAACGGAGAATAAGATTTCCAGTGTTAAAAACACATTAGAATGTTCATTCTCCGTTTCAATTTGAATCGGAGAATGAAATTCACCGTGTCATTTGAAACGGAGAATGTTATTCTCCGTTTTGAACTGCACGGAGAACATATTTTCTCTATTTTTGATGTACTACGTTTTGAAATTGGAATTTAATGTTATCCATTTTTATCTAATTGTCTTCTCAAACTTTTGCATTGGAGAACATATTTTTTTATCTAATTATCTCGTGTGAATGACATCTTGCCACATAAGAAAGACATTATCTTAAGTCAACGACGTTTCATTTTATTCCATTTGCTCATTGTCACTATTTCGCTTTCGTACTTTACAATTACGATAATCGTGACCCATTTTTTTTACAAAATCTACATATTCTAGCCTTCGGGATAGATTGACTTTCTATAGGCTGGCTTGATTTCCCTTGAGAAGGCCTTCCTTTTGTTGCTACCGGATTTGGCTCTTTTAAAGCTACATGCACTCCTTGAACTGCATCAGCTACCATTTGTTCTTCTTCGCCAATATCGGTCACCATTTCTTTCAACTCCATCAGAACAGACGACATCAACTCCGTTCCCCTCTCTTGAACTTTGCTTGATTTTTTACAATAGTATGTAAACAGATTAACTTGTTCATTAATAGTACCATACCTTCTGCTCTCAATAATGTCTGGGTGGATGAATCTTCTTTCTGAGCCAGGTCCGGAGAGATAACTCTCTTTGCAATCCTTGAGCCAACGAGATTTTATCAAGTTCTTTGGAATATCTCCAATTTGCAATCTCTTCATTGCTGCAAAAATATGCCTACAAGGAATCCCCTTGGTCTCCATCCACATGCATTCACATTTTATGATATTGTCGGCCGGAAGAAATGTAACCTTACGGTTGACACTGTTTGGCGATAAATACTTTTGGACAGTGCAAACTTCTGTCTCTCTTACGATGTGATGATGGGGAACAATATATGCATCAGAACGTGTGATTTCCTTCCTTACATCTATAAACACCGTTTTGGTGTAAATTGCGGCAAATTTACCTTCTATTACGGCCATGCTAGTTTGATTCACAACTGGTGTTGAGAATTTATCATTGACATGCTTACCCATCTGGCCGTAACGTAAGGCCGCCAAACCGTGGTCACAATTTTGAAGGGCCTTCCAAAGTGGCAGCTTCTCATTCAAAAACCTTTTCAGAAATGCGTTCATAGATTTACATCTATTTGTTGCAGTAGAACCGCTAAAATAATTACCACGTAGGAATGTGTCCGCCCATCGCTCCCTCGTTCTGTACAATGCAGTGGTCCACTCATTGTTTTCTAAATTATAATCTGTTAGCATCTGCTGCCAACGGTTTTCAAATTCTTCGACTGAATAGTACCTGTTTAGAAACATGGACATTAACTAAAGTTGTGATATTGTAACAATAACATACTTCAAAGTAAAGTAGCATGTGTGCTATGTACCTTTTAATCAGAAGACTCAGTTTATTGTGAAAACCCTCTCGGTGTACATTTTTGGCAGCATTGTTAAGGATATGCCATGAGCACGTTCGATGAACTACGCTGGGCATTAAATCCTCAATTGCCTTATTCATGGATCTGCAACCATCCGTGAGAACTGTCAATGGTAATTTGCCATTCATATACTCTAGGAATTTTTGCAGAACCCAGGAATAAGTCTCCGCAGTCTCATTGTGGATCATTGCAAACCCAAACACACAAGTCATCGCATGATTGTTTGTACCCACTAGAACCACCAACGGCATTTGACTTCTATTTGTTTTATATGTAGAATCGAATGCTAGTGAATCTCCAAATAGTTCGTAATCGAATCGACAAGAACCGTCAGCCCAAAAGAAATGGGTCAATCTGGAATCTTCGTCTACCTTGTAGTCGTAGAAGAAATCTGGGTCACTGTTCTCCTTTGATTGAAGAAATGTAAGTGTTGTCGAAGCATGAACATCGTCGAGTGCTCTACTATCTTGAGCTAGAGCGTTGTATAAATCCTTTCTCGTCCACCCAACATTATCCCAGCCACCTTTCTTCTCGACAAGTAAATTCCATCTCTCTCCAGTCCCCATCCCTGATTGCTTCATAATCTTAATTTCTTCCAACTCTGCGGGTGTTATATTACGATGGGATCTCAAAAAAGCTGATTCATAATTACTCGCCAGGTTATGGTTGTGATGTACATAAAATTTTTTGACGGACCACATCTTTGTTTTATGGGTGTACCCAATACGAAAAATTGCTTTACAACCACTTCTGCTTTCACTTCTTGGCTCACGAACCCTGTTTGGGGCTTCCTTGTATTTCTTGTGTCTGTATTCCGTATTCGAACAACACCAACTACGGATCGTCACCATACCAGATTTGTTTTTCTTTACCTCGTTCTTTCTAATACTGAAACTATATGCTTTTGAATAAATTCGGTAGAATGTCCCTGCTTCTTCAATAGAGTTGAACTGTAGGCCAACAATATCTTCTTCTAAGAGCTTGGTTGGATCTTTATTAATGTTGGCAGATTGCAATATTTTTTTCATCGTCGCTGCATCGAAATCCAATGGAGATTCATCGGCGTCCCTAAGAACAGAATAAAACAAAATAAACATGAGAAATAGATGTAAAAATATAATGCATTTCTTAAATCCATTAGAAAGGGTGATACGAAATAACATTTCGTTGTTTGAGTTGATGTCTTCATCTTGTTCTTTACTGTCTCCTAAGCTAACATCTTCCAAACTTTGCTCATCATCCAAATCATCTGACAGTCCTCTTGAAAGGAGGCTTTCTTCATCGACTAAATCTTCCACACGACGATCACTTTCTCCATGTGACGTCGACATTGAAAAAAATAGTGTGTGTTAGAAACCAGCAGAAGAAACGAAGGACAAGAAACAATAGAAGAAGAAAGAGTAATGATATTATCGTACCTCCATATTGACCCTCTATATATAGCCCTCCCATCTGATGTGGCATGTTAAATAAATGAGCTTCTTAGCATTTTCCTAAATTAATAGTGTGTCATCTGACATGACTGATGACATGGCAAATTTTAATCCAAAAAGTTAACAACCCAATTTTCTCCATAATAATTTAACGTTAATATAAAGTTATTTTAGTGTTAATAATAATTTATGTTAATATTAATGTTAAGGTTAATGTTAATATTAATATTATTGTTAATGTTAACGATAATATTAATATTAATGTTAATGTTAATCTGGAATATTAACTTTAATGTTAATTTTTATTTTTAGTTTTATTTACAAAAAAATTTTGCCACGTCAGCTGCCAGATCAACATGTCACGTCAGCTGCCACGTAAGGATGGACAGTTTGAAAGTGCAATTTGGAGGTACAAAAAACATTATTCAGGAAGAAACAACTTCCAGCAAGGCAACAACACAACCTTTTCGTCTTCATTGTAACTCCGCCACGTGGCCCTCTTTTGATGGCTCATGAAAAATCTTGAGTGATTCTAGGAGCAAGCATAATTTTAAGGAAACAACTTCCAATAAAACTTTCTCGTCTTCTGGGTACGTGCCTTATTAAAATGTGTAGCTAATAACGCATGAGGAAGCATGCAACAGGAATCTCCACGTGGCCCTCTTTTGTAGGATAACACATGCAGCAGCATTTAATGCTACGAAACCCTATTGTCTTGTTATGTATTGTGTATCCTATGTGGCATGAGGCAGAGCCGCAGAAGACAATAACTTGCATAGGCGGCTATATTCACAAATGACAAGAAGTTTAAAAAGTCATCTCCAATACAAAAAAGTATTGACAAGACAATATAAAGTAATTTTTTACGACTTCCAAGACAACCTTTGCTCTTCTAATGATATGGTATCAGTGTCTATTATTAAATTGTGTAGAATAACGCATGCAGAGCATTTAATGCTACGGGACCTGTTGCGTTAAGGAACACAGCATGTGAGAAAGAACCCGAGAGAGATAGAGAGAGAGAAAGAGAGTGTGGGAGATGGGATAAAGAGGAAGGATCGAGCTCGACTAGATTTTAAACTTAAAATTCAATTTTTGGTTATCATTACTAATAACTAGTTGGCACGTACTAGTTTAGACAAACACTAACCGAGCCCCGAGCAACGTGACATCAGCTAGCTAGGTTTCTAATACCGTGGCATTCATGTTAATTTAAACATTTACAATATTATTGAAACTAATATGACTACTAAAATTAAAAATAGTTTTGGATTTAACATTTACTTCAAACTAGTTAAAGTTAAAATTGCATTCTTTTTTATTTAAAATGTAATTGGAACTACAATTAATACTAACATTCGCTTGTCCCGTAGTTTAAGTCATATTTCCCTCGATGCTAGGCTTGACGTAGCCCTTGCTTGTCAAGTCGTTGCACGAACACATTAGAAAAGAGTTTTGTTGGGCTATCGAAGTATAGCAAGCACCGTCCCGTGTCACGTGCATTTGTTAAGCAGTGAAAGGGTGTGAAGGCCACTGGCAATGTCAAGACATCACGGACTATAGCTGGGTTAGACGACGTCCCTTTTGCTGCGGGCCGAATCGGTCCCTTGGCCTAGGAATGGATTGGTTGAAGGAGCAATACACAAGAATAGACTGCCATAGCTGGGTTAGACGACGACCCTTGATTCTCGACAGGTTGTAATATCTAACTGTTGTTAGATAGTAGAACTAGACAGCGTTCTACGTCGTTTCTGCGGTGTAGGCTGGGACGCTGTTACGTTATGGAATGTCCTTACTCCGGGTGCGGGTCGTGATAGGGTGCGCGAGAAAGGAACACTGTCGCTATTGATTCGGTCGGGACCGATAGGTCGGGATCGATTGACTCGATCGAACGGGAACGGTTGAATTAAGATCCATTCTCCTCGCCTGAAGTAAACTCAATGTGAGTGGCTGACCCTCCTCTTCTCGACCCTCTTCCTAGGTAAGTTGATAATGTTGTTGCGAATGAAAGGATAAATGCAAGGGCACAAACACGGGAAAGGGATTGAGTTTTCAAAGATAATGTAGGCTATGTCTTAATAACTAAAAGGAAAATATGTCTTCGCACGGTTATGGACAACTTGTCGACAACGTAGTTTCCTCGATCAGCACAGGTTTAGCGGGGACTTGCATCGGAGCTAGCTACTTGCGTTGAAAGGACCCCGATTAACAAAGCTATACGTCCAGGATGGTTCCAGAGAAGCCATTCCATAACGTGACAGCGTCCCAGCCTACACCGCAGAAATGACGTAGAACGCTGTCTAGTTCTACTATTTAACAACATATATAATATCAAAACCTGTCGAGAACGATCAACTACGAATGGAGGACAAGCAATGTCAATATAATATACTCAATAAGCTATGATATTGTTGCGACCGTCCAGTGTAGGTATTTATGTATGGTATTTATGGTGCACATCATCTTAATTCAACCTAGTAGTTCAAAGGAGGGAATTATGTATGGTATTTATGGTGCACATCATTATGACGGGTTGCGACCGTCAAGTGTTGTGATAAGCTATGATATCAGTAGGTTTGGGATCCTTCGGATATTGGTCTAGCAACCCGTATCGAAGCGATCATAGTCTTACACATAAGGATGCCAAAGATGAATTACGGTGCGAACCGTCCATGGTCATTGCGTGATGACAGGCCATGGTCATTGCTGCGACAGACCATGGAGAACTTGCATCAGCTAGCTATGGCAGCAGTGGAGAGAGGTGCACCGGCTACAGTTCAGGGAACACCATAACTCCCTAGCAGATCACATATCGCTCTAATAATTCAAATCACATTTTACAATTATTGTCGTATCTTATATTCCAGTTCAGCTTTACTTTCCGTATTTCTCACCATGCTATGTTTCCATTACTCACATGCTCTACCTGCTTTTATACTATACCATGATTTGAGACTAAGTTCTATTTGTAAGAAGGGTTACAACCCCGGTCCTTGTTTGGTCCAAGGGTTGTAACTCGGCTTCAAATGGTTTCCAAGTCGCCTATATCTTTGTCTTGTATTTCATTATAATGTCTCTTATAGTATTTGTCAATTCATATGGAACTGCTGTTGGTGTTTGTACTTGCTTATTTTTCTGACAGGATACCGTTGACCATATACTCGTGCCCCTAATCAGGGTGCGGGTCGTGACAGAAACACCGTGACCTTCATATAGATAGGGCCGGTGGGCTGAGATTAGCGCTGGGTGCAGGCGCAGGGACTGCCACCCTTATGCATATGTTTAAGTTTACGGTTGGTTGGTTGAGTGAAATGATATGATTTCTTATGTAAAGTTCTAACCTTGCAGGCTAGGCAAAATGGGACATAGATGAGCACGATCACAATGTTTATGTTAAGATTATGTCCAACTGTATCTGCCGCAGGGACACGGTGGTGGACAAGTTCATGATAGGTTCGGCTCGAGGCTGGACGTAACCACGTAACCACATACTCGTGCCCCTAATCAGGGTACGGGTCGTGACAGAAACACCGTGACCTTCATATAGATAGGGCGTAACCACGTACTCGTGCCCCTAATCAGGGTGGACGTAACCACGTACTCGTGCCCCTAATCAGGGTACAGGTCGTGACAGAAACACTGTGACCTTCATATAGATAGGGCCGGTGGGCTGAGATTAGCGCTGGGTGTAGGCGCAGGGACTGCCACCCTTATGCATATGTTTAAGTTTACGGTTGGTTGGTTGAGTGAAATGATATGATTTCTTATGTAAAGTTCTAACCTTGCAGGCTAGGCAAAATGGGACATAGATGAGCACGATCACAATGTTTATGTTAAGATTATGTCCAACTGTATCTGCCGCAGGGACACGGTGGTGGACAAGTTCATGATAGGTTCGGCTCGAGGCTGGACGTAACCACGTAACCACGTACTCGTGCCCCTAATCAGGGTGCGGATCGTGACAGAAACACCGTGACCTTCATATAGATAGGGCGTAACCACGTACTCGTGCCCCTAATCAGGGTGGACATAACCACGTACTCGTGCCCCTAATCAGGGTGTGGATCGTGACAGAAACACCGTGACCTTCATATAGATAGGGCCGGTGGGCTGAGATTAGCGCTGGGTGCAGGCGCAGGGACTGCCACCCTTATGCATATGTTTAAGTTTACGGTTGGTTGGTTGAGTGAAATGATATGATTTCTTATGTAAAGTTCTAACCTTGTAGGCTAGGCGAAATGGGACATAGATGAGCACGATCACAATGTTTATGTTAAGATTATGTCCAACTGTATCTGCCGCAGGGACACGGTGGTGGACAAGTTCATGATAGGTTCGGCTCGAGGCTGGACGTAACCACGTAACCACGTACTCGTGCCCCTAATCAGGGTGCGGGTCGTGACAGAAACACCGTGACCTTCATATAGATAGGGCGTAACCACGTACTCGTGCCCCTAATCAGGGTGGACGTAACCACGTACTCGTGCCCCTAATCAGGGTGCGAGTCGTGACAGAAATACCGTGACCTTCATATAGATAGGGCCGGTGGGCTGAGATTAGCGCTGGGTGCAGGCGCAGGGCCTGCCACCCTTATGCATATGTTTAAGTTTACGGTTGGTTGGTTGAGTGAAATGATATAATTTCTTATGTAAAGTTCTAACCTTGCAGGCTAGGCGAAATGGGACATAGATGAGCACGATCACAATGTTTATGTTAAGATTATGTCTAACTGTATCTGCCGCAGGGACACGGTGGTGGACAAGTTCAGGATATGTTCGGCTCGAGGCGGGGCTCGGCTTGGACTTCCAGATGCATGGAGTCCTTAGCGTTCCAGAGGAGCTACCGCATTGGCGTTCGGACTTGCGAGATGTTCAGCCGAAGACTACTTGTTGGCTATAAAGAGGCATAATGTATGGAACAATGTACTCCTTTGTGAGCTAGATAGATCATGAGCGTTGTAGCCAATTGGCATGATGAGTTGGGCTATTCAGAGCCATTGTAACGTTTTCCTTCTGCTGCTTATGTTATCAATTTGAGCTATAAACACTATTGTGAATCTGTTATCTTGCCTTGCACGAGCGCAACTTCAGGCTCGTACGGCATCACGCCCCAGCGATGACGATGATTCGGGTGAAAACTTGATAATGATGAAGACGGTACTCGGTCGACAAACGTAAGTATCGAGGTATGATCGAAATTTTTTTACAGTAGCATTAATATTAAATCTACATTGGCTTTTCTGTTAATTTAAAATTTACAATATAATTAAAACTAATATTACAAAAATGTTATTTGCTGCCAAAAAATTTGGGTGATACCATCTTCATTATGTGGCATATGACATGGTTGCTAACATGACAGCTGACATGGCAAAATTTAACAATAAAATTAATATTAAAATGAACATTAATAGTAAATAAATAATTTAATATTAAATTAACATTGATTAATATTAACATTAATATTAACATTAACATTAGCATTAGCATTAACATTAATATTAATATTGACATTAACATTAACATTAAAAAAATTTGGGTAATTAATTTTTGGGGTTAAAATTTGCCATGTCAGCTGTTATGTCATCTGCCATGTCAGATGCCACATAATGGGAGGTGGCATCACCCAAATATGTTGGGAGCCCAAACGACTAATTGCTAATATTAATACAGTGGCATTACCGTTATTTCCCAATAGATTCGTGACTTGTTCGGTCACACCCCTCCACGAGCGGGTTACATACACCCGCGTAAACGAGGGTTAAATAGCCTTTTCCAAAGAAGAGAACCCATCCGACTAGAGAGAAACAAAGGAAAAAAGAAGAAGAACAGTCGCAATGGAGAGGAGCAAGATCAACTGCAGCGGATGGGCCGTCATCCCTACCGAGATTCTCTCGATGATACTGGTACTGTCGGGGATGCCGGCGGACGAGGTAATGTGCAACGTGGCCCCAGTTTGCCGTTCGTGGTGGAAGGCGCTCAACGGTCCCTTAGACTATTGGTCCAACGTCGACTTGGTACAGTGGTGCCGGAGGACCCAGCAAACCGCTGAGATTAGTTTGACCGTAATGAAGCTCGTGGCTCGCAGTGAGGGACATCTAGGGTCCCTCTCCGCGTACAAGCTCGACGAAGCAGCCTTCTCTTTTGCATGTTTAAGGCCAGTGCAAAATTTTATTTGGTCTTATTCTAATACTTTATTTTTTCTATTACAAAATTTTACGTATACTTTTGTTAATTTCTATTGATGTTTTCCCATTTTTATAATACAGTGGGAAATTTCTAAGGGTTCTGCACATTCCGAAGTGCGACGTGAGTGATGAAACTTTCGTGAGACACTTGGAGTTTCTCCCTGTGCTGGAAGAACTCGACATTAGCTACTGCCTCTATATCACGTCGACTAGAATAATTTTCGTCGAAAATTATTGCCGCCGTCTGGTCAAGCTGAGTAGGGACATGCCCCCTCCATCTTACATGCTCAGGAACAGATTCATGAAGAACACGAAAAACGAGGCGGAGGGAAAGGCCGTGGCTGATTCGATGCCGCGTCTCGAGCACCTACATATGGGATTCGGCATGTTCAATGGAGACACGCTGCGATCTATCATATGCAACTGCAAGGGTCTTCGCCTGCTCGACATACGTGTGTGCTTCAACGTGATCTTCGACGACGAACTCTGGAAAATTTGTTATTCAATTCAGACGTTTAAAAAACCCTTTGATAATATAATCCCAGTACCAGGAGAACCTGTGTACGAGTGGTATAATGATTTAGATACGATCTATCATTCCTGGGGTGAATGGTGAAAACATTAGCATGCATGCATACATTTCTTTATACTCCCTCCGTCCCAAAAATATAGTCCTATTTCTATTTTCACCAAGATTAAGAAAATCCAATTAATATGTCCAACAAAACAAAATCTCTCCAATTTGCCCCTTATAGAAGTTTTGAATTTTGCTTTTGTACTTATTGTGATCTCTAATTGGGTTAATGAATGCCATTAAATCTCTATTTGGATTTATTTAATGATATCACATTCTACTATGTAAATTAAACTTTAGAGACAATATTTTGGCAAATTTTAGTTTAAATTTTGGAGGCAATATAAACTAAAGTGTCTTTTCAGTATCCATCATTAGAGCTCAAGTATATTTTCAAAATACAACTCTTAAATGCATAGAGAATTATAGAGTTTATCTTGATATAATTGCAGTTTAAATAAGGCTAAAATTGTAAATTACTCCACAAACATCAATTATATAAAAAGAAATGGGCTATAATATGGGACAAACCAAAAAGGAAAGTGAGACTATATTTTTGGGACGGAGGGAGTATATATTTTTCACTAGTCTACATACAAGATATTTTTTATGAGTTCGATTCTCCATTTTGAGCAAATTTTACTTTTGTCAATACTAATTTTTAACATGATTATTTTTTTTATAAATAAAATGGACTATGATATAATGACGCCTAAGACGGCTCACTTCTGAGATTTCGACATTTTCCAACACAGATTTTACCATTAATACAACATCTCAGTGTAATCATATCCAAGAGATTTCGCCATTTCCCAACACAGATTTTACCTTATTCAAAATGAATTCTTCGTCCTATATGGACCATTCTCCGTCCTACATGTATCATTCTCCGTCCAACATTCCGTATTCTCCGTCCTAATGTACCATTCGTCGTCCTAAATGTACAATTCTTCGTCCTAAATGTACCATTCTCCGTGTTAGAGGAACGGAGAATGGCCATTAACAGCCAAACAGCCAAACTAATTCATAGCCTTCAAAACCAATTTATATAGATTCAAAACAAAACTAAACAGCCAAACTATTTAAAATTCACAACCCTACAGAACAGTCCTAAATGTACCATTCTCCGTCCTATATGGACCATTCTCCGTCCTACATCTATCATTCTCCGTCCTACATTTACCATTCTCCGTCCTAATGTACCATTCGCCGTCCTAAATGTACAATTCTCCGTCCTAAATTTACCATTCTCCGTGTTAGAGGAACGGAGAATGACCATTAACAGCCAAACAGCCAAACTAATTCATCTTCACGAGCCTTCAAAACCAATTTATATAGATTCAAAATAAAACTAAACAGCCAAACTATTTAAAATTCACAACCCTACAGAACATTCCTAAATGTACCATTCTCCGTC
The DNA here is from genome assembly GCA_029216955.1 of Iris pallida. Taxonomy (NCBI): domain Eukaryota; kingdom Viridiplantae; phylum Streptophyta; class Magnoliopsida; order Asparagales; family Iridaceae; genus Iris; species Iris pallida. The sequence goes on along the minus strand of JANAVB010000199.1, from coordinate 1,101,635 downwards.
CTAAATGTACCATTCGATGTCCTAAATGTACAATTCTCCGTCCTACCTCCGTCCTAAATGTACCATTCTCCGTGTTAGAGGAACGGAGAATGGCCATTAACAGTCCCAAAAATTGTTCCATACTAAGTTAAAAGCATATAATAGCACCCAAAAAATATTAACAATAGAAAAATTCTACAGAACCCAAACACCATACTCGAACCTAGGCCTTCCATGTAAAAGCCAAACAGCACAACCAACTAAGCCTGGAATAAGACATCAATAATGCTAAGTCTACTACCAAATGCTTGCTTACAACACTCTTACAACCTTCACCCATTGATGACATGTGGGCCATGGCCCACATGTCAGCAATGGGTGAAGGTTGTAAGAGTGTTGTAAGCATTTGGTTGTAACTTTAACATTATATCCCAACTTCCAATAAGGAATAAGAAGAGTCGGTTAGGAACGTGTATAAATATACATAGGGGTCCCCATTCATCTGAGTAGGTTGCACATTTAACATGGCTCCAAAAATATCATCTGGTTGGGAACCATTGCCAGAGCCTTCTTCCAGTCGTCGCCGAGCCTCTTCGCATGGAGCACCCTCTGCGCCGCCTCCGGCCCATGACTGGCTGGCAGCGGCTGAGAACTTTCTGACCTCCTGCGGGTTGTCACTGGAGGTCATCGCTCGACCTCTTCATCCGGCGCCAAACTTTGACCTGTTGCCGATCACTCCGGAGGAACGGGATTCTCTGGAGAAGAGGGAAGCGTTTCGCCGCCTGTGCCATAGGGCGGGTGTGCGCACCCTGCAGGACTTTGCGGAGATCCTCCGGGAGGCCAGTGAGGGCTAGACCCTCTTTTTTTTCGTTTTTTACAGTTTTTTGTCCTCCTCTTGTATACTTCTCTGGAGAATGTTCCGGCGACGAAGCTGGGATTTAATGAAATATAATATTTTGTTAACTCAATTTGGTTTCGGCTACAATCAAACTTTTACAACCTTCTTACAACTTACACCCATTTGCTAACTATAGCATTGCTCTTTATAATTAACAAATCTTGTTGCGTCAAATCAATATATCAGCGACGATATCCCCATCAATGACTTGTTACGTCATAGAATTGATTATGCTGCCAGCGTCAATCTTGCCGTCAAATCCATCTTAAATATGATTACAAAGTAAAATAGAGGACAACATTGAGTGTTTCAATTTTACTCTTTTCAAGTACATAGTCTTCTTATTTTCAAAAATTTAATCAAATATTCGTAAAATGGAAATATTGAGTCTTAAACTTCACATTCTTAAATATGTTGTCAAATTTTTTTAAATAAATATGTTTCCACCACGTTTTTTCTGCCAAATTTTTCAATAATTTATACGGAACACGTGGATATATACTAGTAATAATAGTAATAAATTTAATTTTGGAAAAGAATTTTTTAAAATTAAGGTCTCAAAATCCCAAAGGTTTATGTAGTGATTTCACATGAATATATACTAGTAATAATAGTAATAAATTTAATTTTGGAAAGTAGTTTTTTAAATTTAATAGTGATAAATTCGACCGTCTTATACTAGTAATAATAGTAATAAATTTAATTTAAGACTCAAAACTATTCTAATTTTTTCCACTTCCCAAGGTCATATAAGACGGTCGAATTTTCCCTCTTCTTCTCTCAAACCCTCTTCCTTCTCCCAAACCCTCTTCTAATCAAAATGCCGCCGAAGAAACAACGACCGTCGTCGAAGGGGAAGGATCCACGAAGGGATGCGATACAGGCCCGAAGGGCAGAACTTGCAAGGGCGGCGAAAACCAAGATTATGGTCGCTAGGACAGAGGCCGAAAGGGCAGCGGCGGAAGCAGCGGCGACGGCAGCGACAATAAAAGTGGAGGCGGCGGCCAAGTCACGTGCAAAAAAGGCTAAAAACACTCATTGCTCGACAAAGACCAGAAAATCTATCTTCGATACAGAGTCGTCGGAAGACTCAACTTATGAAGATCGAAGGCGTACTCAAGCGAAGGCTAAGGTGGCAACGGATACAGAGTCATCAGCGTACTCTGTGGATTTTGAATCCTCATCAGAAGAGGAAAATGAAGAGGAAGAGCAATCATCAAATAAGTCCCAGGCTGGAAGGAGGTAAAAAAATTTAAAGACTCTAAAACTAAGAAGATATACATTAAATATTTCAAGAAAAAGGCTGTTATGCCTGAAAGATCAATTAAGATAGATGATGTCGAAGACGAAGCTTTCCTGGATATATTGAAATTCTATCAATTGGAGAAACTGAACAAATCCTGTCTTGAGAAAATCTCCCAAACAATAGTAAGAGAATTTTACTCAAATCTTCCGGCTGAAATTAAAGAAAAAGAAGAGGATCAACCACTGGTGTTTCTGAGAGGGAAACTGATTAGGGTAAATGCTACTGTCATCAACGAATTTTATGGATTTGATCCAGTTCCTGAGTTTGATATGAAAGATATTGATAATGTTTCCATGACGGATGCAATTCATGAGATTACAGGTGTTTCAATGGGTGCCAAGACCCCTCAAAATGTATACAAAGATCAATTAAAAACTTTGTATAAATTGTTGCATGCCTACGTATCTCAAACACTCAACCCTACTGGACATGAGTTTTCCATCTATCCCGAGAGAGTAAAATTTCTTTATTATATGGGGAAGAAAAAAAAGATGGATATAGGTTCCTACATGTTCAGTAGAATGATGCATCTCGTGGAAAAACCAACTGCAAGGACAGCTCTCCCTTTCGGAGGATTTGTATGCTCGATGGCTAATAAACATTCTGTCCCAAGCTTAGCAGGGGATGTTTATATTAAAAATAAAGGCCCCATGAGAAAACTAACCTTCACTTGAATGTTTAGAAAACGGGCAGCAGCTGCAAGCAAACCATCAACATCTGGAAAACCATCAACTTATGGAATCAAAAACACTAAGGACAGGGTTGATGATCTATACAATTTTGTTGCTGCAAACTTTGAGAATGTCTTCAAAGAGATGAAGACTATATCCGACAACCAGAAATTGATTCTGGATAAGATTATCCAGATAGAGGTTGAATTTGCTGACCAAGAATAAGATTTTCCTTCCCTCGTGAAGAAGGTAAATGGGGCTAGCCCAAAATCTTATGTAAAAATACACACTGTGCACATTGACACTTTAATGCTAGCCATCACTTTGATACTTCTATTTATGTTTCTGGATGTCATTTCTACCTATAAAGTGAGTCAATACTGACTATAATTTTTCTTCATCCGTCCCTCAAGGTGTAGGTGAAGGATATTTTGAGAAAGAAGAAGAAGTAGGAAAAAAAAGAAACAAGAAGAAGAAGAAGATGGAGACGGCTATGAAGATTCATCTTTTGAGTTTTGAATGTCTCTTATTTCAATGTGGAAGTAATATTTGACTTGTAATATTGTTCTGAATATTTGTTGGTCATGGCGGATAAACTAAATTTTGTGTTTGAAATATTGTAAGACTAAACTTTTCGCTTGTACTCAGTGCATAGTTCGTAATTTGTTTTGAAAATGTAATATGGACTTGAATTTAGAGTAGGTCTGATATTTATTTGGATTATTGTATTGTGAATTATGCAGGTTCTATGTTGAATTACTAACGTGGATTGGGCAGATTACTGTAACGTGAATTATGCAGTTTATTGGACTTGGAATGAAGTATACTTAATTTGATTATGATTTTTTGGTTGAAGCGTTTATTTGGTTGGCAGTTGGCCTTCATAGATGATATTGATATTTTGGTGTATTTCTTTGATTTGCAGATGCCCATCACAGATTTCGTGAGTCCTGGGTGCATTGCTAGGGTTTACAGGTGGCCTCATTACGGATGCATTCTTGGGATCACTGAAACTTTATTTGATTGTAATGTGTTTTGCTTTCTGTAAAAAATTATTACATCGATGCCATCAGTATGAATTCGATGCCAGTGCCTGTTCATCCCTTGTTATTGCTGAAGCAAAATTGTAATCCTGCGTTCATCCCTTGTTATTGCGGAAACATAATTGTAATCCTGCATGTTCATCCTTTGTTATTGCCATCAGTACATCGATGCCATCAGTATGAAGTCGATGCCAGTGTAAGGCATAATGTAATGTAAGAAAAATTCTCTTTGATAGTAGGTTAATTATATTCAAACATTCGCAAGAAATTTTGTTCAGCCATACAGTGGAAGCCTGATAAAATAATATTCGGATTATCTTGAAAATGATTTAATATAAAATGAATGTACTATGGTAAATGATATTAAAAATACTGTAAATATTTGGTGAAAAAAATATGAGATACTTGAACATTTCCAGTCCTAAATGTACCATACTTTGTTAAAAGCACAGAGAGTGTCCGTTCTCCGTTTTCAAAGAACAGAGAATGGCCATTCTCCATGTTAAAGTAACGGAGAATGGCCATTCTCCTTGAGCATGGCCATTCTCCGTGTTAAAAACAAAGAGAACAGCCATCCTCCGTCCATTCGCCGTGTGGAAAGCAAAGAGAATGGCCATTCTCCGTCCATTCGCCGTGTTAAAAGCAAAGAGAATGGCCATTCTCCGTATTAAAAGCAAAGAGAATGGCCATTCACCGTCCAAATAAAATATTCTCTTCGAAAATATTATCATTAGAAAAGTAAAAAAAAATTCGTCCGATCAATACAGATTTTTTTTTAAAATATGTGACAAGATGATCCGCCCGACCTCAGAAGCAGGTTTCCTCAGTTCACCACCACCACCGTGACATGTAGCTTTATTAACAAAATATTAAATTATTAGATGAAAAATAAGATTTCTGACAATGGCATGGACAGTAAAATTAGAGCGGCGCCGTTAGTACTTCTTGTTCGAGGAGGTTTCGACTATGTCCGACGCGAAGCGAAACGATTCTTCACGGCGCAGCTGGTACTCCTCGTTGTTCTAGGAGGGCTCGACGACGTTCGACGCGATCCGGACCGATTCTTATTTCCATCTTCATCTCTGTTTCTCTTTCCACCACAACCACCAACACCACCACCACGACGGCCTGTAACCAAAAAAAAATACGAAATATTAAATTGGATGGACTTTTGAGAGAGTAAATATGAGTTAATTTAGGGTGTTCATTGAAAAAATTAAAGTGAAGAATGACCTGCTAAAGCAAGTTACCAACAGGTCAAAAGTCTAAATCAGCATTAAATGATATTTCTACACTATTATTCAATCCGAACCATTGGATCAACATCCAACGGTCCAGATTTCGGATGTATCGATACATCCATTTCCAGCGGATGTATTGTAGAACGACCCTATATATATATATATATATATATATATATATATATATATATATATATATATATATATATATATATATATATAAAGGTAATTAATACGTAATTTTTTTACTTTGAAAATTGTTATCAACACTTAGTAAACATTAAAAAAAGTAATTTTTTTTGCTTTGGAAAGTGTCATCAAGACCAAATAAAATAATTTTTCAATACAAAAACTTTTTTGCATTAAATTTTGATAACATTTTTCCATACAAAAATAACTTTTTTAATGTTTATTAAGTGTTGATAACAATTTCAAAGTAAAAAAAAGTTATGTATTAATTACCTTAACATGTGCCCTAAGGGCACATGTTAACAAAATCCATATATATATATATATATATATATATATATATATATATATATATATATATATATATATATATATATATATATATATATATATATATATATATATATATAAGGACCAATAGTTCAAGTGATTAGAGTAAGGCATAACCCCCCCCCCCCCCCCCCCCCCCCCCCCCCAAGAGGTTGTAGGTTCGAACAACGGGGGAAGCACATTTACTTTCCTGTCGAAAAATAAATATGAGTGCAGTGCGGGAGTCTTTAACACAATTACCTTATATATATATATATATATATATATATATATATATATATATATATATATATATATATATATATATATATATATATATATATATATATATATATACTGGAAATTGCTGAAATATCCATTAGATGCTCTGTATTCACAAAATTGCCATTTTGATAATACCATAACTATCCCTTCGCGCAAATTTGGTCATATATATGTATTTGAATTCACAAACTCAAATTTAGATTGCAATTTTCGTCTTCTTCTTCTTCACGAGAGATCTGTATTCCATTGCTCTCATTTACAGTAGAGATCGCAAAGATCGTTCGTAGTTCACTGTGCTTTTCTTCAGTCGAACTCCGATCATCGCTCGTCATCATCATCATCATCTTCGTGGAGAGATTTGAAGTTTTTCGACGATTAGGTCAATTGTGGAGAGAATATATTCTTCTTCTTCTCCATAAGAGTTAGCATCGTTTTGAAAGAAAAACAAAAAACTCTTGAATCTTTATTCCTGACAAAAAAAACTTCTACAAAAAAAATAAGAAAATTAGGTTTATGTCAACTGTTCTCCGTCATTTTAACACGGAGAATGGCCATTCTCCGTAATTTTAACAAGGGAGAATGACCATTCTCCATGATTTTAACACGGAGAAAGACTATTCTCCTGTATTTTAACACGGGAAAAGACCATTCTCCGTTATTTTAACACGGAGAATGGCAATTCTCCGTGATTTTAACACGAAGAAACACCGTTCTCCGCAATTTTAACACGGGGAATGGTCATTCTCCGTGATTTTAACAACAGAGAATGGTCATTCTCCGTGATTTTAACACGGCGAATGACAATTCTTCGTGATTTTAACACGGAGAATGGCAATTCTCCGTCACGTCAATTTAAAAAGGAGAATGGCCATTCTCCGTGATATTAACACGGAGAATTGCCATTCTCCGTGATATTACCACGGAGAATGGTCATTCTTCTACATTTTAACACGGGAAATGACTATTCTCCTGTATTTTAACACGGGGAATGGCTAGTTAAAACTTTGGAGGCCATAACTTTTGTCTGGGAGGTCGAAACGAGGTCCGATTTGTCGCAAAAGGAGCGTATTTTCGAGGAGTCTGAGATAAACCGTTTCATCGTTTGACGGACTTTCAAAATTTTAGAATCGCAAAAAAAATGATGTTTGGACCTCCATTTTAACACGGGGAATGCATGGTCATTCTCCAGTTTGTCGCAAAATGGTCATTCTCCTGCATTTTAACACGAGGAATGACCAGTTGATGCTATTGATGATGATGAAGTGGGAACTGATGATAACGAGATGGTGTTAAGATTGCGAATGGAGGGTCACTGACGAGTTTTTGAAGTAAGGTTTGAAGATTTTGGAGGAAAAAAACATATATTCGAAAGTGAGCAGCGTATGGAAGAAGAGGAAGAATCTTTTTTTTTGAAGAGTATGTTCCGTGGGTGTTTTCAATAAATTGAAGGGCAAAAGGTCATTCCGAACCCTTTTATATATTTTTCGCTAATTCTGGACACGCGATAAAATATTATTTTGGGTGGATTTTTCATAAAATTTTTGCAGTTTTTGGACATTTCATAAATTTTCACACACACACACACGCACACACGCACACACACACACACATATATATATATATATATATATATATATATATATGAATGCACATGCATAAAAATATATATATATATATATATATATGAATGCACATGCATAAATAATTATTATTTTAATCTTTATTAAGGTTGGATTAAAAGTTAGCCGCCTTAATTATTTTATTTTCTTTATATTAGTATTATTATATGTATTTTTTTTTTACCTGTTATAAATATTAAGGAACAACTTCCGCAATTATCTAACTGCTTTTATTAACTTTAATTAACAATTTTAATTAGCAAATAAATGTGAAGGTATATTTGGATAGAAAAAAGTTATACACTGAACTTTATTGATTATATAGTAGATATAAGAAAGCACTATCAATTATGTGCCCATACCTAATAGATTGCTTCCTTTTATGCAATCAGCTACATTGTTGAGAAAATGTATTAACCAATTAGTTGAGAATTTGAATGTGATGTTGCACCAAACTTGCCTAAACCAACAAGAAGGATACTTCGGTCAGTTATATAGAGGTCAAATGCCCTCTTATATAGTCAAATGAAAGAGGAGCACAATATGAAGGCTGTTTTGTCAGCTCATCGATTTAATTTTGTTTTTATTTTTAATTTCTTGGAACTTTCAAATTTGCTTAATTTGTTAGGCCAGGAAAGAACAACTCATTAACGGTATTAATTAATTAATAAATAGTTTGTTAGATCAATAGTGCTAATGTATTAGTTAACTCCGCTCTTTTAAATTTTATATTAAAGATTATTAATTAAGCTAGTGATATAGTTGGAACTTGGAAGAGTTAATTTTACTTCCACTTGCATGTGGGGGAATTCTGTGCTGCAGTTTACAGGAACTTGGCCACTAGGAGCTTGGAAATGGTTGTGAAAAGATGAGTACTTTAATAGTCTTAGTAAAACCTATGTGAATTCACATTTATCACTTGAAGAGTCCTTTGTGTATTTTCTATAGTTTGTAGTATCGATACAGATGTGAAACGATCAATATCGATACAGTTTGACATGTTCCAATTCAATATAGATCGATATTGAGGGTCTCTTTTTCAGTCAATTCCGTAAAAAAAAAAAAAAAACTGATCAACAATGATGTAAAAACATAGTAAGAATATAAAAGAGCGCAAAAAGAAGAAAACTTACCTAATCTAATAGACAAAGGTGATTACCATTTTAATCAATTCTAAAATTAGTATGAAACAACACAAAAATACTAAAAATTATGTCTAAAAGTATAAAAAAAAAATTCTAAAAATTTAATGGTTTATTAATAATTATTTGTTATCCAATATCAAAAGCTTTGATAGTGATTCAAAACTACCGATCCAGGAATAATAGTAGGTTTGTACACGTACTGGATCTTGAAACACTATTTACCTTTGAACTGTACGCAAGCCAGTCCGGAGGGTTGGGTTGCCATATCCGAAACTAATTTTGGTTATCCCTAGATCTTCATTGTGGGCCAGTCCTGGGGTCACTCGAGACTTCGACCTACTGCAGGATCATGCTAAGCCTAGAAGGGTTGTCCAAATCTAAAATATTGTCGAACTTACTCCTGGACCGGCTCTGACTGAAGTTATAGAATAGTGTTTGCTAGCCTTCCAGGTCTAGCTTAGCCTAGATTCTCTATAATCCCCAGAATATATAAGAGCCAGATCTACATAGAATTTCACACGAACCATCTCATGTGTCCTCCAAATTTCCCTAGCAAACATTTTGAACTTATGTTCTAATAGTGTACACTACACATCAAATTATAGTGGATGGTCAATCACTCAATCGTCATACCTTTCCATGTCAATGCTAGGTAGGAAACACATTATGAGACGTTTACACATATAACTCAAAACCAAAACTGAATAATTAGGTATTACCTAACTAACAACTTAGCTACCACCATGTAAATCTTCACCTCACCAATGATAGTAAAGATAAACTAATTGTGACTCCTGTCATTTCTGTAACAGCATGATTAATTTGTGGTCAATATATTATATAACTGGGTTAAACTATTCTAATGTCACCCTAACTATCGTGTTCGGACATTTTTGACACAAACTTTTCACTGATCGATTTTGACACCCCAATTTCATAAATTGCTTTTTTTTTTTTAAATTCATCAATTTTAAAGCACATCGAAATCAGTAGTACAAAAGAGTAATTTAAATACTTGTATTGATATATATTCTTTTGAATTGATCCATATGTGCTTCAAAATCGACGAAAGGTGCTTCGAAAGAGGAATTTATAAAATATGGCTGTCAAAATCGGATAGTAAAAAATTAAGATGCCAAAAATATTCGAGAGCTATAGTTGGAGTATCATTACAATAATTTAGCCTATACAACTACCACCATATGTCTTAATATTAGATTAAAGAATTGGCTTTATAACTGGTTATGCATAGATCCTGAATTATTCTTCTACATTATTCTCAATGTGATGGGTGAGGTAGGTGGTGGTCGCAGTGGAGGACTTTAATGCCGCGTTGTTTAGCTAAGAAATCGACGTTATTTTCTCACACCAACCCATCATATAGACCCCTGAGAGTAGGTTTGCAATGGCTCTAACTACTTCCCTAACAGTAAAGAATCAATTTATAAATAATATTCAATATTTGATCAATTCTGGGTCGTACAGAATAAAGTATTTTTGATCAGGCACGAGGCTCATGAGGACAGCTATATAAAAAATATATATATATATATAAATCAAGAGTTCAAGATCGGCAAATGGATCTCAAGAGATTCTGCATTCAATGAGCTAGTTGCTCGCTTTAAATCAAGAAGAGATCCGCAAATGTCTCCCTACTTGTCCGTTCGTTACTGCCACGTGGTGAGTTCGTCCCGCTAAATAACTTCTTCTCGCAACCGTGGTGCAATATTATTGTATCACACGAAAACGAGATATTTGATTCGGTAGTATCCGTGTTGCTATAGAACATGTATTGCAAGTTTTTTTTTCTTCTTCGAATGCATATACCTTTGATCCTTCGGAACCAATTTATCAAACCTATGTTAGAAAAAAAAACAGTAATAACCGAAAGAAAATACTATTTGCCCTCCAAACTATTCCTCCTTATGTGGCAGCTTACATGTCATCAGACATGGTAGCTAACAATTAACATTAAAATTAACATTAAATGTTAAAATTAAAATTAAAATAAACTTAACATTAACATTTAAATTTAAATTAATATTAATTTTTTTGGATAATTAATTTTTTGGGTTAGAATTTGCTATGTCAGATCACATGTCAGACGTCACGTCAGCTGTCACGTAAGGAAAGATACGTTTAGAGGGACATTTTGGAGGTACAAATACATTACTCTAACTGAAAATAGTGCTGCTAACAACATGTACTGTTGGAAAATTCAGAACGTGACATTTATGTTACCGACACCAACTAACTCTCAGTTCCCTGTCACAATATTACTGTCGCAGAGGAAGACAAGAAAGTATAACCATACAGCAAATGAGGATGAGCTAGTGCAAGTTGTTGATACTTTTTTGAGCCAAAAACCTTTTTTTTTTTCCTTCTGTCTTTCTCTTTGATTTGTTACATGAGGCAAGAACTAACTTGTCAGAATAAAATTAAGTCATTGTATATATCAGGAATCAGTCAAATTTATTTCGGGGGGGGCTTTGGGTTAGGTATGGATACACACACATGCATCGATCTCCACCAACTCCCGGTCCAGAAAGGATGCATGTGACCATGACAGCCACCATGAGAGAAAGAGGGGGAGTGGCAGAAACACAACCATATATTCTACCAACCAAACCAACCATGCATGAATGACCAGCACAATGTGTATGATATGTTTACACAAAGAAACCACGTAGAGTATCCTTGTTTCCACTCAGTTCTCAAGTTATTTATATTTACCTACCACTCAGTTCTCAAGTTATTTATATTTACCTGTTAATTTCCACTCAGTTCTGAGTTATTTATATTTAGCTGTTAATTTCCACTCAGTTCTCAAGTTATCTATATAGACTATATTTACCTGTTAATTTCCACTCAGTTCTCAAGTTATTTATATTTACCTATTAATTTCCACTCAGTTCTCAAGTTATTTATATTTTACCTGTTAATTTCCACTCATTTCTCAAGTTAATCTAAATTTACCTGTTAATTTCCACTCAGTTCTCAAGTTATTTATATTTACCTGTTAATTTCCACTCAGTTCTCAAGTTATTCATATTTACCTGTTAATTTCCGCTAAGTTCTCAAGTTATTTATATTTACCTGTTTTCAGTTCTAAGTTATTTATATTTACTGATAAGGAGAGTATTTATAAAAAAAAAAGGTTAAGTTATTACAAAAACGAGGGGAAATTTAAATCATATTGGATGAGAAAAATTCAGAACCTTAGAAAAACTAGCTAACACGCTAAGAATTTCTAAGATGTAACCCTATCCAACCTGGGACTAGGTACAGGAAAGTTATGCCGTGTTAAAGTCTTAAAGATATATTTTCAAATATGAGGTAAGATCCAACCCGGTAGAGTTTCTATTGGATGGATGATTGAAGAGATTTGGTTAGGGTGTTGGCCAAGGTTTGCACTATCAGTATCGGACCCTTCTTATGAGTAATCGGTATCGGCGGTATCGACAGTATCGGTAGTTTTAGATCAGAGTATCGATTTTTTTGGTATCATAAACCAAATAACTATTAATAAATTTAGAAAAAATATTTTAGGCATTTAGCCATAATTTTAAATATTTTCTGTGTTGTTTCATGTTAGTTTTGAAATTAAATAAAATAATAGCCAATCTTGCTGATTGGTTTACATGTGGTATGTAAGTTTTCTTCACTTCTTTTACGACTTTGCTATACTTTTACATCGTTATTGATTGGTATTCTTCTTCTTCTTTTTGCTAAATTGACTGGGACAGAGATCCTCAATGTGAGTATCGGTCGGTATCAGTTGGTTTCGGATAAGGACATGCCAACCGTATCGGTATCTGCTGTATTGGATTGGTATCGGCCGGTACTGCGAACTATAGTGTTGGCTCCATTGTACTTGTAGGCTGCCTGCTTAATTCTCAGTTGACAATGTGCTTCCATATGACCAGCATGACCTCGGTCTAATTTGTACTCATGTGACTATATATGAAGTGGGCTTTGACAATCTGCCAACTATGTCAAGGTGAAATTTGAATAGTGTAACTTGAATAAAGATGACAGAAGCTAATTTAGATGACAACATCAGAACTCAAATGGCTGTATGCATGGTATGCAAATTGAGAATATCCGACTGCTCTGTATGTGGATAGAGATTGACTTTGATAGGTGCCCGCGGTCAAGCCCATATTACCTCTTAGTCAAAGGGAACATAACCAGGTATAGGTTATCATATCTGAGTCGAAATCAAACAAACTTAATTAGCATGAAGTAATATATATATGCATTCTGTATTTTTCTGGTTTCAAATCGGTATCGGACTCTTCCTATGATTATCGAGATCCACAGTATCGGATCGGAGTATCGAATGTTTTAGTATCGAAAAATAATTATTTTTTAAATTAAAAAATGTTTTATACATTTAGACACAAGTATAAGTATTTCATGTGTCGTTTCTTAGTAGTTTTGAAATTGAATGAAATAGTTGTCATCCTTGCAAATTGGTTTAACTATACGATAAATAAGTTTTCTTATTTTATATGTTTTTACAACATTACTATGCTTGTATACCCTGGTTGATTGATCTTTTTCATTTAATTTTCTTTGTTGAATTGAATGAAAAAGAGACCGTCAATATCGGTATCAGTAATATCGGATCGGAACATGCCAGACAGTATCGATATCAGCCATATCGAATATTGCAAACTGTGGTTTTTCCACGGAGGTTAAGTTCCAACTTAAGTATGCACCTAAATTACGTCGCTCGCAACTCCAGCTCATAGCACAACTGAAATTGAGGGGAAAAAACTATATAGTAATATTAACATATTGAAATTAATAAAATAACATGACATTTTGTTTGCTCTAAAGTAGTATATGAGATTAACCAGTTGAGTATCCAAAGTGCCATATATTTCACATTCTATTATGGAAGAATATATACACATTTTTAATCATAAATTTATGTTTCCTGCAATACAAATTAAGATCATTTACATAGAGTACTTGTTTTTCGCACATAGGGAATTTATAACATAAGATTTCAGCCCAAAAAAAAAACATAATATAACAACACCAATCTAAATAGTAAATATACCTGTCTACATTATATTCACAAACCAAGAACCTGTTTTCTTCTTCTTACCATATTATATATTGGGTGCTTCTATTAGCACTCCTAAAATGTCATTCGGCACTCCTCTTTATTTTTTGGCTTAAATGTACTTTGTTACCCTCAACTATTTCAGTTTTTCAACTTAATACCCTAAATTTTTTTTACTCAACAACTCGATACCCTCAACTATTTTAGTTTTTCAACTTAATACCTAAAACAAAAAAATTCCGAAACTACCCTTGAGGGGAGGGGGCGGGTGGCCGGAGGGGAGGGGTGCGGGAGGGGAGGAGGGTGTGGGTTGAGGGGTAGTTTTAAATTTTGAGCATGGATATTATTGTCCAAAAAAAAATTCAGGGTATCAAGTTGAAAAAAAAAAAATTCATGTATCAAGTTGAAAAACGAAAATAGTTGAGGGTATCAAAGTGCAATTAAGCCTTAATTTTTTAACATTCATATTCCAAATCTACCCCGACATTAAATATGGCATTAGTTTGTGCATGCATGGAGGGAGGAGTGTAGAATGACATTTTAGGAGTGCCAATAATGTTAATGCATGGACAAATTTGGAATTTCAATGTTAAAAATCAAAGAGGAGTGCCAAATGACATTTTAGGAGTGTTAATAGCAGCATCCTATATATTTAGAGCTTTGCTATGCCTACAACCAAATTTTACAACTCCCCTACAACCGGACACGTGTCGGACTTCGATTGGAGGAGGAGAAAAAATGGTGGGGCCGGGTGGAGCCCATGTAGCAGGGGGGTGAGAGTGGTGGTGGGACCCGGTGGGACCCATATGTAAGGGGTGGGAGAGAGTTGTTGTAAGAAGGTTGTAAAAATTTGGTAGTAAACTTAGCATTTTCCATATATTTATCTATACTTAGCCAATTATTGGGCCGAGAGAGGTGGAACTGGAGGCCCATACAGTTGTGCAGCCCGCTGAATCTCACCCCTCCGGGCCATGGCCCTTCTGAGAAAACTAAGCAGCAGAGATATTGCCACATTATCTTCACTATATAAGTCACTCAAGAACTACAACAGCTATTATATATCATAAAAAGAGATTAAATTCAGATGTGATAAAAAAAAATAGAGGACATAAATCAGCGAAAATAATATATTTTTTTTACAGCCGTTGAAATTCTATGGAGAATGGTAAGAAATCCGAGAAATAGGAAATTGATACATACATACAACTTCAGAAAGGAAATTTTCATATGACTATTTGAAATGGTCGCGCACAATTGCAATTTCCCTGTGTGATCGAAACCACCCAGTGAGGATGCGATGTTTCCATGTGCTGACCACGAGAGCCAGGAGACTTTGACATGGTAACATTGTAATTACGAACTTCAAATAAAATCTAAAAAATCATCCCATTATTGATCCAGAACCTGTTAATCTGCAGTTAAAACTATTGTAGGTTTTTTTTTTTTGGTAACATTGTTAGCTACTTCTGATCATTCAACCTTGTAGACTGCTGCTGTTTATCATATTTTCAGTGATAACCTAGAAGGGCCTTCAGCCCAGTTTTTGTTTTTAAAAAAACGATATAAAACCTACAATAAAGTGAAACATTGTGCATAAATACATCATTTTATATAATTTATTAAAGTAAGCAAACAAATAGATACATTATCTGGAAATTGCTGAGAAACCCAATTTCGGGGTGGACTTTTATGAAATGCCCACCCGCTGGATAAGTTTTATGAAATACCCAGAATTAAGTATTTTCACGTTAAATATTCCAAGATTCCCTTTTAGATGCCACCCGCTAGAAACTGCTATTTTTATAATACCGAAACTACCCCTCCGCGCGAATTGGTCATCTATATGTATTTGAATTCAAAAAACTCAGATCTGGATTGCGATTTTCGTCTTCTTCTTTTTCACGGGAAATCTGAATTCCATTGCTCTCATATTCAGCAGAGATCGCAAAGATCGTTCGTAGTTCGGTGTGTTTTTCTTCAGTCGAACTCAGATCATCGCTCGTCATCATCATCACCATCATCATCATCTTCATCGTGGAGACATTTGAACTCAGATCTTCAATTGTGGAGAGAAGATCTTTCTTCTTCTTTTCCATAAGAATTATCATCGCTTTGAAAGAAGAACGAAACTCTTTATTCCTGAAAAACTAAATTACACGTTTTAACACTGGAAATGACCATTCTCCGTCTTAAGTAGGACGGAGAATGGCATTCTCCGTCTTAATTAGGACGGAGAATGCCATTCTCCGTCTTATTTAAGACGGAGAATGCCATTCTCCGTCCTAATTAACACGGAGAATAACATTCTCCGTTTCCGTCTTAATTAGGACCGAGAATGTCATTCTCCGTCTTAATTAGGACGGAGAATGGCATTCTCCGTTTTATTTAAGACGGAGAATGGCATTCTCCGTCCTAATTAACACGGAGAATGGCATTCTCCGTGTTTCTAACACGGAGAATGGTCATTCTCCTGCGTTTTAACACTAGAATGACCATTCTCCATGATAAATTACACGGAGAATGGCATTCTCCGTCCTAATTAAGACGGAGAATGGTCATTCTCCGTTTAATTTAGCACGGAGAATGGCCATTCTCCGTCTTAATTAGGACGGAGAATGCCATTCTCCGTTTTATTTAGGACGGAGAATGACATTCTCCGTTTCATTTAACACGGAGAATGGCATTCTCCGTGTTTCTAATACGGAGAATGGTCATTCTCCTGCGTTTTAACACTGGAATGACCATTCTCCGTGTAAATTAAGACGGAGAATGCCATTCTCCGTCCTAATTAAGACGGAGAATGGTCATTCTCCGTGTAAATTAAGACGGAGAATGCCATTCTCCTGCATTTTATGGTTAGCTGAAACTTTGGAGGGCCATAACTTTTGACTGGGAGGTCGAAACGAGGTCCCGTTTGTCGCAAAATGAGCGTATCGTCGAGGAGACTGAAAGTAACAGCTTCATAGTTAGACGACCTTCCGAAATTTTAGATTCGCAAAAAAATGATGTTTGGACCTCCGTTTTAGCACTTTTGTCGTTCGTCCCGGTCTTTCCGAAATTTTTCGACGAGTTTTTGAAGATTTTTGAGGAGAAAACCTAGATTCGAAAGTGAGCAGCGTATGGAAGAAGATGGAGTATTGAAACATTTTTTTAAGAGCAGTTTTGTGGGTGTTTCCAATAAATTAAAAGGAAGGGCAAAAGGGTCATTTGGAACCCGCTTTGGATAAGTTTCTCTAATTCTGGGCACGCGATGAAAGTTTTTTTAGCGGTGGGTTTTACATAAAACTTTTTTAGTTTTTGGGCATTTCATAAATCTTCCCTATATATATATATATATATATATATTTTTAATATATATATATATATATATATATATATATATATATATATATATAGAGAGAGAGAGAGAGAGAGAGAGAGAGGATCTGGATCCCCGCCGGCAGAGCCCCGCACGAGGGCCCCATGGCGCGGGGCTTTGGCGGAGCTCCTGATCCGCCCAACGCGCGCGCACACACACACACACACACACACACACACCACACACACACACACACACATATATATATATATATATATTATTTTTTTTTTTTTTTGAGGTGTCCTTTCTCTAAGTTGGACCGTGGCTCAAAGCCACCCAGCCGCCCAAGGGGGGATTCGAACCCGAGACCTGTGCTCGGACGGCCCCCCGCACTACCACTAGGCTAGTGCCTTAGGGACTGCCCGATATATATATATATATATATATATATATATATATATATATATATATATATATATATTTTTTTTTTTTTTTTTTTTTTTGAAGCAATGGATAATTGTGGTGAACTCGCCTCCACTGGGACTCGAACTCCTGACCACTTGGGCCGCATGCATATCTCTTAACCACTAGGCTAGAGGTCATTTGCATATATATATATATATATATATATATATATATATATATATATATATATATATATACCCATTTTTCTGGAATGGTCTCCCCCTCCCCATTCTCCCCGACGAGATGGTTCCTTCTCCGGCGGTCATAGCCGGCGCCTGCTTTCGCCGCCTCCTCCATGTCTCGCCCCCCTTCATCCTTCCCTCCGTTGTGGCTCGTTGCCGCGGCAGCGGCGCAGGGATGCCACATCTCAGCGTCGGCCCGCGCTCGTAGGCGTCCTCCGCGGCGCGCTCGGGACGGCCCCCGTCCTCCTCATCCTCCTCCCCCCCCGTCTTCACGCCGCCCCGACGCCCCCGCTCCCCCACCCTCCTCCCCCCCCCTCTACGTCTCTGCGCCCTGGTTGGTCCGACGACCAGCTCAGGCTGGTTGAGCGCAGCCGAGCGGCCTCGTCCGCCGCCCCCGCTGTCCACGGATGCAGCTTCGCCGCCCTCTCTGGTCGCGGCTCCGGCGGCCTCCGCCCGGAGGGTCTGCCCCCCCTCCTTCCCCTCGAGATTTCTCTGACCCCCTCCCGCCCTCGGGAGCCGGGGCGCTCGTGGCCCGTAGGGACGCTGGTCTGCCCGAGGCTCCAGCTTCCCTCTGCCCCCCCCCCCTCGGGACCTGAGCGCGGCGCTGGAGTGCTAGAGCCCCCCTTGGGGGCTGGGCCTCTCGTGGCTCCTGCTTTTCCTGGTCAACCCTCGGGACCAGCGCTCACTTTTGGCGCCAACCATGCTCTCCTGCGCAGTCCAGAGAGCCCTTTTGGAGCTACTCTTGTGCGCAGCCCTGAGGGCCCCACCCCTCTTGTGCGCAACCCTGTGGGCGCTTCTCTTGTGCGCAATCCAGCGGGGACCCTCGATGGTGAACCAACTGTGCACAGCCCAGTGGGCCCCCCCTATTGTTGGCGCGGCTCCTTTGCGCAGTCCACAGGGCCTCCCTGCTGGTGCTTCTCTTGCGCACAATTCCGGCTCTGGCGCTCTTCCTAGAGCGGGCCCCCCTCCTTGCGCTCCTCAGGCCAAGGGTCCCCTCGTGCGCAGTCTCAGCGCACCCCCCCCGCGCCAGGTTGGCGCAGCCCGTCGCGGTCTCCTTCCCCACCTTGGCGCCTATTGGCCCGCCTCTCTCTAGCCTTCTGGCGCCACCCGGGGTCTCTCCCCCCCACCCCTCAGCGCCTTCGGCGCAACCCGGGCCTGCGCATTCCGGAGCTCCTTTCGTGTCCGCGCAGTCTGGCGTTCCCCCTTTGGTTCCGCCCACTGCCCCGTCACTCCCCGGCTCCGCGGCCGGCGTCTCCTAAGCCGAGGCCCTTAGGCCGGATCGGAGACCGCGCTCTCCTGCAGCTTCGGCAGAGATTTTCCTCCCGGACCTCGACTTCCCTCCTCCTGCCGATGGTGCTCCCATCCGGGTTCCCTTCGCCTCGTCTGAGATCCATTCCCTATCCTCCTCATTCTCCAAGTCGTTCATTCTCAAATTCGGCTCTGGATGCCCAAAGATCCCCATTGTCAAGGCTGCGGTCGCAGGGTGGGCCTCTCCGCTGATTTCCGGGTTGCCCCTCTCGACCCCAAGCATATGCTCCTCCACCTCTCTTCCGATTCGGACTTCGCGATTGCGCGTGCTAAAGGCACTGTCAGAATGGGATCCCAGATCGCTAAAGTGGTTAAATGGTCCTCCCAATTTCAATCCAAATTTGACTCAACTATCATCTCCACCTGGATCACCCTCTCCAACCTCCCCCTGGTCTGCTTCCCCGCAGCCGCACTCAAACGTATCGCCAGCTCCTTCGGGACCTTGGTTGCCATTGCGGAAGAAACTCGCAACCTCTCCAAGTGCAACTACACGAAGATCTGCGTGGAGTTAGACCTCTCAAACGACCCACCCAAACTCATAGAGATCGAGCTCGGAGACACATCCCATAGTCAGGAGCTGATTTACGACAACAACATTATCTTCTGTAAACACTGTCAGATGAGTGGTCATCTCATGCAGCACTGCTTCCGCGCCCATCCCGAACTTCAGAAGAATATCCCGCGCGCCCCTCGGACGACCACTGCTCCAAATCACCCCGTCCTCTCTACCCTCATTTCGAATCCCGTTCCACCCCTTCAGAGCGATGGTCAGTCTCCCCCCCACCCCCCGACGAATGCCACTACCAGTCGGGCTATCGTCCCCTTTCATCCCCCCTCCCTCGCCCTTCACAATTCGTTCGCTCTCCTCTCAGGCACCACCCCCGATGAAGCTCCCAGGGACCTCTGCATTCCCCTCCTCATCACCGACGGTCAACAGGATTCTCCCAAGAACAGCGGGCACCCAAACACTGATCACCCCCAGACCATCCAAACTCAACCTGTGATCACCTCACCTCCCTCCCTTGAGGTCCACCATCCTACCACACATCCAAATAACCGCTCTCTACAACCAGGAAAGGTCTCGTCGGCTAGCAGTTCGAGGCTATTCGGACAGACCCAGACCCTCCTACTCCCACAGAAGGAGCTCTGACCTCTCACACCCACATCCTAACCTGCAGATTCTGGCAGGCGAAGGAAGCAGGATTTCTAGATCGTAACAACCCCTTTTGCGCTCTGGAAGATCAAAACCAAGATTCTCTCATCGACGCGGTCGCTGAAGAGAGCAGTGATCAAGATCGGCCAACCGCCGAATCAGGAAGTAACGGACACACTTTCGCACCAACCAAGAGAAATACTTCCAAAAGCACAAAAACAAACAAAAGCAGATGACGGCTAGGACTACCAGGTCCGCCTTGAAGCTCAACCATCCCCCCTTCTCCATCTGATGATTAACATCATCTCCTGGAATGTCAGAGGGCTCGGGAACAAATCGACCATGAACAGAATTCTCAGTCTCAAGAAGATTCACCGTATTGACCTCCTTATCATTATCGAACCTAAAATCCCGCAAAAAAGACTTAAAGCCACTCAACTTAAGTTAGGCTTCCCGCAAGCTATCGCGGGCGGGAACGACATCTGGATCTTTCTTGCTCAAGACTTCCAATTTGGCACTATCCAAGATTCCCCCCAAGCTCTCACTTGCTGGGTTGAACACCCGGATCTCAAATCTCGCTCCGTCATCTCCGCTGTTCATGGCAGTTGCGACATCCCCATGCGCCGTCAGCTCTGGGCAGACCTCTTGAGGACTCTCCCGCTGGGTCTGCCGTGGCTTTGCATTGGAGATTTCAATACGGTTGCCTGCATCGTTGAGAAATCAGGCGGCCGGCCCCCCTCCAAGCAAGCTATGGATGATTTTAATAACTTTACCTTTCACGGGAACCTCTCCCCCATCCCCTTCCTAGGCAGCGCTTTCACCTGGTGCAACATGCAAGAAGGCCGCAGGCGTCAATATTCCCGTCTCGATCGGGCGTTGATCAACGACGAATGGTCCGACATGGGTCTGATCACCAATCTTTCACACCTCAACCACACCGAATCGGATCATTCCCCCTACTAGTTCAAATCAGAAGCAATCAATCCGGGAACAAGAAAGCTTTCCGCTTCCTCAACTTTTGGCGACATCACCCTCAATTTCAGAACATTGTTGCTTCAGCCTGGATTCCGTCTCGGACATTGATCCCATGATCCGGATGGCGTCCAAGCTTAAAGCCACCCGCAAGGCTCTATCGACTTGGAGTAAAGAGGCTTACGGAGACATCTTTCAGGCCATTCGTGAGGCGGAGGACGACGTCACTCGTACGGAATCTACCTTTACCATCTCCAACTCCTCGGAGAACCGCTCATCCCTAAACCTAGCCAGAGCTATTCTTAAATCTAGGCTGAAAGTGGAGAATGAATTCTGGAACAAAAAGCCAGACTGACCTGGGACACCGTTGGTGACCGCAACTCTAAGTTCTTTCATGCTTGTGTCAAAGGCCACAGGAACAAATTAAAATTACACAGGATCCTTGACGACAATGGCAACCTTATCGAAGACCAGGCCGAGATCCAGGTCGCTGCCATTAACTTCTTCTCCAGCCTATTCACCAAGGAGCGGGTCGTTAGAGACGAGACCCTTTTGTCGGTCATCCCCTCCTTATCTCCGAAAATAACAACGAGACTTTGCTGGCGGCCGTTGATGAGGAGGAAGTCAAAGCTGCGGTCTGGTCCATTAACGAGCACAGTGTCCCGGGGCCGGACGGCTTCAACGGCGTCTTCTTCAGAGACTGTTGGGATATCATTAAAATGGACCTTGTCGAAGCCACTATTGCCTTCCTTCAAGGGGCCAGATACCCTAACTCCATCTCCTGCGCCAACATCATCCTTATCCCAAAAAAAAGACAATCTGGAATCTTTCAAAGACTTTCGCCCGATCAGCCTCTGCATATTCACCAACAAGATTATATCCAAGATCATCGCCAATCGGATGTCCGATCTCCTCCCCAAGATCATTTCCGAGGAGCAGAGCGGGTTTGTTAGAGGCCGCAATATTACAGACAACATTGTCAACCCCATTTCCTGTATTTCGTATTTGTACTCGTAATTTAATTTTGGCACATATTTCATTTTCTCGACTTGTGGACTCGGTTTCTCGTAAATGGGTTTTGGACCATGGCTTGGTTTTATTTTATGGAGTTGGTTTGGTTTGGTTTGGTTCATCATGAGTGGAACACCTTAGCCTATTCTCCACCTCCATTCCATCACAACCACCCTCATTAAAACCCACCAACTTTTTCTCTCTCCTCCATAACTCCATTAATTTCTTACAACTTCTTCTTCTTCCTTCTTCCACACAACCCACACCATAGGCAAGTGCACCTTGCCATCAAATAAGCACCACTTTTTATTTGTCCATTAACTAGATTAGGCCATGGAGAACAACTTTAGAACTTGACATTTTATGATTTGGAGCTTTTATTCTTCTAAATCTAGGTTTTAACCATTTTCGAAAATCTTTAGTTTTGATCTATTAAACTTCGATTTTTGCATGTTTTGATGCTTCCATGTGGAAGAGAATTCGATTTTACTTAAGTTAGAACTTTGAAACTCTAGATTTGGTTTTGATTTGGCTAAGTTATGAAGATTTGAAGTTTTTGGTGTTCTTGAGGAGTTCATCTCAGCCTTGGTGAAGGCTCTCGGCCAGTGCTCTTTAGCACTTGACCGTTTGCGCACCCCGGCCTGTGCTCTTTAGCGCATGGCCGATTGCGCATAGGCTCAGCCAGTGCTTTACGCTGCGCTGGATTGTGCTGGCACACTAGCCATGCGCAAACCAGCCATGCGCAAGGTAACCCCTGCGCACTCGACCATTGCGCAGTCCATACTCTGCGCAGTCTACCCTTGCGCAATCCTCCCTTGCACAATCCAATTGATGCGCAAGGCATCCCCTGTGCCCTTTAACCCTGTACCCCTTGACCCCCTACGCAGTCTACCCTTGCGCAAGGTAACCCTTGTGCAAGGTAACTCTTGTGCAGCTCTTCCATGTGCAGTACATACCCTGCGCAGCCCAACCCTGACCCCCCTGTACAACCTACTTGTCTATGATGAATTGTTTATTTCTTTAAGCTTGGCTCTTCTATAGTCCTATATATATTGGTATTTATTTAGATATTTACGTCCATTTTATATCCTTACGCCTTTTGTCATGAACTTTTTCTTAATATGTTTGGAATGACTATTGTACATGGCTTGGTATGGCAAGGAACTAGCATAACACGGCAGTGACCCGTAGTGGTGCACTCCTGACATGACCAACCTGACACGGCAGTGACCCGTAGTGGTGCACTCCTGACATGACCAACCTGACATGATAGTGGCCCGTCGTGGTGCGCTCCTGACAAGTACCCTGACATGATTTATCTTGATAACTTGATAGTGGCCCGTGGCGGCGCACTCCTGACTTGACTTGTAACTTGTAACTTGACTCGTATAATCAACTTGACACCGTGGGTGCTCCTGCTTGCTTGCTTATGCAATCCACTTGTCTTGTCTTGCATCATGTCTAGGACATGACTTCCTGGGTACCACGGCCAGGGACTCGCGCTAATTGGATTAGGCTAATTATTAGATCAAACTAGAACATGGAGAATTCCCAGTCACAGGCAATCTCGTTATCTGGGCGCTTTAATGGACTTGTAGCTTGCCGACGAGTAGAGCACATTTCCAGCACACTGTCATGTGTTGCACCCTCTAAGTCACCTAAGGGTACATTTGTCTCCCGGGCAATGTACCCACCTATAACTCTCAACCCGCGGAAGGATAACTGGATAGTCTGCAGGGCTTGGGACTGGAAATTCTCACTTGCATCTTGTTAGTAATTAGGCTTGTGATAACCTAGTTAGTTAAAGTAGTAAGCCGTAGTACTTGCTTGGCAGATTGTGAATGAATGGTGTCCAGCTCTGTCTAAGTCTTGTCTAGCCCCTGTACCTGGAACTCTTAATCATGATTGTTTTACTTATCTCTAACGATAAATGGGTAGAGACAGTGAGCTATTCAGGCGAAGGGGTACAATCCCGGTCCTTGTTTGGTTTAAGGATTGTAACCTGGCTCCCGGAATGGTTCCACGTCCCTAGTCGTTTATCGCTCTGTGTACTTTTATTACTTGTACTTTCCTTTTATTCTTTATGTTCTGATATGCTGGCTTTTGTTCTTATTTGTGGTCTCCTTGTGGCACTTGCTCTTTCTGGGGTTTGACCCAGCTGGTTTGTGTGTGCCAGATTTCGGAGCAGCTCCCGAGGATCTACCAAGCTTCCAGCCCAATGGTGAACACTAGACGGAACCCGGGCTACGAGTGGGTTTTCCCTTTTTTTCACCCACTCATATGTAAATTTATTCTTTTGAGGCGTTTAGCGACGAGCACCTGTTAGCTCGATGCACATTTACTTACTGTCTGCCTACGGGCTGTAACATGATTAACAAATCCTAGGGTTGATCATGTATGACCGAACTCTTGCTAGTCCTATCATTTTGTACTAGCTTCATGATCATCCGATATGTAATATTTGGGACGCCTTATATATATATATTTTGATGCTCTAATATCTTGTAACTCTGTTAATTGCTTGAGATTGAGACTATAGGCTTGACCTTAAGAGACTGCTGGCTTGTAGTAAACCCTCATATCTAGACAGCCGTGACCGTATAGTTGAGATGTATTCTGTTTCAATATACGTAGCTGGCTATGTACGCCCCCGCTCTCCAGTATTCTGGTTCTGGGGCGTGACAAACATCCTTCTTGCGCAAGAGATGATCACGTGCATGAAGTTCCCATCGAGGGGGGGAACGTCGCCATCAAACTGGACATGGAAAAAGCATACGACGCCTGGACTGGCAATTCATGATCTGGGTACTCAGGGCCTTTGGCTTCTCCGAGACTTGGATTGACATCGTCTTCAGATCTATCACAACGCGTGGTTCTCCACCGTGATCACGACCAGGCGGCGGGTTTCTTCCGTTCTACCCGCGGGGTGAGACAGGGAGACCCGCTCTCCTCTACCATTTTCATTATTGCGACCGAAGCTCTCAGCAGAAGCCTCAACAGCATGCCCGGCATGCCCGGCTTCAATCATTTCCACACAACCACCGGCTGCCCTCTTATCACTCCCTGGCTTACGCGGACGATATCCTCATCTTCTCCTCTGGAGACAGCGGTTCGATTGAGGTCGTTTGAGCACGATTGCCAGATACACTAGATGCTCGGTCAGCGAGTTAACAACAACAAGAGCGTCATCTATACTCATCACGAAGCAGACAGAACACACTCTACCCTGCTCGCCAATAAGACTTCTTTCAGAATGGCATACCCCCCTTCAATTACCTCGGCTGCCCGCTGGTGTACGGCAGGGCCAACTCCGGCATATACGACCACCTTGCAGACAAGATCCGCAAACTCATCTCCGGTTGGCACAACGCTACACTTTCCCCAGGAGGTAAAACGATTCTCATTAAACACGTTTTATCGTCCATCCCGATATACATTCTGGCCGTCTGCTCCCCCCTAAGAAG
Organism: Iris pallida; assembly: GCA_029216955.1. Lineage (NCBI taxonomy): Eukaryota > Viridiplantae > Streptophyta > Magnoliopsida > Asparagales > Iridaceae > Iris > Iris pallida. The sequence continues at coordinate 1,076,020 of JANAVB010000199.1, read as the reverse complement.
GTGCTCCTTTCACTCGAATCTCTTTTCGCCAAGTTCTTCTGGGTCAGAGCGACGGCTTAGACAAACACCACTGGGCAGGTTGGAAGACGATGGCTAAACCCACTGAAGTTGGCGGTCTAGGCTTCTGCAGACTCGCCCACATCGTGGATGCTTGCTCCTTAAAACTTTGGTGGAAGTTACGCACCGAGACCTCCTTATGGACGAGGTTCATGAGAGCTAGATACTCCAGATTCTCCTATATTTCAGAAGCGAACACTAACAACAGATCCTCGTCTTCTTGGCGCCGCATCACTCGGGGCCGCACAACCGCTGAACCTCTGATCCGTCTCCAGTTGGGGGACGGCAGCTCCCTGGCATGTCGGGAGAGGAGGTTAGGAGCAGATCTCATTCAGCCCAACATTATTACTCCTCAGGGGTGCACCATCAGAGACCTTTGGGAGGGCAGTCCCGATTGGAATTGGAGGAAGGTCAATGATGGCTTGGTCATGCGGCGGCCACCAGGCTTCGTGCTGCGAATTTGCGTATCACCGACACACCCGACACTTGGCGATGGTCCCCTAACCCTTGTGGGACTTTCAGTTTGGCTTCCGCCAGACGTATTGCCCGAGCAGCGGGACGTCGAATACGGTGTACGCATTATTTTGGCAGGCTTACATCCCCATCAAATGGTCCATCCTCATCTGGCGTGCTCTTCGCCACAAGATTACGACGGACGACATCATCAGTTCTTGGGGTTTCAGCCCGCATCCAGATGCCACTGCTACAATGAGCCCAATTCGAATCCGCAGATCACGTCCTTCTTTCGGGGGAGCTGGCCGCAGGCACTTGGGCCCAACTTCATCAGAGGCTTAATATGGAGCAACCGACCGGGGGCTTCTACGATCTCTTGGCCTCCTGGTCCCGTTCCCACGGGCACCAGATCGTAGCGGCCGCTGGTATTTGGGTTCTTTGGAAGAACAGGAACAAGTTCCGTTACGAAGGACAACAACTCTCCCCTCCTCAACTGTTCAGAGAAGTCATCAGACAATGCTTCAAAGTGAGGAGGCGCTGTTCCCATGTCTCCAGCTTGTTCTGGGACACCCTGGCCTAGGCCGCTTCTTCCTCCTTCTTGTTGGGTTGCGTGTGCACTCCGCGACTCTTGTTTTCGGTTTTTGGTCGCCTCCGCGCGCTTACTTGTATAGGCTTCGGCTTTTTGCGCCTATATTATCAATAAAAGTTTAATTTCCTATATATATATATATATATATATATATATATATATATATATATATAATATATTATTTATTTATTTATTATATATATAGATATATATATATATATATATATATAAAAAAATATATAGATATATATATCTATAATATTATATAGATAGGGATAAAGTATATTTATATATATATATATATATATATATATTATATATATATATATATATATATCTATATATATTATATATATATATATATATGGGAGCGGATCAAAGTCCCCCTTAGAAACCCCCTCACTCTAATTCGTAATATTAATGTTAATTAATATTAATTTTTTTATATTTTTTATATTAATGTTAATGTTAATATTAATTTTAATGTTAAGTTTAATGTTAATTTTAGTATTTAATGTTAATATTAACATTAACTTATATTAACAGTAATTAGGATTAGAGTGAGGGGGGTTTTTAGGGGGTTTTCTAAGGGGGGCTTTTGATCCGCTTCATATATATATATCTATATATATATATATATATATATATATATAATATATATAATAGATATTATATATATATATAAAGAGAGGTGAGGTGCCATCTTATGGGGGTGACTATGTGTCACTCCCCTATGCTATCATCATGCACGAAAAGTGGCAAGTTCATGATGATAGCATGAGGGGTGATATAGCCACCTCACCTCCCTTATTCTCTCTCTCTCTCTCATTATATATATATTATATATAATATTATATATATATATATATATAGCGTAAGTGGCACGAGGGGGGGAGGGGCTCTCGGCGGGGAGACCCGGGATCGAGCACCCCCCCCCCCCTTCCCGCACAAGCCGACTGGGTGGCAGTGTCCACGGGCTTGTACGAGGATGATCGGACACCCAATATATATATATTATTATAATATATCTATATATATATATATATATATTATATATATATATATATATATAATTATATATATGTTGTGATTTGGATAAACCCAAATGTGGATGCCATTATCCATATCCACAACAACTTCTATCCCATTCCTCTATATATGTTATCAATGAGAAAGCTACGTACACATTCTTTCTGGCAGTGTCCACGGGCTTGTACGAGGATGACCGCACAACTGCTCGAAGTTTCAGGCCATCACCGAAAAATATCAAAGAGGGGTTTTAGACATCAAAGCTCAGAGAAGATCCAACCAGGTTCATAGATTACATATTTTTTTTTGATAAGAAATTTTTGTTATGATCTAAATCCCGAAACTAATATCGAAAATATATTTATTATTCTGTTATCTTTATTGCAACTTTAAAATATGCACCTAAGAAAGCAGATCCGGATCTTGATATAATAATAGTAGATGAAATCATGATTCAACGTGGAACCCTAGGCTATCATAGAAGTACTTTGTGTTGTAGTGGTATTTCTAACTCTCGGATTAAATGATACATCTAGTGAATCCCCTCTGTAGTATGCCATATTGATATGTGTGGGACTTGTGGGTTGATTTAAAATGATAATTAGCTGATCTCATAATACATATTATATAATATATTCTACTTGTCATTATCTTACATTTAGCCTATTATAATTTGTTTCATAATACATATGTATTTATTGTGATAAGCACATAAAGTACAAATCAAAGAATTAAGATTTAGCCTATTAGGCCGGATTTTAATCCGTTACAAAATAATCTGTTGTAGTCTAATATGCAGTGATATGTATGCATGCTATACTGTGCATATGTTATTTGTCTAAAATCTCGGATTATTTTTCCCACAGTGATGCACGTACGTCACCTTTGGTTTCTTTTCATCTATTTCGAATCTTGCTTGCCATAAGGTTCATTGCATGAGCTTATTTATATTGTATGAGTGTGATTGCCTTGGCCAAGAATTTTGTTAGAAAATCTATTATAGTATAATCTTAATTATATGAATATTTGGGTACAGTATGAATTATTCCATTATCACATCTTCTAGAATGAGACTCATGATATAGACTTTATAAAATAATTTCTGCTAGCATTGATATTTATAGAATAATTTATGTTGGAAAATAATTGAACATACAATCAATCATAAGAAAACCACTTGCAGAGGAAAGATGTCTTCAAGCAATTCAATCACTAGTTGCATATTGTATATTGCCTATGTGCATGTAGTATCCATCCCTCCTTTTTACTGTAGATGCATGTAATATGAGCAGAGCTTGACGAAAAGTAGGTAGAAAGAACATCCTAACATGCCTAAAACCAAATAAGGTTTGAGACAGTAAAATCGTCAGACCACTTGATACCTTGAGCACATTAAGACATAACGTAGACTCATACCTTAATATCTTTGTGATTTAATGCTTCTTCGGAGACTTGTTAATATAAATTGGGTTATAATACACTACCAAAATATGTCAAATTAGCGACGAAATTAGCGACGCCAGTTAAAAACGTCGATATATTCGTGTATTTAGCGACGTATGTAAATGACGTCGCTGAACGTCACTATCAGCGACGTTTAGCGACTATAATTATAGTTTGGAAAGAACAAGTCGCTATGTAGTCACAAAACGTCGCTGATGTATTTTATTCAGCGACGTTTTGGCGACATTTAATCATGTCCGTCGCTATCCTATTACTGAACAGCGACGTCTCACTTAGACGTCGCTAAAAACTTTTATTTAGGGTTCTGGGAACCCGATCGATTTTATTTCTCAAATTTTAATCTCCCGCCGAGCGCTCTCGTTTCTCTCCCCCTCCCCCTCTCGTCTCCGGCGACCGCTCCCCCCGACGATCTCCTCCCCTCCGACGACCCGACCCGACGAGCTCTCCGGCGACCGTACCCGACGAGCTCTCGTTTTCCTCCAGCCCCTTCCCCTCGTCCCCTGCCCCAGCGACCCCCCCTCGCCCCTGGTGACCTTGTCGTCGCTCCTCCACCGTCGACCCCTCGTCCCCTGCTCCGCTCCGGCGACCCCTATCCGATCCCGTCCAGGTATACCTAACCCTAACCCTATCTCCCACTGACACGACACAAACACATTGACACACTCACTGACATGACACCGACACACTCACTGACACGACATTGACACACCGACACACGACACACAGACACTATGTATACTCATTGAAGAAAACTCTTATACATATGTATACATGTATACATGAAACTCTTATACATATGTATACAATATATACATATGTATAACTCATTGATGGTTCCTTTATATACATATAAATATGTATACAATCTCAGAAAAAAACTCTTATATAACTATAGTTATATCTATCAATCTACATATATACATATGTATACAATCTCAGGAAAAACTGAACTAACACACATAGGTATACTCATTAAAGAAAACTGAGATTTCACAATGGAACTTAGATTTGATACATGAAACGAGATGATGGTTCCCCTAGTTAGCTTGCTTATGTTACAATTATTTCTCTGTGAATATCGATTTTACCAGATGGCACCCATGACCCGAGCAGTGGCACGTCGTTTGGGGAAACACATATTGCTGAGGTGGCTCTCCTACTGTTAAGGAGGAAGTGGCACCGGTAGCTAGTGAGACCGGGAGTTCCATTCATCCAGCACCTGCAGTGGAATGGCGCTTTGCCACCGTCAATCCCACTTATCAGAAGATGTTGCGTGATGGTATCATTGAGCGTATGCGTAAGCTGCGTGGTCGTCATTAGTGTAGTTTTATGGATGTATTTTGTGTTGGACTATTAGTACTTATTACCAGCTGTACTTGTTTATGGAGATAAGTTTATGGACTTATTACCAGCTGTACTTGTTTTATGGAGTAATTATAGACTTATTACCACTTATTTTATGGAGATTAATTAGGCTAAGTCTTTCGTGTGGTCAATTCTGATACACTATGGTTATATGGTCATGTCATGTGATACACTATTACCATTGTTGTATCATGATTACTTGGAATTCTATTTCAATGATTTTTCCCTTGCAAATCATACACAGAAGAAGCGAAAAGCACACCTTATACTATATTGGCGTCCTATACGACACGTTGTATCCTAATAGTATGTAAGGAGTATCCTAGTACCTACAGTGTATTGAGTATCCTAGAAGTGTAGGTATGATTGGTATATCGTATTACATAGAGTGTATAGAGTGAGTATCCTCTAGTATATAAGATATTTTAGAAGCAAAGTGTCCGTGTCAGTCCGAAGTAAGGTGTCCATGCCAGCCCTTCTCTGAAAAAGTAAATCTACTACCGATTGCCGATACCAATTGTCACTCCCCATTCCCGGAATACGTAAATTTTTGATTTTTTATGTATATGGTATCTGGCACCTGTATCTTTATTCCATGTATCCTGTATTTGTAACTGACCATGGCATGGAACAGTATCTCATCGCGGATTAGTGTGCCACTCCTTGTCCTTGTTGGTTGTAGGCGTGGTTCACTGTTTCGATGATAGAATTTCTGAACCGTATTGTGGTTAGAATTTTATTTAATTAATTTAATTAGTTGTATCATGTAGCAATTAATATGTCATTAGTCACATGGTTAGAGCATGTTTAGGGCTTAGGGTTTCTTAAGCCAACCCCTATATATTCTCTTTCTCACTCTCTCTCTTCATTCACTCTTTTCATTTTTTTCCTCCCAAATAGGCAAGTACATCTTGCACCAAATGGAGAGATGCTTACATTTTAATTTCTTGATTTTTTTATATGATTTGCCTATATTGTTCTTCTCATCATCCTCTACAAGTTTAGTTCTTGGAGTTTTTGATTTTAATGGCTAGTTTTGTGTAGATCTAAGTTTGTGCCATTTTCGATTTTCTTGGGTTTTGATCTATCAAACTTCTTTGTTTTCAAAATCTAGTTGTTCTATGTTGTAGAGAATTTCGTTCTACCCCATTTTGACTTATGGAAGTCCAAATTTGGACTTAGAGTGAAGGTTTTATGGAGCTTGGAAGCTGTGGGTTCTATGGCCATCCTTTTCAGATTTTCGGAGAAAATGGGTACCTACTTACCCAGCCGCATGAGATTCATTTACTCAGCCCATGAGATTCATTTACTCAGCCGCATAGATGGGTACCCACTTATCCAGCCGCATGAGATTCATTTACCCAGCCGCATGAGATTCACTTACCCAGCCGCATGAGATTCATTTACTCAGCCGCATGAGATTCATTTACTCAGCCGCATAGATGGGTACTCACTTACCCAGCCGCATGAGATTCATTTACTCAGCCGCATAGATGGGTACCCACTTACCCAGCCGCATGAGATTCATTTACTCAGCCGCATAGATGGGTATCCACTTACCCAGCCACATGAGATTCATTTACTCAGCCGCATAGATGGGTACCCACTTACCCAGCCGCATGAGATTCATTTATCCAGCCGCATGAGATTCATTATCCAGCCGCATGAGATTCATTCCAGCCGCATAGATGGGTACCCACTTACCCAGCGCATGAGATTCATTTACTCAGCCGTATAGATGGGTACCCACTTACCCAGCCGCATAGATGAGTACCCATCTACTGCCGCTCATAGTGCCTATTTTGGCTATTTTTTGTATGTTTTATGTCCTATTTGGCTGATTCGTGGCCAGAATTTCTCCCAACTGCCAACATAAAGTTGTAGATCTTTGTCTTGGCTTCAAGGACCTTCATGTCTCACTTTAACCAGAATTCATATGACTTTTATGTCACGAAGGGTCCACGTGACTTCCTGACTTGACCGTGTTCTGACCTGATTACCTGTATACGTGCCGGTACCTATTCTAAGTGTGTTGAGATGCAATACTAGTATGCACTGCAGTGCTATTTAATGAGTGTACTGAGGTGTGACTTTATGTGAAGTGATCATTCGTGTTATATGTCAATACATGTGTACCTTCCAGTACAGTCATGGTAATGGTCAGTAATAGTGTCGTGGTATGTTGATTGTTGTTTGAAGCATTACACTAAGTATGGATCTAGATTGAGCCGATGTGGATTCATACTTAGGGTACACGTACTATGGTACGACATATAGGAGGATGACCATGTGACCACGATATGTGATTCCAATATCAAGATAGGGTTAATCTAAGAAACTTAACTTGGTAGATGCATTGGGAGGGAACAGAATCTCGAGATCGTACGTCACCAGCCGCCCTGGGTCCCGTCCTGGAACGTCGGGTTGGCCGCCTCGGATACTGTATAGTCATCCGTACTAGTGGAGTGCAGTATCTGATTTGTGACTGTCGAGCCAGCTCTATATGGAGAGCTGGAACCGTTACTGCTTATTCTAGTGCAGTGGCCTTTCGAAGGACCGGTGCATTTCGTGCTTGCTTGATATAATGGTTTGGCTAGCCCTGCTGGAATGCGATATGATCTGAGGATTCCTATATATAATTGCATTACTGGGATAATCCAGACAAATCATAGAAAGCCGTAGGATTGATTGGCCGCTTGTAAGCTGACTTATTTGTGATATGTTTTCTTCTGTTAGCTACAGAGGAACATGGACTATCGTGGTGCGTGGTCCAACCCATGTCCTTATTTGGTTGGGTTGGGCTATTGTGCTGCGATAGGCTATGGACCGAAGTCGCGATCAGAAGCCCTTTTACCTGCCCATGGTTATAGGATATATCTTATCTCGGCACGATATTGGCACCGTTTGTCCTTATTTTGTTGTAAGGGTGTCGTATTGTCTCGATGATATGGTATAAGCCTATAACTCATGAATCAGGTCTTATTTAACTCATTGGATTTATCTCACTCTTTTGTGCTCCCTTGTGGTACTTGCTATTCGGGGCCTGACCCCGCTGGTTTTGTTTGGCCAGATCTCGTAGCGGCTCCAGAGGATCCAGCATTCTACCCGAACAATGGTGCACACCAGAAGTATGGGCGCCAGGGACCATGAGTGTGTTTCTTCTTCACCGCTCTGATATCTTCTATTTTGTACTTGGCGTTTAGCCACCGGCACTTGTTTAGTCGGCTGTTCTGGACACTAGTTTCCTTTGCATAATTGTAATTAAATCAGACTGCAGCTGACTATAGTTATGTACTATGACTCTCGGAACTAGCTCATTTTGTATAGCTAGACTCATGAATCATTTTGATGAAGCGTCGGGGACGCCTTATTGCTTTGTTATGATCATTATTTACTGCTTCTTGTTTTGATTGATTGAGACATAGATGCTCTGTGGGACCATAGGAGACCTGATTGTAGCATGCACCCCCTAGTCTCTTGACAGTCACGATCGCCGTATGATGTTTATATACCTCATACGGTGTAGCTGGCCTAGTCCGTCTTAGTATTCCGGTACTGGGGCGTGACAAGGTTTTAGTGGTGGCCCATACATGTCTGTTTTTTAGACTTGTGGGGTATTGCGATTATAGGAGTCTCAATCAAAACATGTTCTCCTTGATCTCCTGATTCGTTTTCTCTTTCTTCCACCTTGATTGCTAACTTGATTGTCATCCTCGATTCCTTCCGTCCTGTCTTTGATACCTTGTATCCTTTCCTTTGGGGTCACATCATTCTGGCTTGGGAGCCGACATGGGAGAGAATTCAGTAGATCAGGGACTAGTTGGAGATCAGCAAGGGGTAGCCCCTCTACTGGGCAGATTCACATCGAGAACGTTACCGAGCATGAGCCAGTTAAGCCGCAGAGGCCAGAGGTTCCCGTACCTCCAGTGATGCCGGTAGTACCAGTAGCATTAGATGCGCCGGTACTATTGCAGATTATTAGAGGGTTATTGGAGACCCAGCAACGCCAGACGGCAGCCCAACAGTAACAACAAACTCGACAGGAAGAACAGAATGTGCTACAGAATCAGGGGTTGCAATTAGCCCTTGAGAGAAGTGTCAGGAATGATTCAGGAGCGTCCGGAAGGTTTTGTCGACTTAACCCGAGTTTGACGGCACGGAGGATGCCATCACGACGGATGCTTGGCTTCAGGATACAGAGGTCATATTGACCGCAGCAAAGGTTCCAGCAGAAGAGAAGGTTGACCAGGTCAGACTTTTACTTCATGATCTCTCCGCGATTGGTGGGCATCGGAAGAGGTTGGAATGAGGCATCATGTTCCCTGGGATAGCTTCAGTACCAGATTCAAGGCCAAGTACTTTGGTGGTAGCGCGGTATGAGCTACAGCAGAGGTTTATCAGTCTCAAGCAGGCTAGTAAGACGGTGGATGGCTATGCAGCGAAGTTCTGCAGGTTAAGTAGGTTTGCTCGGATGATGGTGGCGACAGGGCTAGAGAGAGCAATGAGGTTCCAGCAGGGACTTTACCTAGAGATTTTGTAGGTGGTCGAGGGGCACGACTACCAGACATTCGATGCAATATTGACGGCGGCTCGGAGGCACGAGCTTATATTCAAAGGTTATCAGCAAGGACTGGGGGCCAGAAGAGGTCTTATACGCAGAGTGCTGGGGGAGGAGCAGTACCTCGGATGTCAGCACCATCATCTGGCGTCCGTATTCGTGATGCAGCACCAGTCACAACAATTGTGACTGCACCAGTTCGACAGCAGCAACAGAGGAACCAGCAGCAGTGTCAGGAAGCAACAGTGGGTTGCACTTACTGTGGTAAGGGAGAAACACACTAGGGATGTGTGTCGTTCAGCTAATGGATTATGCTTGAGGTGTGGCAGTCCAGACCATAGGATTGCCAATTGTCCTATGATGCAGAGGCCAGGAGGGCCAGCTCAACGGTTTTCGGCGTTGCCAGCTCCAGAGGTAGCACCGTATCAAGGGCCAGCACTAGCAGTGAGGCCACTAGCCCAGTGCCCATTACTGACGCAAGCTCAGATGTACCGACAAGCGCAACATCAGGTTGGACAACAGGGCCAGGGAAGGCAGGGACAAAAGCAAGAAGAATTTGGAGTATTAGAGCAGAGGTTGGCTGAAGGCGGTCAGATTTTGGGTAAGTTTTGAGTATTATTTATTATAATTCCTTGAGTTTTATATTCGAAGAGTGAAGGCGCTTTCTCGTCTCACTCATCTGCTCTCGTATCATGTAATACGTGATATTCATCATGTGTCTTGATTACGAGAGTACGTCCTGGGCAGAGTCTCGTTCTTGATTTAGTCATTGGTACCGACTTATCTCAAGCGTTGACCCTTGTCCACTTTGGGAGTCAATGTAGGACCTCGAGGACGAATTCCTACCTGACTTGAGAGGCATATTTCATTCGTATGTCTCCGATCATTTCCTTCTAGGGTATGATTATTGTTTGTGCTTTTACTTAATTATTCTTGCTTTCTTAAACTGTTCATGTGCCATGTGTTGTTTGATAATTGTGCTTGCTATATGTCATGAGTGTATTTCGTGATCTGAGAGCGCGCTCGACTAGCCTTATCGAAATTTCGAGGATAGAATTTTTCTAAGGAGGGTAGAGATGTCACTCCCCATTCCGGAATACGTAAATTTTTTATTTTTCATGTATATGGTATCTGGCACCTGTATCTTTATTGCATATCCTGTATTTGTAACTGGGCATGGCATAGAACAGTATCTCGTCGTGGATTAGTGTGCCACCCCTTGTCCTTGTTTGGTTGAAAGCGTGGTTCACTGTTTCGATGATAGGATTTCTGAACCGTATTGTGGTTAGAATTTATTTAATTAATTTAATTAGTTGTATCATGTAGCAATTAACATGTCATTAGTCACATGGTTAGAGCATATTAGGGCTTAGAGTTTTTTTAAGCCAACCCATATATATATTCTCTTCCTCACTCTCTCTCCTCATTCACTCTTTTCATTTCTTTTCCTCCAACCAATAGGCAAGTACATCTTGCACCAAATAGAGAGATGCTTGCATTTTTTTTTCTTGATTTTTCTTTGATATGATTTGCCTATATTTTTCTTCTTATCATCTTCTACAAGTTTAGTTCTTGGAGTTTTTGATTTTAATGGCTAGTTTTGTGTAGATCTAAGTTTGTGCCATTTTTGGTTTTCTTGGGTTTTGATCTATCAAACTTCTTTGTTTTCAAAATCTAGTTGTTTTATGATGTAGAGAATTTCGTTCTACCTGATTTTGACCTATGGAAGTCCAAATTTGGACTTAGAGTGAAGGTTTTATGGAGCTTGGAAGCTGTGCGTTCCATGGCCATCCTTCTCAGATTTTCGGAGAAGATGGGTACCCACTTACCCAGTCGCATGAGATTCATTTACTCAGCCGCATGAGATTCATTTACTCAGTCGCATAGATGGATACCCACTTACCCAGCCGCATAGATGAGTACCCATCTACTGCCGCTCATAGTGCCATTTTGGCTGTTTTGTATGTTTTATGTCCTATTTGGCTGATTCGTGGCCAAAATTTCTCCCAACTCCCAACATAAAAGTTGTAGATTTGTCTTGGCTTCAAGGACCTTCATGTCTCACTTTAACCAGAATTCATATGTGACTTTATGTCACGAGGGGTCCACATGACTTCCTGACTTGACCGTGTTCCTGACCTGATTACCTGTATACGTGCTGGTACCTATTCTTAGTGTGTATTGAGATGCAATACTAGTATGCACTGCAGTGCTATTTAATGAGTGCACTGAGGTGTGACTCTACGTGATAAGTGATCATTCGCGTTATATGTCAATACATGTGTACCTTCCAGCACAGTCATGGTAATTGGTCAGTAATAGTGTCGTGGTATGTTGATTGTTGTTTGAAGCATTACACTAAGCATGGATCTAGATTGAGTGATGTAGATTCATACTTAGGGTACACGTACTATGGTACGACATATAGGAGGATGACATGTGACCACGACATGTGATTCCAATATCAAGTAGGGTTAATCTAAGAAACTTAACTTGGTAGATGCATTGGGAGGGAACAGAATCTCGAGATCGTACGTCACCAGCCGCCCTGGTCCCGTCCTGGCGCGTCGGGTTGGCCGCCTCGGATACTGTATAGTCATCCGTACTAGTGGAGTGCAGTATCTGATTTGTGACTGCCGAGCCAGCTCTTCCTATAGGAGAGCTGGAACCGTTACTGCTTATTCTAGCGCGGTGGCCTTTCGAGGGACCGGTGTATTCGTGCTTGCTTGTATATAATGGTTTGGCTAGCCCGCTGGAATGCGATACGATGAGGATTCCTATATATATTGCATTACTGGAATAATCCAGACAAATCATAGAAAGCTGTGTAGATTGTGGCCGCTTGTAAGCTGACTTGTTTGTGATATGTTTTCTTCTGTAGCTACCGAGGAACATAGACTATCGTGGTGTGTGGTCCAACCCATGTCCTTATTTGGTTGTTGGGTGGGCTATTGTGCGCTAGGCTATGGACCGAAGTCGCGATCAGAAGCCCTTTTACCTGCCCATGGTTATAGGATATATCTTATCTCGGCACGATATTGGCACCGTTGTCCTGTTTGGTTGTAAGGGTATCGTATTGTCTCGATGATACGGTATAAGCCTATAACTCATGAATCATGTCTTATTTCACTTATTGGATTTATCTCACTCTTTTGTGCTCCCTTGTGGTACTTGCTATTCGAGGCCTGACCCCGCTGGTTTTGTTTGGCCAGATCTCGTAGCGACTCCAGAGGATCCAGCTTTCTACCCGAACAATGGTGCACACCAGGAGTATGGGCGCCAGGGACCATGAGTGGGTTTCTTCTTCACCGCTCTGATATCTTCTATTTTGTACTTGGCGTTTAGCCACCGGCACTTGTTTAGCCGACAGTTCTGGACACTAGTTTCCTTGCATAATTGTAATTAAATCAGACTGCAGCTGACTATAGTTATGTACTATTGACTCTCGAAACTAGCTCATCATTTTGTATAGCTAGACTCATGAATCATTTTGATGAAGCGTCGGGGTCGCCTTACTGCTTTGTCTTATATGATCATTATTTTACTGCTTTTTGTTTTGATTGATTGAGACATAGATGCTCTATGGGACCATAGGAGACCTGATTGTAGCATGTATCCCCTAGTCTCTTGACAGCCACGATCGCCGTATGACGTTTATATACCTCATACAGTGTAGCTGGCCTAGTCCGTCTCAGTATTCCGGTACTGGGGCATGACACCAATACTCATAGGAATAGCTGATACCGATTTCCATACCTATATGTTGTTGCTCAAGCAGTTTATAGCTACAAATGCGTAAGTACAACATGAAAATCTCATCTTGTCACCCTCATTTTCCGTATTTCCCGTATTTCGTATTTATACTCGTATCTGGATTTTGTCATATATTTTTATTTTCTCAACTTGTAGAATTTCGATATTTCTCGTATTTTGGGTTTGACATGGCCCGGTTTTAATTGGTTTGGGTTGGTTGGTTCGGTTTAATGTGTATTGGAACACCTTAGCATAGCCACCCTCAACACACCACATCCCACCCTCTTTAAAACTCCACCAACTCTTCTCTCTCCTCATAAACCTCCATTAATTTCTTCTTCTTTCTTCCTCCACACAACTCTCCCAACCCATAGGCAAGTGCACCTTGCCACCACATGAGAACCCTATTTTATTTGTCCATTTGCTAGATTAGGACATGGTGATCAACATTAGAACTGGCATTTTGTGATTGGGGTCTCCATTATTCTAGATCTAAGTTTTCTCTATTTTCGGATTTGCATAGTTTTGATCTATTTAAGTTGGATTTTATGGGTTTTGATGTTTCTATGTGGAAGAGAATTCAATTTCACCCAAGTTAGAACTTCGGAAATCCGGATTTGGAGTTCGGATGGCCAAGTTATGAACTTTGAAGCCTTGGGTTCAACCATGGAGTTCTTGCTGGTTTGGAGAAGACAGTGAGCAGTGTGCAGAGCTTCTTAGCTTACGCCACTGAGCTGCGCGCGCTCTTTAGCGTAGCGTACGACTTGAGTACGCTTCCTGTTGGAAGCGTGTCTCTTGCGTACGCAGACTTGAGTACGCTTCCTGTGGGAAGCGTGTCTCTTGCGTAGCAGACTTGGGTAGCATTCCTGTTGGAAGCGTGTCTCTTGCGTACGCAGACTTGAGTACGCTTTCTGTTGGAAGTGTGTCTCTTGGTACGCAGACTTGAGCGTGCCTTGGTACGCAGACTTGAGCGTGCCTTGGTAGCAGACTTGAGCGTGCCCTGGTACGCAGACTTGAGCGTGTCCTGGTACGCAGACTTGAGCGTACGTATGACCTGAGCGTACGTTTTTCTCTGCGTGCGTGCTTTGTGCGTACGCTCTCCTGCATGCGTGTTGTGCGTACGCTGCTTCCCCTGACCCCCTGCTTATCCCATTGGCTCTTGGAGTATTGGTTATTTCTCGACTTGGTTTCTCTTTGTGGATTGGGTTTTCCTGAGATCGTTCAACACAGCACGACTATCTCAACCCGACACGACCTAACACGATTTGCAAGTAATTGTTTATGACTAGTACGGTTTTCGAGTTCTGTGAATTATGATCCTGGTATTCTCTGATCTCCTTGCTAATGACCCAGTGGGTGCACACCTAACTTGTAACTTGTAATTAATCCTTGTGATTGAAACTTGACAGTGGCCGTGGCGGGCACTCCTAACTTGTAGCATGACTTGATAACTTAATGCTGTTGCGACGGCTAACTTAACTTGACCTGCCTTGACACCGTGGTGGTTCTTTCTTGCTTGCTTGTTAAATCCACTTGTCCTGTCTTGCATCATGTCTAGGATGGGACTCCTGAGTACCACGGTCAGGGGTACCTACCAAATGGTTAAGGTTAATAACTAGAATAACACAGTAGTTATGAAGAGATGACACAGCTACAGGCAATCCCGTTACCTGGGTGCTCTTGGGATCGTAGCCTGCCGTCGAGTAGGGCAACATTTCCAGCACACCATCGCGTGTTGCACTCTCTAAGTCACCTAAGGGTACATTTGTCTCCTGGGCGATGTATCCACCAGAATTCAACCCCTAATTTCGACCTGGATAACCTGGATGGTCTGCAGGGCTTATGGCTGTGGAATCATCTCACGCATCTTGTTAGTAATTAGGTTTGTGATAACCCTAGTTAGTTAAAGTAGTAAGCCGTAGTATTTGCTTGGCCGTGATTGATTGAATGAAGTATAACCTGTCTAGTCATGTCTTGATCCAGTACAAGATTGCTTCATGTCTTGATTCTTACATTATTATCTTGCCGATAAATGGTGGGGGGAACCAAGTTCTTTCAGATGAAGGGTTACAACCCGGTCCTTGTTTGGTTTACGGGTTGTAACTGGCTATCAAATAGTTCTATGGTTATCTCGTTGTATATCATCCTGACATATTTCATAAATTTTAGTGTTAATATTAGATTTCTTGTGCTAATGCTGGCTTTTGTTCTTATTTCGTGGCCCCTTGTGGCACTTGCTCTTTCTGGGGTTGACCCAGCTGGTTTTGTGTGGCCAAATTTTGGAGCAGCTCCCGAGGATCTACCAAGCTTCCAGTCCAATGGTGACAACTAGACGAAACCCGGGCCAAGAGTGGGTTTTTCTTTTTGTCTTGCCCACTTTATTGTAAAACTATTCTTTTGAGGCGTTTAGCCGACGAGCACCTGTTAGCTCGATGCACTTACTTACTGTCTGCCTACGGGCTGTAAACATGATTAACAAATCTAGGGTTGATCATGTACGACTAAACTTTTGCTAGTCCTAACATTTTGTAACGACTAGCTTCATGATCAGCTGAATATGTAATATTTGGGACGCCTTATTATTGTATATTTAATGATCATACATACAACCTTACTTACTTGCTTGTGATTGAGACATTAGGCTTGTTCAGACCCTAAGAGACTGTTGGCTTTAGTAAAACCCTCATATATCTAGACAGCCGTGACGTTATATCGAGGTGGTTTCCATTTCAATATACGTAGCTGGCTATGTCTGCCCCCGCTCTCAGTTTCTGGTTCTGGGGCGTGACATGGTTTAAGTGGTGGCCCATGCAGGTCTTGTAAATCAAGATATGTGGGGGTTTACGTGATAGATGTCTCAATCAGTACTCGTCCTTGATCTCTGTTCGTATCCTCTAAATCCCTGGATTCTTGCCCTGATCCTGTGCTTATATCATTGATTTGTCCTGGTCCTTTCCTTATTGTTCCCTGTGTCGTCTTCTTCAGCGGCACTGTACCTGTCCTACCGATCGACGGTGGAGCATTTTTTGTGGATCAGCAGCAACCCGGAGATCAAGTTCAGCATTCCGGGGTGGTAGCCTCCAGAGTTGTGCCTACTGGAGGAGAGTCACCAGTTCGGCCGTCCAGCTCGCAGAGCCAGATGATGGTGCTTAGTAGGCCTCATCAGAACCTTGATAGCTTTCCAGGATCGTCGAAGCGACGCCCTGCACCAGACAGTTCAAGATGCTTTGACTAGAGACGGTCATCCAGGGGAATCAGGCAGCGAACAGCTTCAAGCGATTGAACCCTCCTTTCTTCGACGGCAGCGAGGATGCGATTGCCGTGGATGCATGGCTTCAGGATACCGAGGTGATTCTGGAAGCAGCTAGGACACCTGAGAATGAGAAGGTGGCGGTGGTACGCCTGCAGTTGTTGGACTTGGCTCGCAGTTGGTGGGCGGCGCAAGCCATGGGATTAGTGGCACCCATTGCTTGGGCAGTATTTAGAGAGAGATTCCAGACGAAATACTTTGATGTTGTGGCGGTACGACCTGCAGACCAGATTTACCAACTTGAAGCAAGGAGGCAGAACAGTCGCAGTTATGCATCGGAGTTTTCTAGATAGTAGGTTTGCCCCACCTTGGTGGCGACCGAGTTTGATAGGGCCCACGGGTCCAGCAGGGGCTGCATTTGGAGATCTTGTTGGCAGTAGAACAGTTCGAGCACCAGACGTTCGATGCAGTCTTGAGAGCAGCTAGGAGGCATGAGTATACCTCCCAGAGGATCGTGGATAGGACCGGAGGTAGGAAGCGGCCCACAGTCAGATGCACCATTCATCAGCTCAGCCCCGGCAGCTAGGGGGTTGACCATTGGAACTCCGAGGCGGGCGGCCTCAGTAACGTCGGTTCAGCATTCGACCCCGACGTACCCGCAGCAGCAGAAGCAGAAGCAGACTTTCGCGATGGGATGTTCTCATTACGGGAAGCCAGGGCATGTGTGGCAGACTGTCGCAGGCGCAGGGATTGTGCCTGGCTTGTGGAGCAGCAGATCATAGGATAGGGGCTTGCCCGAATAGGGGTGGTTCATCAGCATCCAACCCTTCTAGCTCTTCGGTGAGAGGACCGGCCCCAGCACCAGTTCAGCAGCAGCAGTATCAGTCTTCGAGGCCCTTGCTGTCTCAGTCTCAGGCATTCCAGCAACAATACCCCCAGCAGTATGCACAAGCCCAGGCTCAGAACCAGAATAGGCAGAGAGGTTTCCAGAGGGGACCAACAGCCAGAGGACAAGGTCAGGCCATGATGATGGCTATGGAAGAAAAAGTTGCACCAGGTGAGGTTGTGGCAGGTACTATTCTCGTCAACTCCCTCCAGCGTCTGTATTATTTGATTCTGGTGCATCGCATTCATTCATGTCTGCACGATTCGCGACACGGATAGGATTGGAGCCTGAGTCATTATCAGTGAGGCTCAATATACTTACTGGTAATGGTCTTGTGGGAGTAGATCGAGTATTTTCCTCGTATCGGGTCGTAGTTAGCGGTAAGGAGTTCCCCGCTAGGTTCATAGAGTTTCCTATGGCAGACTATGATGTAGTCCTAGGCATGGATTGGTTGAGGAACCAGTATGCTAGGATAGACTGCCATATTGGCAGAGTTGTCTTTAGTATCCCCGGCGAGCCAGAGTTTTCGTTTTCCAGAGGTGCAGTGGAGCCATCTTCCCCAGCATTGCGGATGGCAGTATCAGCAGTGCAGTTACCCCGAATAGTTGAAGAGTTTCCAGATGTCTTTCCAGAGGAGATTTCAGGGATGCCGCCAGAGCGGGAGATTGAGTTCACTATAGACTTGATTCCCAGGACAGCACCAGTATCAGAGCGAGTCTACAGGATGGCGCCTTCAGAGTTGGAAGTTTGTACAAGATGATTGAAGAACTGAGGACCAAGGGATTCATCCGTGCAAGTGGATCGCCTTGGAGAGCCCCGATGCTTCTTGTGAAAAAGAAGGATGGTACGTCCAGGCTATGTGTTGATTATCATACCTTGAATTTGGTGACAATCAAGAACAGATACCCTCTTTCGAGGATAGATGACTTGTTTGATCAACTCAGAGGGGCTTCAGTGTTCTCGAAGATCGACTTGCGGTCGAAATACCACCAGATCAGAGTCAGAGCAGGACATCCCGAAGACAGCATTCAGATCAAGGTATGGACATTGGGAGTTCCTTGTTATGCCCTTTGGAGCGACCAATGCGCCGACCGTATTTATGGACCTCATGAATCGCATTTTCATGCCTTACTTGGATCAATTTGTGATCGTATTCCTAGATGACATCCTGGTCTACAGCAAGAGTGAAGCAGAGCATGAGCAGCATCTCAGAGTCGTCCTCCAGACGCTTAGGGAGCATCAGTTGTACGCCAAGTTCAGTAAATGCGAGTTCTGGCTCGATCATATTTCGTACTTGGGTCACATCATTACCCGAGGAGGAGTGGAAGTGGATCCCCAGAAGATTGTGGCTATCGAGTCATGGCCGGTACCCAGCTCAGTGGCAGAGGTTCGCAGCTTCCTTGGATTGGCCGGCTACTACCGGCGGTTCGTTTCAAATTTTGCAAGGATTTCAGCGCCGATGACCCAGTTGACCCGCAAGGATGTGCCGTTTGTTTGGACAGCAGAGTGTCAGGAATCATTTGAGAAGTTGAAGCAAGGTTTGATAACGGCTCCCATTCTCACCCTTCCAGATGGACCGGAGGATTCACGGTTTATTGCGACGCTTCAGGCAGAGGATTGGGGTGTGTCTTGATGCAGCATGGGACGGTAATATCTTATGCGTCACGTCAACTACGTGATCATGAGAAGAATTACCCGACCCACGACTTAGAATTGGCGGCGGTAGTGTTTGCTTTGAAGTTGTGGAGACACTACTTGTACGGAGATAGAGTGGAGATCTTTACTGATCATAAGAGCCTGAAGTATGTTTTCACCCAGAAGGACCTTAATATGTGCAGAGAAGATGGCTCGAGCTACTGGTGGACTATGATATGGATTTATAGTCATCCCGGGAAGGCCAACGTTGTAGCAGATGCATTGAGCAGGAGAGCCGGAGTTTATTTCCTGACGGCGCAACCAGAATTATTGGCAGATCTTCAGAAGATGGGAGTTGAAGTGGTTCTTCCAACCAGCGTGGTATTGATGGCCAGTCTTCAGGTTCAGTCCAGCATAGTTGAGAGAATCCGGGTGGCGCAGTCAACAGATTCCAAGATCCAGCGACTCAGAGCAGAATGTGAAGCCGAAAGAAGGCCAGGTTATGTATCCATGAAGATGGTACACTTCGGCATGGCACTCGTCTTTGTGTACCCAGTGGAGATATCAGACAGGAAGTCATGGCAGAAGCCCACAGTTCACATATTCTATTCATCCGGGTGGTACGAAGATGTACCGTGATATTCGTCAGCATTTCTGGTGGAATGGCATGAAGAGGGAGATAGCCCGGTTTGTCTCTCGGTGTTTGGTTTGCCAACAGGTTAAAGCCGAACATCAGAGGCCCGCTGGACTTCTTCAACCCTTACCGATCCCAGAATGGAAATGGGAACATATAACCATGGATTTCGTGACCGGATTGCCCAGATCTCCGGCCGGCAGAGATGCTATTTAGGTAATTGTGGACAGGCTTACCAAGGTGGCACACTTTCTCCCATTCAGAGTTGGACAGTCGACAGTGCAGCTAGCAGAGATGTATCTCAGGCAGATCGTCAGGCTTCACGGTGTGCCAGTCAGCATCACCTTGGACAGGGATTCAAGATTCACATCACACTTTTGGCGCAGCTTGCAGAAGAGTTTGGGGACTCGCCTTCAGTTCAGCTCAGCTTATCACCCGCAGACGGATGGTCAGTCAGAGCGCACAATCCAGACTCTTGAAGATATGTTGAGATCTTGTACCCTTGACTTCGGTGGTTCATGGAAGAATCATCTGCACCTGGTGGAATTCTCGTACAATAACAGTTATCAGGCCAGTATCCAGATGGCACCCTTCGAGGCTTTATGGCAGGAAGTGCAGATCCCCGCATGAGACGATGTCGGAGAGAGGCAGATGCTCGGACCCGAAATGATTTCCCAGACGGTTGAAGTGGTCAGGAAGGTCAGAGATCACCTCCGAGTTGCCCAGGACCGCCAGCGCCATTGGGCCGATGCTCATCGGCGTCCCTTAGAATTGCTGTCGGCGACCATGTATCCTTAGGATCTCGCCTAACCGTGGCGTCATTCGCTTTGGCGTGGGGGAAAGCTTAGTCCTAGGTATATAGGGCCGTTCGATATTCTAGAGCGAGTAGGAGATGTATCATATCGTCTCGCTCTTCCGCCGTCGCTAAGTGAGGTACATGATGTATTCCATGTGTCCCAATTACGACGGTATATTTCGGACCCGAGCCACATCCTAGACCATTCGGAATTGGTTGTTGGTACCAACCTTTCGTATGAGGAGAGGCCCGTGTCTATTTTGGACCGGAGGGAAAAGATACTCAAGAACAAGACTATTAAATTAGTCCGTATTGCTTGGGGTCATCACTCTCTAGGTGAGTCAACGTGGGAGCGTGAGGACGACATCCGATCGCGATATCCCTACCTGTTTGACTCGTGAGGTATAATGTCTTTCTTATGCCTTACGTTTTCCCTTCCTTGCTTGCATTGTATGATTGTATGATTGAACTGCTTAGTGTAGCTTGCCTGTGCTTAGTGTAACTTGTCGTGACAATCTCTAGCTCCTTGATTAAATTCCGAGGACGGAATTCTTTTAAGGTGGGTAGAGTTGTCACCCTCATTTTTCGTATTTCCCGTATTTCGTATTTATACTCGTATCTGGATTTTGGCATGTATTTTTATTTTTTTCTCAACTTATAGAATTTCGGTATTTCTCGTATTTTGGATTTTGACATGGCCCAGTTTTAATTGGTTTGGGTTGGTTTGGTTCGGTTTAATGTGTATTGGAAACCTTAGCCTATGCTCCACCCTCAACACACCACATCCCACCCTCTTTAAAACTCCACCAACTTCTTCTCTCTCCTCATAAACCTCCATTAATTTTTCTTCTTCTTCTTCCTCCACAAACTCTCCCAACCCATAGGCAAGTGCACCTTGCCACCATATGAGAACCCTATTTTATTTGTCCATTTGCTAGATTAGGACATGGTGATCAACATTAGAACTTGGCATTTTGTGATTTGGAGTCTCCATTGTTCTAGATCTAAGTTTTCTCTATTTTTAGATTTGTATGGTTTTGATCTATTTAAGTTGGATTTTTATGGGTTTTGATGTTTCTATGTGGAAGAGAATTCAATTTCACCCAAGTTAGAACTTCGGAAATCCGGATTTGGAGTTCGGATGGCCAAGTTATGAACTTTGAAGCCTTGGGTTCAACCATGGAGTTCTTGCTGGTTTGGAGAAGATAGTGAGCAGTGTGCAGAGCTTCTTAGCTTATGCCACTGAGCTGCGCGCGCTCTTTAGCGTAGCGTACGCAGACTTGAGTACGCTTCCTGTTGGAAGCGTGTCTCTTGCGTACGCAGACTTGAGTACGCTTCCTGTGGAAGCGTGTCTCTTGCGTACGCAGACTTGGGTACGCATTCCTGTTGGAAGCGTGTCTCTTGCGTACGCAGACTTGAGTACGCTTCCTGTTGGAAGCGTGTCTCTTGGTACGCAGACTTGAGCGTGCCTTGGTACGCAGACTTGAGCGTGCCTTGGTACGTAGACTTGAGCGTGCCCTGGTACGCAGACTTGAGCGTGCCCTGGTACGCAGACTTGAGCGTACGCATGACCTGAGCGTACATTTTCCCCTGCGTGCGTGCTTTGTGCGTACGCTGCTCTCCTGCGTGCGTGCTTTTATGCGTACGCTGCTTCCCCCTGACCCCCTTGCTTATCCCATTGGCTCTTGGAGTATTGGTTTATTTCTCGACTTGGTTTCTCTTTGTGGATTGGGTTTTCCTGAGATCTGTTCAACACAGCACGACTATCTCAACCCGACACGATCTAACACGATTTGCAAGTAATTGTTTATGACTAGTACGGTTTTCGGGATTTTTTGTGAATTATGATCCTGGTATTCTCTGATCTCCTTGCTAATGACCCAGTGGGTGCACACCTAACTTGTAACTTGTAATTAATCCTTGTGACTTGATAACTTGATAGTGGCCCGTGGCGGCACACTCCTGACTTGTAGCATGACTTGATAACTTAATGCTGTTGCGACGGCTAACTTAACT
This sequence comes from Iris pallida, assembly GCA_029216955.1. NCBI lineage: Eukaryota > Viridiplantae > Streptophyta > Magnoliopsida > Asparagales > Iridaceae > Iris > Iris pallida. Next base: position 1,053,535 of record JANAVB010000199.1, on the reverse strand, counting down.
TGACCTGCCTTGATACCGTGGGTGGTTCTTTCTTGCTTGCTTGTTAAATCCACTTGTCCTGTCTTGCATCATGTCTAGGATGGGACTCCTGAGTACCACGGTCAGGGATACCTACCAAAATGGATTAAGGTTAATAACTAGAATAACATAGTAGTCATGAAGAGATGACACAACTACAGGCAATCCCGTTACCTGGGCGCTCTTGGGATCTGTAGCCTGCCGTCGAGTAGGGCACATTTCCAGCACACCGTCGCGTGTTGCACCCTCTAAGTCACCTAAGGGTACATTTATCTCCCGGGCGATGTACCCACCAGAATTTTAACCCCTAATTTTCGACCTGGGTAACCTGAATGGTCTGCAGGGCTTGTGGCTGTGGAATCATCTCACTGCATCTTGTTAGTAATTAGGTTTGTGATAACCCTAGTTAGTTAAAGTAGTAAGCCGTAGTATTTGCTTGGCCGTGATTGATTGAATGAAGTATAACCTGTCTAGTCATGTCTTGATCCAGTACAAGATTGCTTCCTGTCTTAATTTCTTACATTATTATCTTGCCGATAAATGGTGGGGAACCAAGTTCTGTTCAGATGAAGGGTTACAACCCCGGTCCTTGTTTGGTTTACGGGTTGTAACCTGGCTATCGGAATAGTTCCATGGTTATCTCGTCGTATATCATCCTGACATGTTTTCATAAATTCTAGTGTTAATATTAGATTTTTTGTGCTAATTGCTGGCTTTTGTTCTTATTTCGTGGCCCCCTTGTGGCACTTGCTCTTTCTGGGGTTGACCCAGCTGGTTTTGTGTGGCCAGATTTCGGAGCAGCTCCCAAGGATCTACCAAGCTTCCAGCCCAATGGTGACAACTAGACGGAACCCGGGCCAAGAGTGGGTTTTCCTTTTTGTCTTGCCCACTTTATTGTAAAACTATTCTTTTGAGGCGTTTAGCCGACGAGCACCTGTTAGCTCGATGCACTTTTACTTACTGTCTGCCTACGGGCTGTAAACATGATTAACAAATCCTAGGGTTGATCATGTACGACTAAACTCTTGCTAGTCCTAACATTTTGTAACGACTAGCTTCATGATCAGCTGAATATGTAATATTTGGGACGCCTTATTATTGTATATTTAATGATCATACATCTTGCGACCTTACTTACTTGCTTGTGATTGAGACATTAGGCTTGTTTATGACCATAAGAGACTGTTGGCTTGTAGTAAACCCTCATATATCTAGACAGCCGTGACCGTATATCGAGGTGGTTTTATTTTAATATACGTAGCTGGCTATGTCTGCCCCCGCTCTCCAGTATTCTGGTTCTGGGGCGTGACACATCTGTTAAATATGTTACCTAAGAGCATCATTAGTAAGGGCAATTCATTACTACAGTGTATAGAGTATCCTAGAAGTGTAGGTATGATTGGTATATCGTATTACATAGAGTGTATAGAGTATCATTTCGGTCTATAAGAGTTACTTCACTCATTTTGTCAAGACAAGTAAACTTTTTAAATGTTGACGGTATATATAACGTCAACATTTGGTTTTGCCTTGTAGCTACAGGCAGTTGCCTGCATTTTGCCTTATAACTTGGCTTTGGCCTGTGCTTGAGCAGTGTGGACTTCCAGGTTAGGGTGTTAGTTCATGATTAGCATTGTTTAGATATTAGTTTCAGTTAAAAGGTTAGTTTATATTAGGATATTAGAAGGAATATGAGAGTTAGTAGATGTTAAAGTAGAATATTAATTTATTAGTTAGGATAGATAGTTTGAGTTAGGATACTGCTCAAGCACATGTCAAAGGGTCGATATTGGATATTAATTTAAAAAGTTTTACCTTTTTTGACAAACTGGATGAAGTAACTCTTGTAGACCCAAAGGGTCGATATTGGACAGTTGGAATGAGTATCAGAATCGGTATCGGATTAGTATCGACCGTATCGGATCAGTATCAGCCGTATGTACTTAGTGTCGTGTACTGTCACGACCCGCTATCCAAATTGTTGGGCCGGGCCGAGTCATGTCCAGCCTACGCTTAAGATAAAGCGCAGTAAGCTGTTCTAGAGATAAAAAGATAAGACTAAATGTGCTAACAGTTTCTATAAGTAAATAAAGAGTCATAAATGCTCCAAACACAAAGTCATCTCATATAATAATAAGTCCAAGTATAAGTCCGAAATGTAAAACTGGATACAGGTCCAGTTATAAAACACGTAGTCTAATACATGACTACACTAAATATCCCGAGCAACTACATAAACTAGACGAGTTTCCCCGCAGGTACATCCTCGTAAGACAAAGCCTGATCCTCGGCAGTAACTCCATAACATGAGTTACAGAGCAACTCCTCCTCAGTAAGAATACCTACAACGTTATCCTGTCAGGACGGAAGCAAGTACTGATTCTAGCAAACATATAATACTGATCATGTTATGAAAAGAAATGACATAACATTTTTGTTAAGTTTTAGGTACATTTTATCATGGCAATAGATATTCATTTTAAAGTTTAAAACTGTAGTAGGTGAGTGATCAGTCAATAGGTAATCAGGATGTACAGTGGTACATATCAATTTTCTGAAGCGTACATACGTACCCTTAACGGCATCGGTGTATGTCCATACACAAACGCGGGAGCAGACATACGACAAAGTTATATATAGAATATAACAGTGCTCGGTAAATACATACGGAGAAGGGGGCATGATCACGTACACTACTAACAGTTTTCCCTTAACCCGTTGTTAAACATGTGAGAGATATGAAAACTGTCCTAAGCATGGTAGATACTGAAAGTAAACAACATGTGAAGTTTTAACTTGCTACCCCAAGGATCAGCATTTAACATGGTTGGAATTCGCAGTTTATGGTTATAGCAGTATGTAAAGTTTGTAGAAGTACTTGCCTTTAGCAAAGCAAAGCAGCGATAAAATGCTATAGATGCCTGGTAACTCATCACTGTAGAGATAAATACATAAACTAGTTTTATACTAAGTTAAACACTAAGACACTAGTGGTACAACACGCCTTTCTAACTGGACACCTAGCCAAATGGTAACTTTAGCATAGGAGACCAATGTGGGTTGACACAATACTATAACTAACTTTCTAGGGCCTTTATACTAGTGCGGTGTGAGGTTCAATACGACTATAACTCAAAATAACACAAAAAGTTGCAAGTCGTAACTATGCCATAATTAAATCAAACTGTACATTGTGTTCCAACAATTTTTGAGATAGACAAAATGCTCAATTTTACATAAAATAAAATACCAAAATGATCCTTGTTAATTATAGAAATTTATACTAATTTTTCTGGAATTTATAAACCCTCATAAATAATTATTAAAATCAGCAAACATAAATATACTGAAAATGAGTTCTGTTTTCCTATTTTTATAAAATATCAACAGCACTTAATAAATGCTGGAAAAATTATAATAAATTGTCTAAATTAACATAGTATTTAAATACAATTTTTTTCAGATTTTTATAGCACTTAAAATATATATAAAAATTTAAAAACAGCAAGCAACAGTTTTGGAAATTAATAATTAATTATTTACTATTTTTGTCCATGTATTCGAATTGAACCGAAGTCCAGATACAGGTCCAGAGCCATGAATCAAGTCCAATATGACTTGTACAGAGTCTGAATGTATTAGACACAAGTGGGCCCAAAAACTCATGCTAGGCATGGACATCAATTGGCCATAACAAATAAAATACAGGAATTTAAATAATAATAATATATTTTTAAAGTGGTAAAAATATACAAGTCAATAAAATAACTTGTGAAATTTTACATAACAATATTTTGTACAAGGTAGATTTTGAAATACATATATAAATATATAACAACATATTTTATATATACATATAAATATATAGATATTTAAAAAAAATATAGATATTTATATATATATATATATATATATATATATATATATATATATATATATATATATATATATATATATATATATATATATATATATCTATATATATATATATATATATATATATATATATATATATATATATAATGGATATATACATGCATATATATATATATATATATATATATATATATATATTATATATATATATATATATATATATATATATATATATATATATATATATATATATATATATATATATTATAGTTAGTATTTCTTATATATATATATATATATATATATATATATATATATATAGAAATACTAACTATAATATATATATATATATATATATATATATATATATATATATATATAAATAAAATATATATATATATATATATATATATATATATATATATATATAAAATAAAATACCAAATATAAAATATATATATACATATACAAATACTGTATATATACATATATAACAGTATATATATAATAATAATATATATATACCTAAATACATATACATATATATATATATATATATATATATATATATATATATAATATATATATATAATATATAAATACATTTATACATATATATAATATATATATATATATATATATATATATATATATATATATATATATATATAATAAAATAAAACAAAAAACAAAACAAAAGAAAACAAAACAGAGAGAGGGAGGGGTTCGAACTCGGCCCAGAGGGGTCGGGTTCTTGGGCTCGGTCGGGCTGGCCAAGGGGTCAGCCCGAGCTGTGTGTTAGGGGTAGGGTTTGGGTTAGTGTCAGGTTTAGTTTAATGGGTATAAACCCGATAACAGTTCGACTCGTGTCCAGACTGTTCAGGACACGAGCAATTAGATTCTGACCCAGTGTCGCGTGTCCGCGCCTAGCACGACACGCACGATACTGTAAACGCGTGTCCAACCCTATGGCTAAGTTCCCCGTGTCCAGGCGAACGTCGTGCGTGAGTTCGAGACACGCACGACACGAACTTGGGTCTGTTACCTGCGTGTCCGACGTCGTGGGGGGGGTCGAAGGCGCTGGACGGTGGAGGAGACGTCGTGGACGCGGCGCTCGGGTGGCGCTGGACTCAGCTCGGTGGGGCGAACACGTCGGTAGGGTTTATTGGTGGTGTGGATGGCTGGGGAGATGGCGCTGGGTAGCTGCCGGAGTTAGGGTTAGGGTTTAGGTTCTCGTCGGGGAAGAAGGGTCTGGGTGGTCGGATTTTTGTCTAGGGTTAGGGTTTAGACTGGAGGGGGGTATTTATAGGGGGTAGGTCGGTCGAGGCGGTCGAAGTCGGCCGAAATTGGCGGGGGATTAGGTCGGTGGTCGTCGGGGGGGCAGCTGGCCAGTCGTCGGGGGTGGGTATAGGGTTTAGCAGTTAGGTCCCTAGGGTTTAGGAATTTGCACAAAAGCCCTAACCCATACAGTTTGCAAATATTAATTTGCAACCCGCAATAAAACAATTCAATTAATTACAAACTAATATTAAAACAAATTTAAATATTGCAAAATGCTATTAAAATATTTTAGTTAATTACAAAATGATATATTTTGATTTAAAAACTATTTAAAAATCATTTAAAAATTCTAGAAAAATTTCTAATAATTATATTAATCTATTTTAAACACATAAATGCTATTTAATAATGTTAAAATATTATTTTGAAATTTAGGGGCTTACATGTACTCCTATAAGTACAATTATACCTCGACCGTATGTACTTAGTATCGACCGTATTGGATTAGTATCGGTCTATCGGATACGACACTTTGACACAAGACAGTTGTTTTAGTCCCAACACAGTTGTTTTTGTTTCTTCCTTCAAATTCTTTGTTTGTAATATGTGGAATGAATGAACAGTTTATGTTGCGCACCCATATCTAGACTGCCTTAACATTCATTCACTGACTGCAATGTGCATGTATCTATCTTACAGAATTATCCTCAATTGGATATGGATATGAATTACTACTTACGGAATCGTTCGTGGATGTACAACCGTCATCCTGATGACATGTACGGTGTGCGGGATGAATTCATAGAGGGTGTACAGCAGTTCCTGCAGTTTGCCAAGGCGTTCCCTCAGTACATGGACGGTACCAAAATTAAGTGTCCGTGTGTGAGATGTCGCAACTTGAAATATCATCCAGAAGTGGAAATCACGTATCATTTATACTCGAAGGGTTTCACGTCGAATTACTATCAGTGGAGCGCGCACGGAGAACTTGTGTCTTTAGCATCGGAGTATGAGCCTTATGTGGATGTCCACAACAACGCTGCTTACGATGATGGGTTGGTGAACATAATTTTTGATGCGGCGGGGCCTAGTTTCGATCCGGACGATCATGATGCACCTGAGGAGGCACCGAACGCCAATGCTGCACAGTTCATGGAGTTGCTGGAGAATGCAAGGACTCCATTATATTCTGGTTGTGAGGATCATTCACCGTTGGAGGTGGTTACAAAATTGTTGAGCATCAAGTCCAGATTGCTACAACCGTCTTATGGAGTTTCTTATAGAAATATTGCCTGAGGGTGCTAAGTTGCCTAAAGACTTCTACCGGTCTAAGAGAATGGTGAGATCGCTCTGGATGGGATACGAGAAAATCGATGCATGTCGCAACGGGTGCATGTTGTACTACAAAGACGACAAGGATAAAGGCGCCTGCAGATTTTATGGTACCGATCGCTACAAGGGCAGTGGTAGAGGAAAGTCTGTCGGTGCCAGTAAGCCTACCGATTCGATGCACTACTTGCCGTTGACGCCGCGGTTGCAGCGGTTGTTTATGGTGAAGGAAACTGCAGAAAATATGAGTTGGCATAAGCGGGAACAGACCGAAGGAGTGTTGGATCACCCATCTGATGGAGAAGCATGGAAGCACTTTGATCTAGAGTATCCAGATTTTACTTCTGATCCGCGTAATGTCAGATTGGGTCTCTGCTCCGACGGTTTTACCCCATTCAGACTTTCGGGATCCCAGTATTCGTGTTGGCCTGTGATCGTCACTCCGTACAATCTACCGCCTTGGATGTGCATGAAGACTCCGTATATGTTCCTTACCGTTATTATCCCAGGTCCGAACAATCCAAAAAGGAACATCGATGTGTATTTACAGCCATTGATTGATGAGTTGAATCAGCTGTGGGAAGTAGGTTCCAACACGTACGATGTATCTAGAAAACAAAATTTTCAGATGTGGGCAGCACTTATGTGGACCATCAACGACTTTTCGGCCTATGGTATGTTATCTGGATGGAGCACGTATGGTCGTCTTTCATGTCCGTATTGCATGGACCGCACTGAGGCTTTCCGTTTGAAACACGGAGGAAAACTGTGCTTCTTCGATTGTCATCGACAATTCCTATCGAAGGATCATCCGTACCGGAGGAACATGAATGCTTTTCGTACTGGCATTGTGGAGAAGGCTAATCCCCGCCAAGGTGGCCCGGATACACGATATGGGAAGAGGTAAAAGATTTACCAAGAGCTATTGAAGAGCCTGCTACGGGCTACAAGTGTGACGGATTTGGTCGCACTCATAACTGGACGAAGAGGAGTATATTCTGGGATCTACCATATTGGAGCACCAATCTGATTAGACATAACCTTGATGTCATGCATATCGAGAAGAATGTGTTTGACAACATAATTAATACTGTAATGGACGTAAAGGGGAAGACGAAAGACAATCCAAAGGCTGGATTGGACTTTGAAGAAATATGTAGACGTCCTGCATTGCATTTGATAGAGGACGGGCTACCTCTTGTAACCAATATTGTTGATGTGGACTCCACGAAAGTTACGCATTACACGACACATAATGTAGAAGATGTAGAATTATCCGAAGAGGAAGACGAAGCCGACGAAGGCGAAGATGAAAGTGAAGATGAGGAGGAAGATGAGGTCGAGGAAGACGAACAAGATGATTATTCTGAAGATGATTGAGAGAGACGTACTTTTATTTTCTTATTATGTAGATCTAGTCTTGGTTATTATCTAATTAGTAATAATAAGTAATTAATTAGAAATTAGAAATCATAGAGTACTATCCATACTTTCTAGGCCGAGTATGAGAGGCTTCGGGACGGGCGGCTGCTAGTGCACCTACTGCGGGAGAGGCCAGTACTTCCTCGCAGCCCACTCAAGCTCCGTCGGTGAATGAGCTGTGGATGACCGCCGCTGGTGGCCTCCGTAGGGGTACGTACTACGGTACGGGATCCTATGGCATCCTAGTTGCGAGCCAGTCCTCTAGGGCATCCCCCGCTAGTGTACATGGTCCACAGCCGTCCCAGGAGTCTGCCCGAGTCCACCAGATGATGGAGTCTCTCCGGTACGAGCTGCTACGACAGATTCAGGACCAGTCTCAGCACCAGTCGGATGAGCCTGCGCTTATAGCACGATTGGATGCACTCGACCGCAGTATTATGGAGCTCCGACATGTGACTGAACGGACAGAGCGGAGCGTCACCGATCTTAAAGCGTCGACGGAGCACAGCGTATTGGATCTACAGGCATCACAGATGACCATGGGCGACAGGCTGAGATTGGTGCAGGATTCGGTGGCTGATAGCAGTGATAGAATGTTATCTACCATGGATTCATACCACCAGCGACTTGCAGCGTTGGAGCATTATCGTCCTTCGGGTGCGCCTTCATCGTCGCCGACTCTGCCGGCGCTACTGCCTTCTTCATTGACACCGACTCCACCGACGTCACTACATCCTTCATCGGTGTCGATTTCACAGGAGGACTATGAGCTTTTCTTATCCCTTCGTCGTGGCACGCCCCCTCCTGCTCCAGATCCCAGTAGTCCGAGATAGGACTGTTTGTATTGAGTATTTGAGTACTTGTTTTTTTTGTATTTATTTGTGACACTTATTTGTTTGTGACACTTGTTTGTTGGCTGCATAGATACATTGATAATTGGTTGTGTAGACCCATGATTCTGTGGAAAAAATGATTCTGTTGGTTACATATATTGTGTTTCAGATTAAACTGCAGGAAGAAAATAATTCTGTAGAGAAAATTGCATACTGCAATTTATTTATTTTTATTTTTTTTAAAATTTAGCAACGTCTACCGACGTTTATCGACGCTTTCTGACGGCACTTTGCGTCGGTAGACGTCGCTAAACTGGCATATATTGCCAGGCTACCGACGTATAGCGACGTTTGTTTTGTCGGTATGCGTCGGTAAACGTCGCTATACGTCGGTAAATATTCCAGGATTTTATCTCATTTTCCCAGGATATACCGACGTATAGCGACATCACAAAACGTCGGTACTATTTACCGACGCATAGCGACATCAAAAACGTCGGTAATTTTCCCAGGGAATACCGACATATAGCGACATCATAAACGTCGCTATTTTATCGACGAAACGACGGTAAACGTCGGTATATTACCGACGTATCCTTGCGTCGGTAAACGTCGGTGTTGGCGACGATCAGCGACGTCTTCCCAAACACCGACTAAGGTTTCCGCGACAAGAGGAAGACGTCGCTAAATAGGTTTAGCGACGTCTTTAGGCGTTTTAGCGACGTCTTTAGGCGTCGCTAAAATGACTTATTCTGGTAGTGATAATACTTATGGATCATCCCTGATGGGTGTTGTACTAATATTTACTAGTGAAGTTCATGCATTTTCTAGTAGAGGTGGACCATTATATCCAGTCAGAAGAGAACTTGCTTTTGGTGGTTGTATGTAAATCTTTGACTTAAGAGTCTATTCATAGATTCATATGCATTCTTGGGAATTAGAATCATTTGGATAGAAATATTGACAAAAGGATGTTAATTTTTTGTTGTTGTTGTGGCTCTTCTAAAGAACGCTGGATGCCAAACTTCCAATTTTAGAGACTGTATATTCATATAAATAATCCATCTCTATAATTTGTGTATGAACTTGTCTCATTATTTTTGTAAAGTGATACAAATTGCTTTAATCTTATGCCACCCAAAATGGGTACATGCATGACAGGTATTGCGCAGCATGCCCGGGGGAACCCAGTCGCCCGCAAATTATTTTTGCAGGTCGCAGCGGGTTGCTGGCCCCGAAAGGCCATAAATTTAATGTTGGTATTATAAGCTATCATAGACCTGGAGTTCTATGTTTAGAATAAATTTCTATTGATTAATATTTTTTCTTATAAGTATTAATAAATATATTGTTCTATCTAGGAAATGGAATTCATGGGAAATCTAGATAAAGACAACTTTTGCTTGATTGATAGTGCTATCACTCACACAATTCTTAAAATAAGATATTTTTCTCCAATATCACTAATAGTGCAAACGTAGTATCCACGATAGCCGGTCCCACTCACATTATTGAAGGCTCCGAAAGAGCACTATTAATTTTACCCAACGGAACCCACCTATCTATACAAAATGCCTTATACTCTCGTAGTTCCAGAAGAAACTTACTTAGTTTTAAGGACATAAGGGCTAACGGGTATCATATTGAAACCACGAGCGAGGATAATAAAGAATATCTTTGTATTACCTCTAGAATAGGAAACCAGAAGTTCGTTCTAGAGAGATTTTTCGGCTTATCACTAGGGATCTACTTCACTCACATTGGGGTAGTCGAGTCTCATATCTCTATGAGCCAGCAGCTCATCTCTAGTTCAGGATCCATCACTGGCCAGATACCAAAAGATACCCTCAACTTTAAACCTTGGCATGATCGTCTGGGCCATCCTGGGACTATGATGATGAAAAAAATTATAAATAATTCCAATGGCCATTCTTTAACAACTCGTAATATACCTAATGGTCATTTTTGTGTCCCATGTTCACAGGGAAAACTTATTACAAGACCCTCAATCCTGAAGATTAGCTTCGAATCACCTCATTTTCTTTATAGAATTCAAGGAGATATTTGTGGACCAATCCACCCCCCCTAGTGGACCTTTCAGATACTTTATGGTATTAATTGATTCTTCATCTCGTTGGTCTCATGTTTATCTTTTATCATCCCGAAACTTGGCTTTTTCTAGTCTATTGGCCCAATTCATTAAGCTCAGAACCCATTTTCCTAATCAAACTATCAAATCAATAAGACTAGATAATGCGACTGAATTTACCTCTCAAACTTTTAATGATTTTTGTCTATCCTTAAGAATAGAGGTTGAGCATCCTGTTCCTCATGTGCATACCCAGAATGGTTTGACAGAATCTATGATCAAAAGACTCCAATTGAGAGCTAGACCTTTACTTATGCAGTCCAAATTACCCATTAGTGCTTGGGGTCATGCAATACTTCATGTTGCATCCTTAATCAAGTTAAGGCCAACATCTTACCATGAGTTATCTCCTTCTCAATTAATCTCTGGATACCAACCAAATCTTTCTCATATTCGAAAATTTGGCTGTGCAGTTTATGTCCCTATCCCTCCACCAAAGAGAACCAAAATGGGTCCCCAACGACGATTGGAAATTTATGTTGGCTTCGAATCTTCCTCAATTATTAAATTTTTAGAACCATTGACAGGAGATATATTTACCACAAGATTTGCTGACTGTCATTTTGATGAGATAGTTTTTCCGACGTGAGGGGGAGATAAAAAGGGAGATAAATGCCTTGTTCCAGAAGAATGTTGTGAAATATCATGGTATACTCCAACTTTATCTCACCTCGACCCCAGAACTACCCAATGTGAACAAGAAATTAGGAGAATTAGTCACTTACATTCTATAGCAATTGAATTACCCGATGCATTTAATGATGCTGCAAAAGTGACTAGGTCACACATACCAACTATGAATGTACCTTCTAGAATAGAAGTACCAAAAGTCCAATACAAAACATCAAATGAGTCGAATCCACATCAAAAACGTGGGAGACCTAAAGGTTCCAAAGACTCAGCTCCTCGGAAAAGGAGACTAAACAATATTGCATACCCTAATGCTGGTGAAGAAGCAGCTCTTGAAAGAGCGTCCCCTGAAGAGGAAGTTCATGACGGTCTGGAAGATGTCTTGAACCAAAAATACAATTTCTCCAAAATAATGCATATCACTCCGGTCGAGAATATGCCTCGGATCCCAGAAGAGACTAAGAAAGAGGTACCGGTACCCAACAATAATGAGAAATCTGTGTTTTACACATACTCAGGATAAATCTGGAATCGAAAAGAGTTTGTCATGGATGACATTTTCTCATATGCAGTAGCAGATGAAATAAAAAGGGGTAATGAAAATGAGGATAACACTGAACCACGAACAATCGTTGAATGTCGAAAGAGACAAGATTGGCCAAAATGGAAAGATGCGATTCAAGCGAAATTAGAATCCCTCGCAAAACGTGGAGTGTTTGGTCCCATTGTACAAACACCAAAAGGAATAAACCCTGTAGGTTTTAAATGGGTGTTTGTAAGAAAAACAAATGAAAATAACGAGATCCAAAGATATAAAGCACGATTAGTTGCTCAAGGATTCTCACAAAGACCGGAAATAGATTATGATGAAACATATTCTCCGGTTATGGATATCATCACATTTAGATATATGATAAGTCTCGCTGTTTCTGAAAAACTGGATATGAGACTTATGGATGTGATGACAGCTTACCTGTATGGTAACATGGACAGTAATATATACATGAAAATCCCTGAAGGATTCAACCAAGTCTATTAATACGCATAGTATTAAATTAAAACGAGCTCTATATGGACTAAAACAATCCGGAAGAATGTGGTACAATAGACTCAGTGAATACCTGTCCAGGGAAGGATATAATAATGATCCTATATGTCCGTGCGTATTCATTAAGAAATCCTTGAATGGATTCGTCATAGCAGCCGTTTATGTAGATGACATAAACTTGATAGGATCTCCAGAAGAGATTGAAAAGGCCGCTAGCTATCTTAAGAAAGAATTTGAAATGAAAGACTTGGGTAAAACAAAATTTTGTCTCGGCCTGCAGATCGAGCATAATAAAAATGGAATTTTACTCCATCAAGCCAAATATGCTGAAAACCTTCTGAAGAGGTTTAACATGAGTGATTGTCACTCACTAAGCACACCTATGGTGGTTAGGTCATTAAAAATTGACAAAGATCCATTTCGGCCGAAAGAAGAAAATGAAGATATTTTGGGTCCTGAAGTACCATATTTAAGTGCAATAGGTGCACTCCTTTATTTAGCACAATGCACTAGACCTGATATCTATTTTTCTGTGAATTTTTTGGCTAGATATAGCTCTGCACCTACACGTAGGCATTGGAATGGCATAAAACACATTCTTAGATATCTCAAAGGAACCACTGATCTTGGTTTATATTATTCATATAAACATGCTGACCTTGTTGGATATGCAGACGCAGGTTATTTATCTGATCCCCATAAGGGGAGATCACAAACAGGTTATGTTTTTATTAACAGTGGTGCAGCTATATCATGGAGATCGGTCAAACAAACTATTACAACAACATCAACCAATCATTCAGAAATTCTGGCACTCCACGAAGCAAGCAGAGAATGTATATGGTTAAGGTCACTAATTCGACACATTAGGGAAAGTTGCAATCTTCCGAAAGTTATGAATGAACCTACAACCCTTTATGAGGATAATGCAGCATGTATAAGACAAATTCAAGAAGGCTTTATCAAAGGAGACAAGACGAAGCACATTCCACCAAAGTTTTTTTTTTCACCCACCAGCTTCAAAAAGAAAAGGAGATTGATGTAAAGCAGATCAAGTCTTCAGAAAATCTCGCAGATCTCTTCACAAAATCTCTTCCAAAGTGCACATTCCAAAAGCTGGTTCATCAGATTGGCATGAGGAGAACCCAATAGACATGCATATAGAAATATAGATTGGGATGGAATGTAAAAGTAAATGTACTTATTTGGGGGTGGTCACTTTTTATTTATATTGATGTAAAGACTAAATGTAATTTTATAATTTGAGGGGGAGCATCCTGAAGATGCATGCATCCAGAAGATGCCCATGGAGACATCTCGAAGTATGTCTTTGCGCATTGTACTCTTTTCCTTCGTTGAGTTTTTTTTTCCACTGGATTTTCCCTTCGAAAAAGGTTTTTAATGAGGCAATGTAAGTCGCACCCACTTAGATTCCTGAAGAAAATTATTGTAGTATTTTCTTTTCTATGGATTTTTCCCAACGGATTTTTTCTAGAAAAGTTTTTAATGAGGCGATAATTAAAGTGGACATCCAAGGGGGAGTGTTGTGATTTGGATAAACCCAAATGTGGATGCCCTTATCCATATCCACAATAACTTCTATCTCATTCCCTCTATATATGTTATCAATGAGAAAGCTACGTACACATTCTTTCTGGCTACCAATATTCTTCTCTTTCTCTTCTATTTTTACAATATATATATATATATATATATATATATATATATATATATATATATATATATATATATATATATATAGGATGAGTGAGGTGAGGTGCCACCCTATGGAGGGTGGCTACATGTCACCTCCCTATGCTATCATCATGCACCAAAGTGCATGATGATAGCATGGGGGGATGACATGGTGCCACCTCACGGTGAGGTGGCATCTCACTTCCCTTATTATTATTATTATATATATATATATATATAATGAGGCTTCAAAACGGCTCAAAAGTGAGCCATCTAAGTCGTTACTATATCACGGTCTATTTTATTTAAAAAAAAAATAGATTGTGTAAAAAATTGTTGAAAAAAGTTTAAATTTGTCAACATGGAAAATTGAACACCTTGCACCTTAACTACATGGTTAGAAGAGATATTTAACTATAATTAGATAATATTCTTATTATAGTACATTTACTATTATATATATGCACAGGTAACAATATTTTTAAGTCGCTGTGTGCCACACTGCTGACAGGAGTCGGATTTTAGCTTTCGTGTAGCCATGACCTCGATTTCGAAGATATTCCATCTCAACTAATGTATCATTGAGCCCACAACTGGTGATCCAACTGAGGACGCGGTAATTATCATGAATATGAATTCAATGAATTGATATGATTCATTGGACTTAGAATCATGAACTATTTTCATATCAGTTCCTTCATGTATGAGGGGGGTCTACATAGATGTTGTGATTGTTGTGAATTTGAGTTCAACGAATTGATAGGATCCATTAAATTTAGAATCATGAACATGAAAACATGAAGAGGGATTATGTACCTTATTACTTTAAATTTTTAGGTGAATTATCTCATAAATATTAATGAGTAGGTTAACTTTAACTTGCGAATAATCTTAATTTGGAACCATGGATAGAAGAACTGCTATACACTTGTATCTTTTGACCAATTCATTTAATTCCAATAGGGGCATTACTCAAAATCGTTCTAAATTTGAATTTAGGGTGCATTTGATTACAAGGTGGAAAATACGTGAAAAATAAATTAATTTCATGGAATTATTTTACTAGGAAAAAAATTCCATGGAAAAAATTCCACGGAATTAATTTGGTGGTTGTTATTTTACATACAAATTGATTTTTTCCTATGGGTTGGACAAGTTTTATTTTCCACCATTTTGGAGTAAAATATGGAAAAATGATATATTTCTGGAAAATAATTCCATGAAAAATATAGGTTATCAAACACTATGGAAAATTTGTGATGAAAATATTTTCCATGAAAAAAATGCTCAATCAAATACAGCCTTAGTGAATTTACTGGATTGGTTGAACATAGAACCCTGGAAATAAATTCAACGCATCTAATTGGCATAGTACAATTCTATTAATTTGAAGTAAAAAAAAAAAAAAAAAAAGTGTATTTTGACCATCATGAATTGTAAATACACCCCTATTCATTTTTGAAATCGTAAGAGATCAATTACTTTCCAAATATTTGAAAAAAAAATATATTAATCCAATATATTGAACTCAAGTTCAATGTGCGGCTATCTTCAAATTTATGTTAACCAAACATTGCGAAAATTAACCAATTCAAACAACAGATGTGGCAACATTGCCTCTACTCCTGAAGTTGATGGATATTCCAAGGTGTCATATATTTCATATTATAATAAAAAACATTATTATCAACAAATGTATGTTCTTTCCACAGAAACAACATATTTCATACATTTATATTTTTATGTCTGTCACATAGATGGGAATTTACACATGATTTCTGCGCAAAACTTCTTATTTTGGCCCAATTGGGGCCATGGGAGGTGGGGCTGGGGGCCCATAGGCTTGAGGGGCCGGCATAGACTCTCGTCGGCCCCTTGCCCTACCAAGAAGGTAGCAACCAATGGCCAGGATTGCAAGCAGCAGGAGGAACGGAAGAGATATCACCACCACGTATCCCATTTCTCAACCACTACACTCAGTCGGTCACGCAGGAATTAGAATTTGGATCACTTATCCCTATTTATTTATAAATATGAAAAAAAAAAATATTGTCATTACATAGAATTCAATTAAGATATTGCATGAAACTATAATTCCTTGTATTCTCGTTTTAGAATGAAAGGAAGGATTTTGGATTGGTGAGAGTTCGAAGAAAAGGAATGACTTTTTTACCTGCCTTTTTTTTAAAGTTTTCCTTCATAAAAATAACTCAATCAAAATCCAATTTTCTAATCTACAAGAACAAAATATTTGTTATGCTTAATTATAATTACTTGAGGGGGAAAAAACATGTGACACAACACGATACACACAGGAGACAAAGGAGATATGATACGAGATTTTATATATTTTGGAATGTTTGTGTCATGTTAATTGATACGAAATGAAGTATTAATTTTCATGAAAAGAAATTTGGTGAGGATGAAGAAATCACCTGTTGATTGGAGGAGAGCAGAATCAAAGGAGGAAGAGCTGCTTCAAGATTACCTCTACTAAAACCTGGGCCAGCACGAAGTGGAGCAAACCTATCATCTGCCGCTTTCTAAATTAGTAAGCTCTCTAGTTCTAGGTAAGCCAACCACGTGTGGACATGGCTTGCGTGACGAAAACGCCATTGTTTTGTCAGCATACTTAAAGTCATTATTTTTCCGAAAGCTTAGTTCATAGCTCGTGTATCCTCACCGTGTCAAAAGTAGTGTCGTGTCAGTACCGCTACGTATTCATGTCTGTACAGCAAAGCTAATAATAGTTCCTCTATATCATCTAACTTCGAAAATTTCTCCACCTATATGTAATTTCCAAATAGTCTCAACCAAATTGTTGAGTTGCTAAGCACAACTAGCGAAAGGTCAGGACAGAGCATAAGTAGCAAAATATATAATCAGCAGAATTTGTAAGCAAATAACACAACTTCAAAGGAACTAAGAAGGAAGAAAATGAGGGGAGCTGTTAACCAATCTATAGTAGAGCAACAACAAAAATGACATATGTGTGCGCGTGCGCGCGTCGCCTTACTCTTTATCCAGGCAACAAGCTTCATAATACTTGCACTGCAACTCAAGTATGTCTCTATTTCCATCAGTTGGAACAGTAGGACTGAGCATTCTCACTTGCCAGTATCAGGAAAAGCTTGCAAATTCCAACTTATAAAGAGAGACTATGATTAACAAAAACTGTTTTTGACGAACACCATTTATTTCTATCGCAATCGCTTTTTAAAGTTTGCGAATTTGGAATTGGAAATAAGCCTCAATATTATCAATAAAGATGTTTTATGAGGTAAAAGACTACTGGGATAAAGATAACAGAGTTCGCAAGCCGAAGAACCACAAGTTCTCACTCGAAGTATCCACGGCCCCCACAGAGATCAGTAGTGCAGCATCTCACAGCAATGAGATCAATTGGGATGCTCAAAGAGGGTTTCCCATGTAGGATCCTCTTTGGGTACTAAACACTTGGTGAGACGGCGTTTGTAGCGGTTCAAAACAGACCCCAGGTTCTTCTTCCCTTGAGGAAAAGCAACCTTGCCTGCTCCGGTGCCTGCCCGTCCTTTGCGTCCTGATACTGAGGTTTCCACTTTCTTTATCAGCTCCAGGATATAGGTACTGGTAGTAAGTGGTGTCCCGAAAGGGCAATCTTCGGTACTGCTGAATGGAACAGGGAGATGAAGACACCTGCAAGGAAAAATCTTCTCTCTTCGTTCCTTGTGAAAAGCCGGTTCAATAATTCCCTGCATTGTATTTCAATTTTCAGACATAGAAACAGTTGGCATGGGAAAATAAGCATGATGAAATCAGTAACCTGTCTAGATATAGTGTCAATTCTGCAAATTTATATGCAATGAACCTACCTGCCTTGGCCTATATCCAGTACATCATTTAAATAAATGACGATGAGATCAGGATGCATAAAAAAAGGTCTGCTAGATTTTTCCTCTAAACAGTTAAGGGAAAAGTTTTAAGTCCAGAAAAAATTGCAAAAAATGAAATTGCGGGTACAGGTCTGCCAGGGCATGGAGGATCTCTGTCGCCAGCAGCAGTGACTACTCTACTCGGATTGGAAAAATGACAAGTGATATTTGGGATCTTTACCTGCAGACGATTAAGAACATATGTGTACTTTCCCCAGAGTTCAGGTCGGCTCTCCACAAGCAACAAATCCAGTATGCGGCGAATACACCAAACACCAAAGCATGCAATAAGGCCAGCCTGCCAAATGCAGCCTTGACTGCAGTTAGGCACAGTAGGCAGAATCATGATGGGTTCTCCGGCTCTGTTCCTCAGATCCTCATCCAACTCACGGGGATTATGATTCATTATAATCCTTTCTGTCTCAGCAAAGTAGTCTATCAGCTTCTCTTCAGAACCGCCATCCTGACTAAACAACCACTCTGACCGGTCCAATCTCAAGAGCTTCCTGATACAGACTCTAAGAGAATGGAGAACCAGGCGTTCTCCCTTTCCATAAGAAATAAATGTTATTTGACCACCAGATGTACTGTATAATTTCTTTCCACCCCAAGTCTTGGTTGCAGCTCGATAACATTCAACTTTCGTCCAGACCTCATCAAAGCCCAAAGTCACATGCATAGGTTTAAAAATGTTATTTAGACGAAGCTTTTGTTCAGAAATATTGCCATAGGCCAAACTTTTCAGCTCAATTTTGGAATCAAGATGGGGATGTTGTCCATCCCGGCTATCATTTAAAGAAAAATTGTTGCTAGAAACAGAATTGTTTTCCACATGCTCTGGGGAAGACTTCCTGAGAACTTGGTATTCTACCGGATCCTTCAAACCATTCCCACACGATGGGCCTGATCCTTTCCGGTGCACGCTAAATACGACATAATCCTCACTTTCTGTAAAGGGAGCACCAGTTGGAGAGAGTGAAGGCTCCAAAGAATCTGAATTTCTTTTGAAACTGAATACTCTATCATAGATTATTGTCTCAACACCATGTGCAGTAGGCTGTCTTACTGGAGCCACAGGATTAACCAGACAAGGTGATTCAGCATTTGTTACTGTCTGTGGTAAGGGAGAACTATTGCAGCCCCCAGAGGCTATTGGATGCACTGAATTGGATTCTGGAATTAGTTGACTCCTATGATCCGATACTTGCCCTGCATCTGCATCCGGATTTGTTTGTTCATAATCCAAATCCAACAATGCTACCGCAATTATGCCCCTTGCCTCTTTTGTTTGCTTTCCATGATAGTCAAACAGAAGGCCCCAAAATGCATCGAGAATAGCAGCCAACTGCCTCCTCCCTGCAGGTCCCAATACGGAAGTTGCCTCCTTCTGACTGCCATCACAAACAGCCTTGCAGTCTGCCACGGACTTCCCTTTCACCTCAGAGACTGAGATAGTAGAGGAATATATAGGCTCAGATGAACCAACCAACTGATCATTCTGAGGGAGAAGATCTGTTTCCATTCTCACATATTCTACACTAGGTTCCAGGAATATTTTATTTGGCTGAAAAATCAGATCTTCTGCATCATCAGCAATAACATCCTCTATAACTGATTGCACAGGTTGAGGTATATAAGACATAGTTGAATTCTGGAGTAGATCGGATTCACGAGCACTTCGACTGATATCAACAATTGTTTCAGGCTCCACAGAACAGGTTTCCACAGCAGAACAAACGGCATGACTATCCAACAAATCCTGGAGGATTAAATTGGCTTCAGACTTGTGATTTTCATTATCTGAGATACTAACCCAATCATTTTCTGCTCTAGACTCAGATTGCTCGATTAGCCTTTTGTTCAACATCAACATATCTCGCTCCAGATCTAGTTCATGGCTTGAAGATCTTAAAGGTGTAACAAGCAGATAGATCATGAAACCAAGGGAATTAAAGGCGAGGAAGAGGACACATGCATAGAAGTAAGTCGTTTCGTTGTCCAAATTTCCCCTCAAGTTATCAATCCAGTCAATGTTTCCAAACAACAGCAAGGTGATGAAGATAATGTTGGATGCAAGCATCCCCAAGAAGACTAATAGTCGAAATAGTTCCACAGTGGATGAGATTTTGTAGGAGCCCATAATAAACCGGGATGAAGACATCCGGAAAAGGGGAATTACAGAAGGTAGTAGAAGTATAGCCGAGATAACCTGACAGGAAAGAAGCAGTTGATATATCCCCTCAGATCCTGCAATATGCGTGCAGTATAAAGCTGGGATGGTAGCAAGAACTTTTTCTATAATATGATGAACCCAAATAGGGAGGCTGACGAGAAAGAAGTCCTGCAGAACAACTTGAGTGTCACGAGTAATAGTTAAAGCAGTTATGAGACTGGAGACGAGAAAAATTAGAGAGAGCGGGAATGGTGCTGCTGAATTCCTGAAAATCTGCAACAGAACAAAAGTAATTAAAATGAGGGAGCAGCCATTGGGTGTCTATGCATGAGTAAAACCACCAAGGATCCATTATAATGGCAATTCAATGGAAACATTTTGCTAAAATGAAAAAGATCTGGACAGTCTAACTACATAGTTGCATTGCTAAGATGCAGAACATAATTATATAAGCTTCATGCAGACAATGGTCTCATTGGTTTGAGCTTATATGCTGTCTAGTAGAAACCCTATCTAAACTTTCCACCTGCTTCGCCAAGGCATTGGAGCAGCATTGACAGGGAATGATATAATTTCAGAAACAGTATCCTCAACAGGATTTGAATGGTCTAGCTACGACACATAGGTAATATGTTTCAGGTTGACATCTAAATAATACGAGCCGGAAAAATTAGCCCATTTTACAACTATGAATAACCTCATTAGAAAATGATATGCCATACACAACCAGTAAAGGACTTCATAAGCCATGTTAAATAAAGGACAGTTCAAGCATGAAGTCTACATGTTCATGCACCCTATATCTATGTTAAATAACCCATTATAACCTCCAGTAAAACACCAGATAATATATTTAAAAAAATCATATAAGGTTAGAGTAGATAGTTCTGTAAGTTTGTATAAAGATAGAAAACAACTCCCATGGAAGTGCATGGATGAAAAGAAATATACGACGACGAAGTACACTGATGCAAAAGGGGAAATTGACTCAAGCTGCAAGTATGCATGCCAATGAGAAAAGTGAGTGCAAACAGAATCATATAGAAGAGAAAAGTGAGTGCAAACTAGAGCTATCTAAGATAAAACCAGACCAAGGATCAACAACAAAAAATATTATGGCGGTAAGCCTTAGGATGAAGCAAAAGTTACTTAAATTCCACCAAGGAATCATAAGCAAAAGAGGGTCAAAGAGCTATGATGAAAGGCGAAAGACAACATCAGAGGCCAAGAATTCAAGAAACAAAGAAGAGAGTGAGCGAAACTCTAATTTTGGTCAAGGCTAGAAAGGAAATAGGTTCGAGAATAGCTAAAGACGAGCAAAGTCCACCAGAGTACCACGTAAACAATACAATAGGAAGTGAGATATACCTATTTAGGACTAGATGGAGATGGAGGGGCTTTAAAGGAAAATTGAACTTGATTAATTTGAGAGGATAGTAACAGTAAGAAAGCTAGGAATTAAGACTAGCTCAACTTGAAAGAAACCTTAGTAAAGGCTAATCTTTGCAAAAAACAATTGAGCAATAAAGCTAATGTGTGACTTAGGACTAGAGGAAGTAGGGGCCAAATTGGATATTTGAACTTGGTTAATTTAAAAGGGTAGTACGAGAGCTAAGAATTCAGACTCAAACAACTTGATAGAAACAACTTTGTTAAAAGGGTAGTAAGAGAGCTAAGAATTCAGACTCAACAACTTGATAGAAAAAACTCTGAAGGTTAATTTTGGCAAACTAGGTGAGCAATGAGCATATTAGATGGCTCATTTTTTTGTAGTGATGAATGAAACATCACAAATTCATCTTGCAAACCAAAGCACGTCAATATAATCCATAATGGACTGAAAACAAAATGGTTCAACAATAAATTGAAGAAAGTACGTTAACATGAGATATTAGTTGTAGGAACACAATATGAAGACAAACAAGTCACAATGAGATATGCAATGAAGCAAATCCAAGGTTGTCTGTGCAGACTTTATTGGGATCAAGATGTGAAGTGTGACTACAAACAAAAAGGTGAGCATAAAAGTGACTACACAAAGCCCCTTTTATGTGCCAAGACCAAGCTCGAAGTAGCTGTAACTCAAACTGAAAAGTACAAGTAGTCCTGCAATTAATGTAAAGAAAGACGAAACACAGGTGATATGCAGACAACACATATAACTGTCATGTTGCGAGAATGTTACCCAAATCTATTGGCAAACATTATATAGGGTTCACATAATCAGATAACGGTACCTCTTCTGCCACAAAAGGTAGAGAAGATTGGATACAAAAATTTGATAAATCAACAGATATATATAATATACATCTTTAAAAATCATGATAACTGTGGGATTTCATACAGTAAGGTAGGACTTTATAACAAATGCAAATCATCCAATACACAAAAATAACTTGCAAATATAACTCTAAAGAGAATGAAGTATGGTTTCTTTGTCTAATACTCATCCATGAAAAATCAATATGTTTCCAGTAAAATCAGAAGCGGTAACTATGAGCATTCTGATATGTTCATTGTTTTTACTGAAACGTACTCATGATACTCGTATGAAAGTAGATGATTCGGACCAGCATTATTGGCCACATTTTCTTGGTCATGTTAAGACCTAGGATAGTCCTTGTGGATACCAAACATAAAAGGCATACATCAACCTACTATTTTTAATGCAAAACTGACCAGATAACTACTTGTAAGTGGGATGACGACTATTTCGGGATTGCTTCACAAATACAGTTTCATATGAATAAGAAATTTTACTTTTATAGAGAATAAGGCATCCATAGACAAGTTAAGGGTTATATTCCATCTTAAAACTTATTAACTTTATGACAGCTAGCATCTTAGTAAAACCAAGACTACAAAATATATGTTTCAAATGATAAAAAAAGTTTGGTTGTCATCAATTCATCAATAACACAATGACTCATCACTAGCACAGTTTCTTTAAAATATATTATAACTAAGAGAATGAAAAGAATCTAAGCAATTTAAATTGGTAAACATAAATCAAGGTAAAAGGGTATGAAGCAGATTCAATAATCACACAATAAACAGTCGTCTATTTATTCAGGCGCAAGCACAAGGACTTCAAATATGTCATGCAAAGATGAAGATTCAAAAACAATCTCAGACACGACATGGTAAGGACATGGTGACAAGGACACGGGATCTATTTTGGTTTGCCCTAGTATAGTTTGGAGTGTCAGGTTGTGTCCGATATGTGTTTGAAATGACACGGTCTGGATTTTTGGGGTTTTAGTGCTTTTAGAGAACAATAAAAGAACTACAAGTTTGAAATTTCCGAACATAACTAAAAGAAACCGTCTGCTATTATTGCTTCTCTCAATATAGAAACAAAGGAGAAAATTTGAAATTTTGGAGTCTATTTCTTTCTTTACTAGCATATTAAGATTGTGTTGTTTGGTTAGTTTTCATATAAGCAGACTTGTTATGCTTCTTGATAAGCAGAATTCCTTCTTAATTTAAAATTATGGATATAAGAAAAAGTTTATCCAACACTAAAACTGTGTATGTGTGTCGGATAAAGCAGATAGCATTATATAAGAAAATATAAGGAATATTTATAAGAAGATATAAATATTTTAGGAAAAAGAGCTCCCTATATAAACTAAAAGAAAAGAAAAAACGACTCCAATAAAATCATACCAAGAAGGAAAATTTATAATGTCTAGTTACAACCATGTAGCGCAGAAATGGATTCAACACGACATAATATGGACACACCACCACTTTTGATGGCCCATGTATATTTCGTTGCGACTGTTTCACGTCTGACAAAGACAACAAAGGGAAGGTTTGGATTGGAGCGTCCATGATTCCTAGAACAATAGTTATGTTTCTTTAGTGTAACACAAACGTAGAAACAAGCACACGACGGTTCCAATAAAAAAAACTTTATAAACAGCTGTTAATATAACGATCACAGAGAAATTAGTAATCCAATGAGGGAAGAAACTATAAAACTTGTTCTATAATTGAGCAAATTTATGTCATACTAAGAAAATATAAATAATCCATTTCCTCATGCCAACATTGCCTTCGGCAGAAAATGTTGCACGGAAAAGTTATAGCTCATGGCTAGACTCTGCGTATAACTATAATCTCCTTAATAGCCTATTACAACCAATATGATATACAAATATTCCAAACTACTAATGCAAATTGTAAGTAACTATAAAAAACTAAGTAATATTTAACTTTTATAAAGTAAACGAAGCTAAAATTGGTATTTAAACAGTTTCCATAGAACAATACAACATTCCAAAAGGCATAAGCTAAAGTTGTCAATGATTTATTTACTTCTATACAAAAGCTAAAACAGGGTTCATATGATACAAATCGTAATATACTATAATTAAAAGTCAATGTATAAACAACTAATTGGAAAACTGGATATTAGTTATTAACCTATAAATGAAATGATAATGAATTGGTACTACAAAACAAAAAATTATAAGTTTATATGCGAACTTGGAACTAGAAAAACAACAAATAAAACATAAATAAATAAAATATTGACATTAGTATAAGAAAAAGAAACACTAGATAATAAATTGTGGATGATAGATCAATCACAAGATAACCACAAGGGTATGCGCAAATGACAATAACAAACTCGAAAAAGCATGCACATGACATGAGAGCAAAAGCAGATGAAAATGATATTGAGGGAGCAACAAAATGTGAAGAAACAAGGTAGCGCAGAGGGCTTCCCCTAGAAAGCGAAAATGATAGATCACAAGAGAAGACCAAACGCTAGTTGGAACAACCTGAATGCTAACATATTCACAAGATAGAGATGAAGATGAGGGTGTTAGGGGATGGGGCGGGGAAGGGGGAGAGAGAGAGAGAGAGAGAGAGAGAGGTACCTACTCAGTATCCTCTTTTGCGCTAAGTCTGAACTTTGCCTGCGATCCAAAAATATAAAGAGCCGAGGAATAACAAAATAGGAAACAAAGTAGTTTATTTCTGGAAAGAGGAGAATAGGTTGAAAGGAGAAATGAGAAAACATTAGGGGGGATGAATGACAAATAAATTGTGAATGATGCACAAAGATAGAGTGGTATTTTAGTGTTTGTAAGTCCATCCATAAACTCATGGTTGTTGCATTGTGTACGTCTCTGGTTATGATTCAAAAATATGAAAGGAGGTAGGCATGGAATTGGAGGCAACAGAAAAGGCTACGAAAGAGAGATTGGAACCCTCGGTAAACAAAAACATACATAGCAGTTGTAGTGTTACGCGTTGAACCACTCGACCATCCCTCTTAAATAATCTTATTATTGACCAGAAATTGAGTGAATAGAAAGTCATTCATATTATTACAGAACATACACGTGATCAATGATTACATAGGAATAAAAAATCCTTCAAATTTTCAACAACTTAGCTCATCAAAAAGGAGAAAAGAGAATAAAAGGGGGTTGTATACACGACTTGAACCACTCAGCCATGTCTCCTTACATGATCTTATTATTGACCAAAATCGAGAGCAAAAACAGTCACTCATATTATTATAATACATGTACAATTGATCAATGATTATATAGGATTCAAAAATCTCTTTCAAATTTATCAACTCTGCATATCAGCAAAAAGTAAAAAAAGAGAATAAAGAGATTTAGGAGCTTCAAGGCAACATCTAGACTTCTATAGAAAGTTGATGCTGGAACGAGAAAGTCCAAAAATGTAATTACAGCAAAAAAACAAAAACAAAAATCCTATGAAGAATGACAAAAGGAAAAAAAAAAAAAGAAAAAAAAAGAGAGAACTTAAAGAAATAAAATAGCAAAGAAGGAAGCTAAGTATGAAATTAGTGAAGTTAAATTTAAGGCATTTTTTGTATAAGAGGTTAGAAACTAAGGAGACAAAAAAAAAAATTATAGGCTTGCTTAGAGAATTGATATAGTTTATTGATAAATTCAACAAAATCGTAAGAACTAAGAAAATGACTGATGAATAGAAAAACA
Organism: Iris pallida; assembly: GCA_029216955.1. Lineage (NCBI taxonomy): Eukaryota > Viridiplantae > Streptophyta > Magnoliopsida > Asparagales > Iridaceae > Iris > Iris pallida. The sequence continues at coordinate 1,027,177 of JANAVB010000199.1, read as the reverse complement.
GTATTATGGGTTGTTGGTTGCCCATAAATGCAAATCACATGCAACATGTCCCATGTAGCATTTCTTGTTGTAAGTGATTTTGCAAATCCATTGTTAGGTTGCATGCAAACGATGTTGCTCGATTTACAAATCTATTGTTTGGAATGATATAATTGACATGTATGATTGAAACTTTTATTGCGGTAAGTGAAAATGCATTGTTTGATTGTGACTTTATGACATTGAATGAAATGAGAATTATTGAAAATGATGTAAATGGTATTGCAAGTATTGCCGTAAGTAGTGCTTTGGCCAATTTGACCGCAACACAACATTTGTTGTGGTAGTTGGAAGAAATGCAACATTTGTTGCACCAATTCCGCCATTTACATAAAATCGGACACCAAAAAATACAACAAATGTTGTACGTATTTCCATTTACAGTCAACCCAACACCCCCTTAGTGTAGCAAAAATAGTTTTTTCTCCTTAGTTTCTAACCTCGTAAACAAAAAATCATGGGTTCTAGATTTTGCTTCACTAAACGTAGTCTTAGCATTCTTATTTACTAGTTTATCTCTTAAATCCGTCAAACAAAGTGACAATTACTTAAATATGTGCATATCATAGGAAAAGTCAATGGGTGAGGTATTTTTACCTTATATTTACAATTTCCTAACTCTTTGTAGAAAATTATTTTAGCCTTGATTACTTTTTGGGCTTCATCATTCCACTACTTCCTTTAGAAATTCAACCAATGCCTTTAGAAACTTCTAATATCTTTTTTTATCTTTTTTTTCCTTTTCCACGAGATAAGTTGTTGACAAATTTGAAACGTTATATATATATATATATATATATATATATATATATATATATATATATTGTAATAATATAAATGACTAGCTATTTACTCCCTTTATGGTCAATAATAAGATTATGTAGGAGAGATGGCCGAGTGGTTCAAGTCATATATACATCCCCTTTTATTCTCTCTTTTCCTTTTCAATGAGATAGAGTGTTGATAAATTTGAAAGGAATTTTTTATTCATATATCATCATTGATCCCATACATATATTATAATAATATGAATAACTTGTTACTCACTCAATTTCTGGTATATAATAAGATAATGTAAGAGCGATGGTCGAGTGGTTCAAGACGCAGGATTGGAAAATAATATATATGCGTTTGTTTACCGATTGAGTGAATTTCTCTCTTTCTGTTTATGTGCCTTTTATATTACCTCATCTTTTCGTTTATTTTAGTCATAACCAAAGATGTCAGACACAATGCAACAAACACGAGTTTATCAATAGACTTACACTAAAAGACCCACTCTATCTTTGTGAATCCTTCACGATCTATTTGTCATTCACCCTCCGTATATTCTCTCTCATTTCTCCTTTAACCTTTCTCCTATTTTCAGAAATAAAACTACTTCTTTGTTTCCAGTTATGTAATTCCTCGCCTCTTTATATTTCGGATCACTTTGCGCAAAATAAGATACTCTCTCCTTCCCTATCCTCTGATGGAATATATTCTTCGATGTGCCTAGTAATAACATCTATAACTAGCACAAAGAGGTATAGACTTAATGTTGATGCTTGATGTAAGTCGAGGCTAATAAGAAATGATTGATTATCTCCTCCAACGGTTCACACGGTCGTCGTGACCCATCATACATAACCTTATATTCTTAATATAGCTACTATGAACTTGTTTCTCTTCCAAAGCTCACGACAATGACTCCCTAAGAACTCTATCATAAGCTATCTCTGAATCAATGAAAACCATATTTAAATATTTTTCTCTAAATGTCTATTATCTTCTTAATAAGTAAATTGCTTCCATAGTAGATCTTTGTGAAATAAAACCAAATTGATTATCTGAAAGTCTAGTTTTTTTTCCTCTACTTTGCTTAATTACTCCTTTATAGCTTCACGGTATAACTCATAAGCTTAACTCTCCGATATTTGTTACAACTATGCATCTCTCTTATTTTTATAAGACCAATCATGCTTTATGGATCAGAGTGTTAGACATTAAAGAGATAACATGTACAGAAAATTAGTGTAGCAGAAATAAGAATGCTAAGAATGATGAGTGGCAATACATTGAAATATAGGCTAAGAAACGAGTGTATTCGTGAAGTTAAAGGTGCTATCAATTAAGGACAAGATAAGAGAAAATTGTCTTACATGGTTATGACATGTGCATTACATGGATTGGACATGTGACACGTAGATTAATAGATGCTTAGTAAGGAAGAGTGATAATATAATAGTTAAAGGAGCCGCTAGAACTAGATGTAGGTCTAAACGAACTTGGATTGAGCTTTTAAAAAAGATACGCACTTTGCTTTTGTTACAAAGACATGCCCTCAACAAAGCTAAATAGAAGAAAATGATTCAAGCAAACGATCCCAAAATTTGGATAAAGGCTTTGTTGTTGTAGTATATATGCAGTGCTCTCTTTGTTCTCAATCCTAGCATTTCAGTTGATTCAATATTTTACAGAGCCCGTGAGATGCTCGTAGGCGTCGCTGAGACACAAGGCTCACCTTGCTTCTTATTTTTTAATTAGGCGAGGCACACAACCTAGTTTCATGTGAGGCACACACCTTAGGCCTACTTTTTAGGTGCACCTGAAGCAAGCAAGCCTCATTAAGTAGTTTTTTTTTTTTTTTGCATTTCCTATTATTCGGTTTTCTTTGTAATAGATATGTTTTAGTATTTAAGTTTAAATATAATAATTACACTAATCTTTTTATTCTAATTAATAGGTTTTCTACCATGACTTTTGATCTTATAAAGTCAATCAGAAAAAAGTTGGTTGGAAATATTGTCACTAACTACTTGGGATAAAAACCCTATCAAATTTATCAATTCCATCAACAATCTCTTTATTGTAATCAATAGACTTTGTATTGGAGGATGATTATGATAAAGGATAAAAATATGTTGATGTTTGTTCGCAATAGAGATGATATTATGGATGATGACGACGACTTTTTGAAATTTTCTATTATTATAAACTTATTATAGTTTCTTTTGAGTTTGACGATGGTTAAGTGCAGCTATATTTATAATTTTATGTGCCCATTTTCTATTGTTTTAATTACCGTTATGAATTAGCTATATATAATATGAGTTTGTTTAATAAAACTATATTAAAATTCTAAAATGTCTCTCTTCAGTGAAGACCATGTCTCATCTTGAGCCTCATTCCTAGGCTCTAGAGTACCCTAACACCTCGAGTGTACCTCGTGCCTTTTAAAATAAACCGTCTCCGATAAACATGCAACAAGAAGGAGATTATGAAAATAAATGCAATCCTCGATGACAATAAGCATGTGTTATGAGGCATGCTCCCTAGTACAGACACACGGACACAGACAGGACACAGACACACAGACATAGTATATACAACACTCCCTATATTTGACTAAGTTCCACCTAGTAGATATCATCATCGAATCTTAGAAGATCCATTATGGTGAATAACAAATTGGTACATAACAATATTGTTCTAATCATATCCTTTTGTATTATTTTGTATCAGATCTGTTAATCACCAGAATGGATCTTTATGATCCATGATGTGCCAAGTTTAGCTTACACATATGGAATGTTGTAACACATATATAGTATATGTATATACATAAGACTATAAGAGGTGGAGAGACATATTAGCATCAATCAAGTTCAAGTCCAATACTATTAAGTATGAGAGAGAAGGGGGAGACTTAACAACCATGGAATGTTCTTGATGAGCATCTAGCTTAATTTTACACTCATACCCAGAAATGGAAAGCCATAAAATGGAAAGCCATAAAATAGTACAAATTGTGATTAGATTGGAAAATTTAGATTTGGTTCGAATATGCTTGGTAGATGCTTCTGTAGCATTTTTCATGTTCGTCTCTTTAAGCTTGCAAGTTGTAAAATATTTCAAAATAAGTTTTACATGATATTCATATCCTGATTAGATTGTGATTTAACCAGACAGATATATAATAATACATAGATATTCTTACAATGTTTTTCTTGTTTCAGCATGTTGTCAAAATTGTAGATCTTTGTTACTGTAATATTTACGTACAACCAAAGTGCATACACTAGAATACTGCCAAATGATCACAGATGACCTTTTTATGTGCAGATATTACTCATATTAGCATCTTCGAAAGACTGATTCAGTAACAACAATGGCGAATCATTTGTTGTATTTAAAGGCCAGTTGACATTCAACTTTAAAATGGAGGGGGAGAGAAAGAAAGGGGGCAGGGAGAAGGAAAGGGAGGGATGATGATATTGGATAGGAAGTCCTGAAACACTTATGAACTTGCATTCAACATAAGCTCGAGAATCCAGACTTGAAGGTAACTGAAGCTATAGAAAAATAATAAAGCAAGTGAGAGAAAGCAGGTAGACTTTATGAACAACTAGACACCAGGTCTTATACCCAAGTACAACATGTTAACACACCAACAAGCCTTGAAATGTCCAGTCACCCAACAGGTGTCAGACAGCAATACTATTTCACGCTGGGATAACTTCCCAGAATCGGTCCAGACATGTCTTCTCCTGTTTTGAAGGTTACTTATATAATAACTACTCATTAAGTAAACAAAAATAGAGTGTCTACATATAACATCGTTTAAATAAACTTCCATACGTAAATTCTTCTCCTATGAGATATCCACGTAAGCAAGTAGCTCCATAACAGGAAATGCCAAAAACATCAAAATTGCTATAGATAAAATATTAAACATTCAGTCAGTAAAAGTTGAAATTTACTTTATAATTGTTTCACTTCAGCTGACAAACTATTTGTGCAATTTCAATATCAGGAACTCACAAATTGTAATCTATATATATATATACTAAAGCCGACAAAATTTACACTCTAATTCACCATAAATTGTAAACTAGACATACCATCAAACGGTATCCTAATTCACAATACAAGTTCCTCTTCGTCCTGAATGTTCTCGTGAAGTGTATATAGTTGTCCTATTAGATATATGTATAATACAAGTTCCTCTTCGTCCTGAATGTTCTCGTGAAGTGTATATAGTTGTTCTATTAGATATATGTATAATATATATAGCCATGTCCTGTTTTTGAATTATTGTTTTTATCCTGTATCTATTGTTCATAGGAGGTAAGGTTGGGAGGTGTTTGAAAGAAGTTGTCAATATTGTAGCAGCCAATGAATGTAAATCGGAGGGGAGAGATGCCATACTTGATACTTCACATGAAAAGAGAAGATAAAAGGACAGAAGAGTTGCCAATGGTGCACAAGTTAGAACACAGATAAGGAAAAGGACACAATCCAGATACAGGATACGGACATTTTCAGATAAGTACAATACAGACACATATGTAACACGAATATGGACACGGATACGAGTATGGACGGACACCATTTTCCAGTGTCCGTGCAACATAGGTTGCCAGTATGACTTTTTAAGGTAACTTCTAGATTGCATAAAGATAGAAAGACGATAGAGCATTAATGTAATCGGGAAGCACACACTTTGTTATAAATAGAATGAGCTTCATATGTAGTACTTATAGCTATTATCCTCCATGAGAAACTTCCATGTGGCTTCAATTTTTTGGTACCACATTGACTTCAAAATATCTTGTATTTTTGCAATTCTACTTGCCAAAGTGGCAAATATAAACATCTAGTCCACCAAAGAAGGATGCAGTATACAGACTAAAGAAACCATAAAGAAAGAAAGAAAGCATAGTCTGAAGATGTGATACAGAAAACAGTTACTGTAATGTCCCGCTCCAAGTGGAGGCATTGTGTTGGCTTCTTGGATTGAACATGCTGGTTTGATTTGAGTTGTGCGAGAAAATAGCGGAATTTAAGTAATGATTTAGACTTGCTTACTTGATCGAATTGGATGATTTTGGAGCAGAACTCGCTTGTATGGTTATATCAATTAAAAAGATCGTGCATCACATCAAATCGTCTCTTTGAGGAATCGGTCGGTATCTGTGTGATCGAGATAGAAAGGCTATTCATCATAATGAGTGGTGTTGGTACTTATTTCTTTTAACTTCACACTTAATAAAAGAATATTTGTTTCTTTTGTATGGTTTTGATAATGTTTTAATAAAAAGATAAGTAAAAGAAGTTATTTAATTATTGTTGTTGGTGGAAATGTTAGATAGGTAAACAGTAGTGCATCTATGTACGATATTATGTGGTAAGAGCTTCGTAAGGGAAGTGGTATAGATGTGGTTTGGCACCACGGGATTGTTGGAATGTGGTTTAGTACCACGAGACTATTGAATGTGGTTCGGTATCATGGAATAGTCAAAATTGTTTGGGACCAACGGATCGCCAATCGGAATAACAATGGAAGTAAGATGAGATATTGCGAGAATGATTTGTTGCTCAAGTAGAAGAGTTACATTGTTTTATTTCAGTTTCTATAACATGCATATGTTTTATAGTTAAAATGTTCACGCATTTACATGGTCATGGATAACTAGCGCACAATGTTTGATTTTTCCTCGAACGGTATCCAGGACACCGAAATCTTATCGGCCTAGGAGGAAATGAGGAAAGTGCCTTCTTCCAACCAAGAGAATAGGCACAAGTGCCTTTTTTGAGAGAAAAGAAGAGTACGAGTAAATTGCTTCGTAAGAGAAGAATGACATGGGTATTAGAGTCTACGAGTAAGGCTGTCTATATGTATTGGGGACGTCGTAATATTGTAGAAACTCCAAAATGGTGCATCACCAGTGACCGTCATGTAGTTAGGTTGTATACTAATGACAACTTTTATGTAGGGTTAATAAATCTGATGCAAGAACTGTTTTGTGATACTCAATTAATGATATCTAATCCTTGTTTACAGGGATGGACAAATCATCTTTTAGTAAGAAATTACTATTAAGTAGTATAAATATGTTTCATTGCTTTCACTTTACTTTGTCGAATATGATGATATGAATATGATTCCATGCTTCCATTTTATATCAATTGAATATGAACTGTCAATTGACCCCAGTTCCAAGTAGAAAGATCACAATAATAAATTATATGCTCACATGATTACTATGTTGGTTTAGGTGAGTTGTGTCGACCCCGCTCACCAGTACATTCCCCAATGTCCTGACCCCCTCCTCCACAAGTGCGGGGAGTTACTTGAACAGTTATGAGACATCGAAAAATCGATGGACGAGTTGAAGCTTTCCATGGAGAGGGTTATATGTGCTATAAAGGACATAATGTATGTAACAATGCAAATCTTGTGTAATAGTGAGTTAAAATCATGAGTTGTAAGCAAAGTTGACACATTCTAATTGGTCATTTAGAGCATTTGTATTCCGCTGCAAAATATCAAAGGCTAACTAGAGTTTAGACCTGAATTTTATACCAGCTTAGAGTTTAAGCTCTGTCATGTCCAATTAAAAAGTTTAGATCCTGAAATTTTATATTTTGTTTATCTTTCTAAATATACCATCATTATCTTATATAGGAAAATTTTATTGTCATGTATGGGGAGGGAGAGTATAATAGGAAAAAATAAATATAAAATAAATATCCAGGGTCCAAATTTTCCAATTTGACATGATAGGACTTAAACTCTATGCTGGTATAAAATCTAGGGTCTAAACACTAATTAGCCCAAATATCAATAAACGAGATTTTTTTTCATACATTCTATTGTGATTCAAATTGTCTGCTTATTTCCGCTGCAATGTTCTTGTTTTGAGATCAATTATTAACTGTGCACATTCAAGCCTTATACAAATGCAATTTAGTCTTGTACGACATCACGTTCAGTGGCGACTTTTCGTTTCTGCGAAACCACGACGTGAGAGGTATAGAATAGATTCCGCCATATGTGGTAGTGACTTATCTGCTCTTTTATAGTGCTAATGAGTTCAATAACAAATAACCTTCAAATGGCCAAGATGCCATCATAATTAGTAGTGCAACAATTTACTTATTTTATACAGCAAAAGATATAGATAAAAATACAACTTAAGTTATACTTAAAAACTAACAAAATAAGAGCAGAACCCAATCGGTCGCCGTCCATATGTACATTAGAAGAAGGAACAAGACAACTTCAAGCTTTCAATTCAAGCATAAAACGACATTATAAAACACTATCGGATGCCTTCATCTCTATAATCATCCAAATCCTCCTTTCATGTGCCATTTAGTTGGATCAAGTGCAACAATAAGGCAACGAGTTACCAGAGCCCTACAAAAGATTCTTGAAATTAGAATTAGTACCTTGGAAGATTCTACTTCTTTTCCCTTTCATTCGATAATTGCTTATATACAAGCGTGAACAATTAATCTCTAACATTTTTTCACCTTTTATATACATAGTTCAAATTTTCAACACCTACCGAAAGAGGAATCACTTGCGCTTATTTCTAAAATTAGAAGATTAAAAAAATATAAGATCTAATCATGCCCTATCAGTTGAAAATAATGCACAAGAAACACTTATTACTATTGATCAAAATGAATTTGGTAACCATATAGTGATATATATTATATCTCGGTAATATAGAAAATGGCATATATGGTTTTTGTCCATAAATATAGAATTTGAGTTCTTGCCACAATTGGTGAACTCGATTATACAATCACAAGAAAATTGTGATTTCTTGCTACTTATGACAATATTGCAATCACGAAAATCATAGCTAGAAGCGAATGTAGCAGCAAAGTGACCATAATTTCTTAGGGTCCGTTTGGATAGATTTTCTTAATTTTGGTTCTGAAAACAATTTTCAAAGAAGATGTAATAAAGTTGTTTTCTAGATATACAGATTATGACTTTGTGTTTGATTAATGAGAAATTTTGAGTCGCACCCCACTTAACTTACTAAAATTCAAGGTGCACCCCACTGCTTTACCATAATGCAAGGCACCCCCCACTTGCTTTACCATAATGCAAGGCACCCCCCACTTTTAACGGTTTCCGTCAGTAACTGACGGTCAAAGGGTTTGACTACTTTTTTTGGACCAAAATACCCCCGTCTTCCCAAGCCCTCCCTCTTCCCAAGCCGATCCCCCACCCTCCGCCACCACCGGCCCCTCCCCGACCTCGCCCCCCCCCCCTTCCTCGACCGCCGCCGACCCCCCTACCCCCCACCGCCGCCCCCCCGACCTCGCCCCCCCCCCTCCCCGACCGCCGCCCCCCCCACCCACAGCAGCAGCAACAGTCGGGGAGGGGGGGCGAGGTCGGGGGAGGGGGGACGAGGTCGGGGAGGGGGGAGGGGGCGGCGGCGGTGGTGGGGGGTGTTGGTGATGGTGGTGGTGGTGATGGGGCGGGGAGAGGAGGGGGAGAGGAGAGGGGGGTTGCGGCGGTCGGGGGAGGGGGCTGCGACGGTCGGGGGAGGGGACGGCGGTCGGGGAGGGGCCGGTGGTGGTGGAGGGTGGGGGATCAGCTTGGGAAGGGGGAGGGCTTGGGAAGACAGGGGTATTTTGGTCCAAAAAAATAGTCAAACCCTTTGACCGTCAGTTACTGACGGAAACCGTTAAAAGTGGGAGGTGCCTTGCATTATGGTAAAGCAAGTGAAGGGTGCCTTGCATTATGGTAAAGCAGTGGAGTGCACCTTGAATTTTGGTAAGTTAGTGGGGTGCGACTCAAAATTTCTCTTGATTAATTTCATCTGAAAAATGGTTCTAAGAAAAAAAAAGAGTTAAGATTCAGTTTAATAGAATTTTTTAGAAAATATTTTTTTCTAAAATTTTATAAAATATTTGTAGTTGTGTAAAAATAATTGTAAAAAAAAAGTTTTGCGAGACATACACGACTTCTCGGATCTAATTTTCAACTGTGTCCACGACTGCTCGGGTCCAACCCCGAGGCAGTAGCACCAATCCGACACTGACACCCCACCACCGTTATGTACAGGAACTCGACGTCGGTAATCTCTGAAACCCCTTGGCTGCCACCATTGGTAGCACTGAGAACCACCGTTCGACGTCGGCAACCACATCACTAGATCTGTCTTCGTTCAGCAGCCGTGAATCCGTTGCAGGGGACCTCGCCTGCTTCACAGGCACGTTGAGCGGTTCCAGCTGACCTTCGATGCCGACAAACAGTGCCGGGATGCTTCATCATGTCCTGCCGCCACCTCAATCCCTACGCCAACAACAACTCCGTCGACGCCGACACCGCCACAGCCGAGCGGAGGACGGACAAGTCGAGAAGGCACGGGAGGAAGAACATCCTTGTCTGCGGCTGCAGTGGCAGGAGAGGGCGGAGGACAACGGAGGACGGCAAAGGGATAATCTGGTTGTCGAGCGAGAAGTTAGATTGTGAGGGAGAACTTTTAGGAAAACATGTTTTTTCTCCTATCCCAAAACAGTTTTTAAACATTGGTTTTGCAAAAAAAATTGAAATTTTTTTTAGAAGAGAACAGCAAAATACTCTATTCCGATCTTCATGTTTAAACTCAATGTTGAGTTGAAATAGGTATCTAAAGAGACCCTTATTCATCAACTACTCCATCCTTATGTATCCACCATAGTTTGCAGTATCGGCCGATACTGATACGATACGATTAATACCGATACGATACGACATGTTCCGATACCGATACTCATAGTTCGCAATATTGGTCGATACCGATACAATATAGCTAATACCTATATGGTTAAGCATGTCCCGATCCGTTACCGGCCGATACCTATACCGATATTGGAGTCTCTTTTTCAGTTAATTCGGCAAAGAAAATTGAAAGAAAAAGGACAATCAACAAGGGTGTAAAAACATAGTAAGGTTGTAAAAACATGTTTAAAAAAACTTATTTATCGCATGTAGACCAATCGGCAAGGGTGACTACTATTTCATCCAATTTCAAAATTACTAAAAAATAACACTAAATTTACTTAAAATTATGCCTAAATATATTAAATATATTTTCGAAAATGTTAACAATTATTCATTTTTCGATACCAAACTAATACTCTGATCCGAAACCGCCGATATTGCCGATACCGTCGATCCCGATCCTCATAGGAATGTTCCGATACCGATACTGTGAACCTTGCCGATACTTACCAATACCGACATTGGAGGTCTCTTTCTTAGTCAATTCAGCAAAGAAAATTGAACAAAGAAGACCAATCAGTAAGAAGGTAAAAATGCATAGTAAGATTATAAAAGCATGTAAAAGAAGAAAACTTATTTATCACAGGTAAACTAATCGACAAAGGTAACTATTATTTCATTCAATTTCAAAATTACAAAGAAACAACACAGAAAATACTTAAAATTATGTTTAAATATATAAAATATTTTTAAAAACATTAATAATTTATTAATAATTATTTGTTTTCCGATACCCAAAAAAATCGATACTCCGATCAGAAACTGTCAATACCGTCAATCTCGATAACCATAGAAACCGATACCGATTATGATACTGCAAACATTGGTATCCACGAGTATGCTAAAGTTTTTTGTATCATAAACTTGTACATGCTATGGTTGCAAATACAACACTTTTATCCGAAACTTTTGGGGTCGATTGTTTGAATCATATTCTTCCATTCTGCTTTGCTAAGGGCCACGAACTTTCTCATGCTAATAAAATCCATATTCTTTTCTAACACTTCAAACCATATTTACATAGGCTTACTTCTAGTCCTAGTGGCTTCATTAATTACTATACTATCACTCCTTAAGGAAGAATCTATTTGTCTGTGTTGCATATGTCCAAACCATGTAACTCAATTTTCTCTTATTTTGTCCTCAACTGGACCACCTCTAACTTCCCACGGATAAACTCCATTTTTATCCTTTACTTTAAGGTATTGTCACTCATCCATCTTAGCATTCTCATTTCGGTTACATTAAATTTCTAGACATCATTTCTTAATTACCCGACACTTTGATCCAATAAGCATGGTTTATCTTCAAAATTATTTTTCGACTTCAGAGATATTTTGTGATCACAAAGTAATCCGGAAGCACTCCTCAATTTCAACTATGACGCTTTAATTTTCTACATGACATCCTTATAAATCTCTCCATCATGATGAATGATTGATCCTAAATACCAAAAAATAAAAAACCCGTCACTCTTTGGTATCTTGCGTCCATCTACATGTTATGGTTTCAAATCCAGGCTTATAATAAAATAGGATGAAAAGGGAAGCAAATGGTCATATGAGTCGGATCCAGCTCGGACCATTTTCTGGTCGAACCGTATATGCTTACCCACAAACCTAACCATTTATGCTCACCCATTTAAGTAAAACATGTCGCCAACCAGTATGTATACACCTACGACCTGAGTTGACCAGCATAACCCGTTTATTCCAATAAAAGACTAATAAACTTACCACAAAAAACATGTTTCAATTGATTAGACGATCGACAAAATTGCTATAGCTCACACGTTTGGAGTTCGCAGTGTTCTTTTTCAAAAAGTAAAAGTGGCTTCCCTCCCACCTTTCAAAAGATGCCCCATAAATAAAGTAGCTTATCAAAAAATAAAAAACAGAAGCAGTTGCTACAAAACAGATCTGTTGCTACTTTTCACAAAAATATACATAAGTGGCAAAATAAGCAATACCAAACCCAGTCTAAATCCTATGACAGTCTAGTTGTGGTTGGCACGCCCGACCAAATCCAGATCTGACAATCTATTAAGCATGGGTTAACCCATTTATAACAGCCTAAATAGTCTGGTTGGCAGGTCAAGTTAGCAGGCTTGTCAAAATTGGCACCCTTAGCTGCAATGGAAGAGATCAACGAAGGCAGAAGACTTTCATAGTGAGATTCATAATGTAGTAGGCATGGAAGATGAAGAATGTTAGGTGGTTATTGTCACGCCCCGCTCCCGTAGGAGCGATCATCCTCGCTAAGGCGTGATGCCGCACGAGCCTAGATTGCGCTCGTGCAAGGCGGTTCCATAACGGTCGATTACAGGCTAAGCGACGGGGTCGTCACACAGAAGTCCCAAGCAGAAACATTGAATAACAGCAGCGAAAATTTGAAATCAGAACACAAGTTATTCAAAATGCTCTTTTTATTGATATTGAATATAAGATTACAAAGGACGCAAGACCATATTACAAGTCTCTCAGGCTCACTTTTCTCTCATATTACAAGTCACTCTGCTCTCTCAATTCTCAATATAAGCTTCAAGGCGACGAGTGGCAGATTCTTCGGAATGGCGATGTCCATACATTACGTCCCGTATAAGTTCTGGATCCATGCGACCGCACGCCTCGAAACGCCAAGGAACTTCGAGCCTCGACGCATCCAAGCGAGCTCCGCGCCATCGGACTTCTACCTATACCTGCACAAGAAAACTATGTGGGTGTCAGTACTCAACTGTACTGGTGGAGTGAGCTCCTCGTCCACCCATACAAAAACGACACGTTCATTTACTTCGTGCAGCTTAATTCCTTTTTTTTATTGTCTTTCTAGTCTTGCCTTAGGATCAATTTTAGGACAGAGACACATTGGCCTATACTTGGCAACGCAACGACAGGGTCGTGCTATACTCTATTCGTGGCTTCAATATATTTGAGGCAGTGCCTCGCCAAATAGAAACTTATGCAAACTTGGTCGTGCCAAGAATTTTACTTGTTTTTATGTGCCTCTAGACCATTCTCGTGCCAATAACGTCAAGGGGACGACTCGTGCTGGTCGTGCCAATAGACTTGATCGTGCCAATAGATCGAGGCCGTGCCTCCGAAGGATCAACCAGACTTAACCAACTTGTCTTACGACCCTTCCTGACTTAACTCGAGACGACTCGATGACGATGTCACATTCATGCCGAAGCATGTGTCCTTGCTATAGCCAAATCTTAGGCTCCAGAATGGTGTTGCAGCCGTGCACACCTAACCCGTGCCGATTCAAGGTTAGCGCTTGCTATAAGTATACCTTGTTAATCCAACTCGTAACTTGCTAGTACTCGACGCAATCCAAAAGGCATACACGTGGATAGCCGCTCTTATGCCGGCACATCTATATGAGTGGTCACTAGCAATGTCAAGCTATATTGGATCTTTGCATACGGTGACCATTCGCGTGCGAGGTACGAGCTCCCACCGAATGACCCGTAGCCTATATTGTAACGGTTCACTTCAATCGAGTCGTACCGTCGATAAAGGCCGTACAATATCTGTAATTCCTCCTAGGCCGACACGAACCCGGTGCCCCGGCGATCGTTCGAGGAATTCCCCTTGCGCGCAAGTTGTCCAATGACCATGCAAGACTCAACTCGATCTACCAAGTCCTTCCTTAATCATGACCATGCTTTTCAACTTTCTATCGAGACTCCCAAGTAGCGGAACAGATCTCGTAAACTTCCTTATCGAGACTCCCAAGTAGCGGGACCGATCTCGTGAACTTCCTTATCGAGACTCCCAAGTAGCGGGACCGATTTCGGCGACAACCAATCGCGTGGACTTCCTTATCGAGACTCCCAAGTAGCGGGACCGATCTCGTGAACTTCTATCCTTTGAAATCCAGGGAACGACTACTAAGTAGTCTTCAATCTTAACTTGAACATAACGTGTTCCTTTGTCTGTGGCATGCTTTTTCCTAAACCAACCATGGCTCGTACCTTAGACTGACTTGTTTCCTAGGCGACACTATCGCTCAAGTCACGTACTTTATATGATGAGCCTTGAGATCGTGGGACTATGTGACTTGACAACTGCAGAAAGAGCGGAATAGTGCTAGAAATGGCTTCGATCGACCGGCATAACTTTGCCCAACTTAATTGTGCAACGACTTGACGAGCAAAGGCTGTGTCGAGCTTTGTCTCGATGGAACGTGTCGTGCACGCGTTCGACTTGAACAACCAAGTTCTTTGGGTTCCTAGACTTACGCCACAAGCCGTGCACTGCAACGTGCACTGTAACTTAACCCGTGGGATGAGCAAGGCAATGCCAAGCCCTGGACGATGGGACCGTGCATGCTTTATCCACCATTTGTGCGGGCGACACCTATGACTTAGGCTAATTCCGGCATTGTGGCAACTTAGCAACTTAGACCAACTTCCTTCTCACAAGCCACAGGACGAAGGACCGAGTGTCATTTTGAAAGCACGCTGAGCAGACTTCTAAGCCGACCGTAGGACCTTTCCATATTCTAACTCAGTCTGACCTAAGTTGGGAATATTCTTTAGCTATGTGGATGCATCTCTTTTATTGTCAAGCCTACTTGTGCATTTGAAAACTTTCATTTTATTAGTGTGAAGGCCAAGCTGAGGTAAGTTCACCGAAGCCACCCACCTGAGCGAGTCTTCGAGCAAGCCGTTGCGTGGCTAAGTCCGAACGCCGTCGGCGTTTTGATTCCTCCGATTGACTGAGCGGGACGGAACACTACAGTTATCAAACCTAATTTCGTAAAAACATAATATTTGATAAACAACCAGCATACTCAACAAAGGAGCTTCTCTTGTTTATAATAATCAATAATGCACTGATAGTTCAATCTCGAAAGGGTTTAATAAGTTAAGAACAAAAAGATAGTTCAATCTCGTAGACTCAATGAGTGGGTGGGTGGTCAAGGTGGTGGCTTGGGGCAGTGGGCGGCCGTAAAGGGGGGGATAATAAAAGAAAGGGATAAGAGAGCATAACAACATGGATCTTCAAACCCAATAACATACAAATTATAACCGCTTTTAATTGGTTTATCATAGTCTGAGAAGTCATATTAGATGTTTGATACTGTGGAAAGTTGGAAGGTAATCTATTGAATTCATTTGGGCTCTTAAGCTATATATATATATATATGGAGTTGTTAATTCACGCTGCAATTTGTACTCCATCACTCCACATAACAATTCATGGAGTGCGAGAGTACATCATGGAGCATGAATAACAATATATATATATATATAAAAGAAAGGGGGGGGATAATAAAAGAAAGGGATAAGAGAGCATAACAACATGGATCTTCAAACCCAATAACATACAAATTATAACTGCTTTTAATTGGTTTATCATAGTCTGAGAAGTCATTAGATGTTTGATACTGTGGAAAGTTGGAAGGTAATCTATTGAATTCATTTGGGCTCTTAAGCCATATATATAGGGAGTTGTTAATTCACGCTGCAATTTGTACTCCATCACTCCACATAACAATTCATGGAGTGCGAGAGTACATAATGGAGCATGAATAACAATATATATATAATATATATATATATATATATATATATATATATATATAAAGAGGGAGGGAGAAAGAGAACTATTATCTAATAGTTGTCCATGACAACCTAGAAACAACTAAATAAAGGAAAATAACAAACGCTACATAATCTTTTATAATCCCCACAAGCTGATGACAACCAAGTCTAGCTTGGAAGAAGCTCTAGATCAAAAAGTCGACCTTGGCGAGAAGTTGTGATCAAACAGAGAGAGACTTGTGGCCATATCTGATAGTGTTGATGTGTGTGTGTGAGAGAGAGAGAGAGAGAGAGATGCCAGCAAGAGAAAGTGAGTTTTCTTGGAGGTAGGGGGAGAGAGAGAGAGAGAGGGAGAGGGATCAACTAGGGTTAAGTTTTTTAGTACCAGTATATTCTAGGATCTAGAATTTTTTTAGAAACTAGAGTAGATCTAGATGTGAGAGAGATTTTGGAGGAAGGAAAGGAGATGGAAGTTTTCATCTCATATCTAAGGTTAGGGTTATGGTTTTGGGTCTCTAGGATCTAGGTTTTATGAGGTTATGGAGAAGAAATGGTGCGGGTAGGGTTTGGATTACGGTGACAGAAAGAACAAATAGGGTGGGCGTCCCAGGTTTGTAGTGTCCCGCCCCGCTCAGTTCAACATAATGAATCAATGGACGCAACGGCATTTGAACTTGGCTATGAAATGTCTTACTCGGACTCTCGCTCAGTCGAGGCAAGTCCTAGTTCAGGTGGATGGCTTTGATGAACTCGTCTCTGTTTTGCCTTCACACCTAATAAAATGATGACACGTGTTTGTTTGATATGAAGTAATTTGTTGCATGCTTATAAAAAAGTTGAACCATATAGGGAAGGGAATAATTCCATCTTGTAGTCAATTTGTATAGAACATGGAAATGTAAACTTACTGCTAGGTAATATATCACATCGTATTTTTAAACTGCTAGTTAACATATCACATCGTATTTTCAAATTGGCACTTGCCCTATCGATTTCACGGCTTGCGTAAGGTAGAGTTTTTGCTTGTGTTGCACCATAGACTATCGACTTAACGTCAGAGTATACACGTTCGCACGGGTTCAATGTTTGTCATATGTAGTATGACACTATTAGGGACACTTCGTAGAATATGCTTTATTGAGTTGGGCTGGAAGGCTATCAAATAGTCGTTCCTGAATTCAGAGGTAAGAACATGGAAGGATGTTGGGACCCTTTGGTCGCCAAAGTTTTACTCCTAGTGGGGAAAGTTAGAGGCGAGCGATGGCTCGAAGGAGATTGATAGTAAAGTATGAGTGATGTGAGTAGTAATATTGTAGATGATGGTGTCAGTTAGGTCATACATTTAAGTTGAGTCTACATGTTCTCGTAGGTACATGGTGATTGGACAACTTGTGTACAAGGGCGCATTCCTCGAACGATTGTCGGGCCACCTGAATTGATTCGGCCTAGGGGGAATGAAGGGGTGATGAAGCAATATGAACACGGTGATTCGGGGCCTCCAGTGGGGCTAGCTACCTTGCTACTGGTAGGTTCGTCGTCTAACCAATAGTCTAGGTAGGCCAGGGGGCGTGACTTTTCCTATAGACTTAGGCATCATGATACTGTCTATTTGCATATAGGTATGTTGGAAATGTCTAGAAGTAATGGATGCACAACATGCATTGCAACGGTTGAGCCTAAGATTTGGCTTCTACAGAAACACGCTTTATGAAATCATTATTATGGTTATAAAATGAGTTAGCTTTGTGTTGACACTTTATGACTTTGAGTATGTTATCGTTGTATTGAAACAGAAAAGGACGGTAAGTATGAGTAAGTTTCACTCTATTGCGCGGCACGTTTATGACTTTGTGACACAAGTAAGCTTTGCTAGTATATGCCATGAAACTTATCCAAAGGCAAGATTAAAAAGACCACTAAAATCATAGTGCGCACTCACTAAAATAACGTGTTGGTTTTGTATGGGTGGACGAGAGGCCTCTCCAACAGTGCATTTTTATGTACTGACACCCCAACAGTTTGTATGTAGTATTCAGGTAGTAACTCGCTCGGTGCGGAGCTCACTTAGACGCGCTGAGACATGGAGTTCCTTGATGTTTCGAGGCATGCGGCCGCGTTGAAGACTTCACTTATACGAGACATAATGTATAGACATCATCTATTGTATTCTTCTTCAAGTTGTAAGCCTCAGGACATGATCTATTGTAATTGAGAGATGTGAGAGAGAGAGAGAGAGGGATATTTAGTGATTGTAACCCTGGCCTTGAGCCTTTGTAATTCTGTTGTAATATCAATAAAGATGATTTTTGTTTCTATACATTTTGTGTTGATTCAAATTTTCTGCTTAGGACTTTTGTGCGACTATGTCACTTAGCTGCACAATCGACTGTTCAATATTTGCCTTGTGCGATCACAACTTAGGCTCGCACGGCATCACGTCCTAGCAAGGACGATCGATTTTGCGAAACCGGGACGTGACAAGACTTAGGGTTTACCCGATGAAGAGAGTGGAGGCTAAAAGTTTGTAATGGGCTACTCTATAGTTTAGGAATGAATATCCTAAAGCTCTAATACCATGTGGAAAGTTAAAAGCTAATGGATTTCCATTAGGGCTCTTAGGCCAAATATATGTAAGACTAGGAGATATAGAAAAGGGAACATCTATCTGAGTAACAACCTACAAATTGCTAAATAAACGAAATATCATGAAGCACAAAGAAAAATAGCAATAGTTCGATAATCTTCTACATACATAATATTGAAAATTATAATAATGAAACTTTAAACAACATGTGCAGCCCTCATATGAGGAATATGAACTCCAACACCAATAAAAGTTCTTACGATATTCTCCACTATTGAAGTATTAACGATAAACACATCGAGAACCTTAGCAACTAGCATGTTGCTATTTTCCATGCAGAATGAGCATCAAACTTTCATCACTCATTTTAGCATAGTTTATCATGATAGAAGTACTAATCAGACAGTATGTCAGCAACCAAGTGTGGAAAGATTAAAAACCTGGTCCATCAACAAAAAAGCATCTTCAAATGACGGCAGAAAGTCATAACTGTTGAATACAGAAGCTGCTGAGCTCATTATTGCATAATTCACCAAGAAAATGGCAGAAAAACTGACTACAGTAGCAAAAAGATGACGCTGAATCAAGGCATCCATACCGACTTTTAGTTGCCTTCTATGTTGCTGCAGGAAAAGGCAAACCACATATCAGAAATCTTACAAAGCAAGAGGGAAGCATAATTAAAGTAGGTTGAAAACCACAAATTGTTGGGTTGTATCTCACATCCAATTGAGCGCTCAAGGTGTTTCACAATTGGTGACAATATAAAGGGTGTTTGACCATAAAGTTTAGTCCCACATCAGATAGAAAGTGAAAACATAAGGTACAGATAATTGGGATTGATGATGGACTTAACTAGGGATTTCATTTGTAAGTCGTATGGACCAAGTCCAATATCATACCTCATGGATTAACTCCGATTCGGGTCACACCGCATTCCTAACAAGTGGTACATAACCCAAGGTTACGAGTCAGGCTAGATTGTGCGCTATAGTTGCTTCGAGACATTGTGTTAATTCGTTCATGGTACATATATTTGAATTCAAGTTGACTCCTAGTTGGAGCGTCTCCGTAAGGCGTTTGATGCCATGAACGAAAGTTAGAGGGATTATACGGGGCTCCTAAGATGGAGCATCTCCATAAGGTGGTCCGGGTACAGAATCTAAGGTTTATGCTACTATACAGATTGGCTTCAAAGGTGGGTCTAACATGCGGCCCCAAAGTGGAGTAAGACGTGTGGTTGACGCCCAGTAGTAGAGATTGTTGGGATGTATCGTTCATCCAGTTGAGCGCTTAAGGTGGTTCGCAATTGGCACCAATATAAAGGGAGTTCATCACAAAGTTTAGTCTCACATCGGTTATAAAGCGGGAATATGAGGTATAGATAAGTGGAATTTGTCCTGGCCTTAACAAGAGATTTTCCTTTAAATCATATGGGCCAAGTCGAATATTATACCTCATAGATCAACTCCGGTTCGGTTCAATTCATGTCCCAACACAAAATTTCATCTTTTGCAATAAAAGACAACAGCAAAATCAATTAGATGATTCAAGGATGTGGTCCTTGAAGCAAAATTCAGTACAGAAGATTAATTCTGAGAAATATATGCATCACAATGTTAACTTAGACAACTAATATCATGTTGGGAAAGGGTAAAACACAAGGGTTGGGGGGGGGGGGGGGGGGGGGGGGGGGGGGAGGGAGGGAAGGGGGGTTGAGGTGATATATATATATATATATATATATATATATATATATATATATATATATATATATATATATATATTTGGAATAAGGGTGAATTTATTCCTCGCTTATAGCGGAAAAGGTATTAAAATACAACATCACTACACTTCATGCCCCAAAAATTTGATTATGGGGCCATAACAGATACATCGAATTCTATATTGTGTAGAATTCCAATGGGGGGGTAGTCAAGCCCTCAAAGATACGTCTGTTGTGATCTCGGATCCAGCTGAGAATGCTCCGGATGTCGCGGTCCACCCCAACTCCTCCTCTAAGCTGTGCACAGTGCTCCGTCCAAATGTGTCAGGTCACCGGGCAACCAAAGAAGAGATGCCCCATAGATTCATCTACCTCATTGCATAGCGCGCGCGCACACACACACACACACACACACACACACATATATATATATATATATATATATATATATATATATATAATATGAAAACTTTGTGGTAAAACTTTTGAATTCCTAAAATACCCTTGAGTACTTTATAAACATGATGTTATTATGTCAACTTGCATGTCTTTTATGTTTAAGAGTCAAAGAAATAAAGTTTTCTTTCTTCATACAACTTTCCATGTTCCAATGGTGAAAAAATTCTATCATTACCATTTTCCAAAGATTATTATTCTCAATAGAAAATTAAAAAAAAAGAACAAAATTTTTACTTTGAAACTCTTGGCATTGTAAAAAGAAAAAACACACACATGAATAATCACCCGAAGAAAGGCAAAAAGACAACAACTGACCTTATGATATTCTAATTAAAATACGTGCTTGCACGTACATGTAGACTATAAATATATATTTTTTTTTTCTTTTATATATATATATATATATATATATATATATATATATATATATATATATATATATAATCATCACACACACTAGTCTACATGTAGACTAGTATATATATATACGTGCTTGCACGTACATGTAGACTAGTGTGTGTGATGATAATATATATATATATATATATATATATATATATATATATATATATATATATATATATATATGCGCGCGTGTGTGTGTGTGTGGTGAATAAACTCATATAAGATTGATGAGAATATGCAAAAGGAAACAAATTATTTACAAGGATACCTGTGCAATAGAAGAGTGGATATAGAAGTTGTGAGGCATAATATGAGCACCAAGAAGAGACATTATTCCGCTCGCAGTTTCCAAATCCAAACCACAATGTCTGTTGTGTGCAATGGCAGAAGCTTCTGGTTGACCAAGGAGGACCGCAAGCACGTAAAAGAGTAAGGTAAATGCTGATATGCTAACATACAACACATTTAACATGTACGAGCCCTACAGATGATGCAGTTTAAAAAGTTTAGATATATACGGATCAAAATCATATAAGAACAATGATGATAATATTGAAAACTTATTTCTTACCAAAGGGGAGAAGAGTGGAACTAACAAGGCAACCATAGCAGAAAAACAGATACAACTGAACAGGTCCAGCTCAAACAGCTGGTTAAATACATGTGCAACGCCCAGAATCTGGAGAGAGCAAGTCATTTGAATTTCAGCATTTTCAGTGATGGAATAAGCATTAATATATTAATGTTTATTCCTTAAGAATCAGCTTACTCATTAATAAAAACATGGAATTATTTTTACAAAGTTACTAGTTCCCAATAAGTGGATGAAGCATTAAAATGTACCTTTGTCAGGTCTGACACAACAACGGATAGTTCTGCCAAAATTCCTAATAGAATGCAAGTTGACCTGGGATACTCCTCACAGCAAATCTTTTACATTACCAACAGATAAAGGTTAATGGATTTCCATAATTACAAATGATAGGAAAGATGAAAATTGCATACCTATATAAACCCAACATGTAAAACTTTTTTGGCTGTACAATTAGAAATGTTAGATCGAAAGATAAAAAATTGCATCATAGGTGCACCATATATAGAAAAGGGTGATGCTGAAGTGATCGTTATTTCTACCCAAATCCCAAAATAACTTAAAGATAGTGATATTTGATATTTCACAATTTCAAGATTCTGTGGCCGCCTAGGCGCTATGCGGCCTCCCAACGAACCGAAAATCCCATGTTCGGCTGACCTAGGCGCCTATTCGGCCCTGTTCAGGCCTGTTCGGCGCCTAGGCGGCCTGTTCGGCTAGGTGAAATTTTTTGAAATTTTCAATTTTCAAATTTCAAAATAAAATAAAAAAATTCAGATTTCAAAAAAATTCAGATTTAACAAAATTTCAAAAAAAATCCAAAAAATTCAAAAAAATTCAAAAAATTGAAAAGAAAATTCAAAAAGTTTTAAAATTCATATTTCAAATTTCAAAATAAAAATTCTGTGCGGCGACCTAGGCGCTAGGCGGCCCTCCGCCGCACCGATTCCGCCTAGCGAAATCTATGACACTGAGATTCTATAAGGTTTTCAGATTTAAAACTTCAATGGCAGTGCAACAAAAATATCAGCTCCATAACACAGAATCGAAATCAACTACTTTACAAGACCCCGGTTATAAGTAACACATATTCATCACAATTCTTCATTGAGAACAATAGCAGTAGGTACTCAAGAAACCATGAGGAGATCAAATAAAGTGATTACCTTTACCATTACCGTTACAACTCTACAAAACAATTTTGGCAGCATATTTACCTATCTTTATGCCCCAAGTTTACAGTCTTATTCATGCTTCCAAAACTACAGAGAAGTCAATATCGAAAGGAAATCCAGATTAGTCAGCTGCAAAAGGGGAGGCCCACTTGTGGATGGTAAAGACCAAAACCCTAAGGAAACTAACGAGGGGTAGGTATCTTAAATGTTCATGCTCCACGTGGTCAGACAAAATCATCCACATGTGAAGCTGGCTAGTTCATGGTCTAAATATTTGTGGGGCAACTAATTCATGGGTGAGCCCACGTTGTACTCTGGAACAGAGAGAATAATCACAAGAACGTCACCATGCCAAGTTACATATATTGAATGTTGATCTCACTTTTATTTTGATACTTGTTAATCCCGGGGAAAGTAAGGTAAGATACAGACATTAATTGAGAATACAGGAAAAACAACACAAAGGTGTGATCGTACATATTTCATCAAACTAGTCAAGCACAATACCTAGAAAATATTTCTAAGAACAATATACATATATAGTAGGAAAATTGTCCACACCTCAAACCAGGGAATTTTGTTTCTATCATATTAATTCATGAATTGAATTGACTATGGTTTCCAATGTTGCCAATGAGAATCCCACCTGTAAGCAACTTTCATTTGTGTGTTAAAGTTCCTACAGTGTGTATACTTGTAGCACAATTATCAATATACCCATCATTAGATCGAAGACTATAAAAAGAGGGGCTCAAACCTAGGACTCCCATCAAATGATACAAAGTCTCTTATGTTGTCCAACATAATGTTTTCCAACTTCCTATCAAATGTACATCCCATTGTGTGTTCATGTGATGTCAAGCACTCGTTCTAGTGACATAAGGTCTAGACTCTAGTCACCCGACGGTATTGACATGATTCCAAATACACTTTTCAGAAATATACAAAACAGCCTAGTCGTCTCTCTATGACCTGTGAGCATTATTAGTCATTGTTATGTCATTCCCGATAAATAGACTAGTTAACAATCAAATCATCAACGATATGGGATCATAGTCTCAAGATAACAAGTGATGTGTATGAATAAAATAACGTATACAACACATGATCATATATATAATTATGAGTAGTACTTTGCTCAATCACCATAGTTATTAAAGGTGCAAGGCTCACCGCAATGCAAATGGTGTAAAAGACAGAGGCGCGAGGCGAAAGAGAGCCTCATAAAGACGAGGCTCACATTTATTCACAAATATTAAATGATATTTATAAATCATATATGACTATATGCATTACGTAGATATTGAAAGTGGACATGTCAAAATGGTTATCGGGCATGAAATTATGTGGATTTTTTCCTTTTAATCTACCGAGCAAGAAAGTTTATGAGAGTTTAGGCTTTTTTATCATAAGAGACTTTCAGTTCCCTAGAGATATTAAGTGTTAGGTCCAATGGTCATGTCATGTTGCACTGACACGGATACGACACGGTAACAACACGACAACATGGACAGGATACTTATTTCGATGTCCCCTAGTATATTTTGGAGTGTTAGTGGAGTGTCCAATACGTGTGTGGAATGTCCGACACGACATGCCACATTTTTGGAGTGTGCATGCTTCCTAGTCAAGTGGTGGTCCCTACTCACAGAGAGAAAAATATTGGTTAGTAAATAAAAGGGAAGATAAAGCAGCATATGCATGAGCGCACCTCAATTGGGCATAGCCTCGTTGAGGTGCGCACCATACAAAGGGCGTCTCGCCTCACATGTTGTGAGACGCAGAGGTTGGAGCCTCGCGGCCAAGTGCACGCCAAGTACGATACAAGTGCGAGCACCGCTTTGATAAGTATGTCAATTGTATTCCTTGATCGTTTGTGGGTCGGACCAAGTGTGGTGCAAGCAAACTGATGACCACATGGTGGAGTCCACATGCAACTAAGGGAGGCAATTGAAGCCCTATGATCGAGTAAAGCATTTCCCTATAACTATACACTCGAACAATTTATAAAAGTTTAATAATGTAGTAGTTATTGTTCTTACTATTATTATACTCATAATTTAGCATGAAAAATAAAGGATGAGTCCAATACTTAATGACCGGTACATGTTAAATAAATACAGCTAGTTTGTGGTTGCTAAGAAAGCATAGACCAGTCCTTTAGATATCAAATAAATATAGATGATCAATAAGAAAACATATGAACTCACATTTGTTATCAAATACAAATAGTCCCAAATGAGCATAAAAAAATCTTTGTTTTTCGTTGTAATTCTTGTTACTGTTATTTTGTTATTGTCGTTGATGTTGTATTGTTTATGATTACAATTGATCATCAAAAGAAATTTTTATTTTTCGTTGTAATTCTTGTTGGTGTTGTTATTTTTGCTATTGTCGTTGATGTTGGTATTGTTCATGATCACAATTGATCATTGAGTAAAAGAATATCCCAATAGTTATGTTCACAACTCTCATAAGCTCTTACTTGTAATCAAACCTATCAATAAGGAGTGAACCGAAGAATAAGAGTAAACATGTGTATAGTTATTAGATCAACAATGATTTGAAAAAATTGTCTATAACAGATCTTCTGCAGAAGATGAAAATATAACTGGATGAAAAAGTGTCTACAAAACTACCTTTTTTACTCCTTAGTCAAAAATAACATCAAGGTAAAGTGGAACTATTTGCTTAATTGATGCAATAACACCAAGGACGAAGTCAAGGTAAAGTTTGTCAACCATGTCTTTCAGGTGCCTCATACTAACCTTGGTAGAAGAGTCAGTAATACATTTCTCTGTTTTTCCTTAGACTAATTGAGCGACCCTCATTCAGCAAGCACATACCATTGTAATTTATACACTATAAGCAATAGTCTTAAGATTGTCTGCACCAACATAAGCACATGATCCTTAGTACCGTAAAGATATTTATGTGTGAAATTACCCGTTGAGTTTTAGTTTTAACACTTTGGAATCACAAAAAAAAATCCTATGCAATATGACCCATATGAGTTGTTTTCATTAATACAACAAAGGCCATTGCATAACATTAGTCCTTTTTTACTACTCTAATCTTGGCTTATGCTTGAGGTAAGAGAGAAATTGTGTCTCAGGGGCAAGTATTCATTATATTTGTACATGTTAAACTTACATGTACAACATCCACATTGCGTATCTAATAAAGAAGTTTGTACGCCCTATGCAAGATTATGACCCGTATCAATTCTAAAATTGGATGAATTGTCTGTTGGATCTTATTATTGTGCGTATTTATACTTTCATCAGTTCTATGGAATATTTTTATGCTCCATGGACCAAAGCCAACCCCATTTTTTAATGGAGAAGACATGGATGATGATTATGAATTGCCAACCGGTAATACTCCAACTTTCCAGTATGTACAATCGACCCCCAATGGTCTGCATGTTCATGCGAAAATACCTTAATGCAACCAAAAGGACACGAGACTTGTATGTCCTTGTTAAATGGAGGTGTCACTCAATTAGCCTAAAGAAAAGCAGAAGTCTATTATTGATTCTTCCACTAAGATGTAGTATGAGACGCCTAAAAGGCATATGATTGACAAACTTTATTTTGACTTCGTCATTGGTGTCATTGCATCAATTAAGCAAATAGTTCTAATTTACCTTGATGATATTCTTAACCAAGAAGTAAAAAAAACAATGATTTTGTAGAGAGTTTTTCATCCAGTTATATTTTCTTTGCAGAAGATTTATTAAGAACAGTTTTTGCACATCCTTGTTGATCTAATGACTGTACACATGTTAATTTTTAGTCTTTGATTCACTCCTTATTGATAGATTTGATTGCAAGTGATAGTTAGGAGAGTTGTGAACATTAACTATTGGGTTATTCCTTCAATTTAACGTTGAATTGTGTTCATAAACAACAACGACAATCGCAATAGCAAAAAAAAAGCAACACCAACAAGAATTACAACAACAACAACAACAAAAAGATTTCTATTGATGCTCAATTGTGACTATTTATATTTGATTGCAAATGGGAGTTTATATAAGTTGTATGTTTTTGATGTGAATCGACCAGATCGATTCACAAATAATTTATAGAAAAATAGAACTAAAAGGAAAATAACGATCTTTATTAGAGAAAAGAACAAACTCCCAACTTTGATGGACGGACAAAGTCTAAACCCTTCCGAATGACGCTTGAGAGTTTCTTCTCAACACAAGCATGAAAGTAATGACGGCTAGCCTTAACTATAAATAGAAAAGAGAAGCAAACCCTAGGAGGGTTATTGTGGTGAAAGACCACAATACCCATTTATGCCTAAATAACTGAAAGGCCTAAAAAGTGGGCCCACATCAGTTTTCTTATTGGACATTATAGTTACTTGACATTTAATGGACTAGTCCATGCTTTCTTAGCAACCAATAAGCACTTGGATTCATTTGACATGTACTAGTCACTAGTATTTTGGGCTCTTCCTTTATTCTTATGCTCAATCATATTTATAAATGTTGGCACTTCAGTGTGCCAATAGACATTCTGGGACACCATGAAAGATGGTTCAACCTCTCAAAAGAAGATTGTTGCTGATTGGACCTTTTGAGCCAACTTCGAGTCGATATGAAACTGCCATTGCATCTGTGTGGGTCAATTCAGCTCCAACACAGATCGCTCTTAGTCCTTGAGGCAATTTGATAAAATACCCCCCACCACCAATTCTCACCCAACTTTTCATACCCTTGACCCTTAACTTAGCCCTTAAGGGAATTTAATAAAATATCTCCCACTACCTATTCTCACCCTATCACAAGCCACCAATTTCTCATCCAACGAGAAATTTTTTGGCCAATGAAATGATCTCTTTCCTTCCTCGTGAAGGAAGAACCATCCCGCTACATAAGGATCTTTGTCCCATTTATTATCATGCAACATGAAAACATTCCGTGTTGCTATGTTCATAAGGGTCAGCGCTTTCCAGAAGAGGTTGAGCCATGTTTTGTCTTAGGTGCTCGATGGTAATGCTACATTCTTTCTATACTTTATTTGTTGACATTCATGTCTTCACCCTTTGTTTACCGAACAAACACTCCTCTATAAATTTGTAGTTGTACCGGTGTATTTTACCAGTGTCCAATCATCGACACTCTTGTCAGATAAGGCTACCTGCAGTCCCATCAATCTTGACACCATCATTGCGCCAAAGTCTCCACAAGATTTGATAGGGTTTTGACTGGCCATACAAGAACTGTCATTGGGAGTCTCGCTTGAGTTTTTAACAAGTGTGATCTTACTGCAGAAATGTCTCCGATATGGCTTAGAATGATCACAAATGATACAAAGTAATTATCATAAGCCTTGGCTGTTCATTTGTCATAAGAATATTGTGTCAGGTTTACTTGAAACTTGAAATTTTCTTGAGTTATATTACCGGTGCCTACTTGATTTCTTCATTATCTCTACATGTGTGCTACGTGGTCTAAATCCATTATCTGATTTATGAACTTAAAATTTTAAGTAACTTAGTCGTGTATATCCTTGGCCATGACCACTGTCGTTCCGCCTTCATATCATGATCCTGTCAGCTTTGATTGCAACAGTGTCGTGTTGTAGCCACAGCTATAATTGCAATCATTGTTGTGGGTTTTCACAGTCGCATATAGTTACAGCGATCGTTTTAGTTGCAGTTGAAGCCACAACCCCTCTCTCTCTCTCTCTCTCTCTCTACTGGATTATGCATGCGATGTGTGAACAACACATTCTAATAAGGGATTTCTTCTTTTCAGTAGGTGCTAAATCCGAAAATCTGATGCCAAAAGTCAGCATCTGAGATCACCTAGAAGTCTACACTTTTGTTTCTACATATATACATATGCTTCATGACAAACTCAGTCTAGAGGCTAACATTTTGAATTCGCACTGACATGTAGATCTTTGGATCGATCTCACAACTAGCTTATTTTACTCTTCCTATGGTTTATGAATCGAAAGGCTTTCTCGATCACGAATGCCATCGAGTTTTGGGTCCTGAAACACACAACCTCCTGAAAATATCGACCAACATGTCCTTTTCCACCAAAAAGAAAGAGGCACGGTCAACAATAATAAACAACAACAACTACATCATTCAGCTTTTATAAATTGTTAAATTATATACAGTAAAACCTCTCTATAGTGATACTATATATAGGAATAACCTCCATATAGTCATAAAAAATTATAGTCCCAACTTGGGATAGTTATAAATAAGAATAAACTCCACATTGTAATGAAGTTATAATTTTTCTAGGTCCCGTCTTAAGGAAGTTGCCTCCACATGTAATAATTATCTGCATATTGCAAAAAAAATTATGCTATATTACATTCAAGGTCTAAGATGAAATAAAATGTTTATCTAAAGTTGTTCGGGACAATGATTTATTCTTTAGAGTTGTCACCACATCTGGCTTGAGAGCTTGCGGGTAAGTAATAACTCGTTAGCATGGACACCTTCTTGTTAAAAGCCAAAATATTTCTAGCTTCTCAAGCATGTTTACAACTTCTTGGCACGAAACTTCTTGTATTTCCATATTGTCATCCTCAGGATTATCTCCTTCCTCTTCTTGTCTAATTGCAACAATGATTTCTTCTTCAGTTAAAGCATACACGACTTTTTGCTCATTTGGATGATCGAGGAAGACATTAATATCTTAGGCCCGTTTGGTTCACGGAAGGAAATTAATTCCCTTGTATTTTTCATGGGAATGGGAAAGTAGGATTCCTATCAGATTTTCTTTCCTATGTTTGGTAAAACAAGGAAAACATTTAAGAAATAACATTTGATTTCCCTTCCAGTGTTTGGTTGGTGTAGGAAAGGAAAGAAAAAAAAAATATATCATTGTTTCAATAATATCCGATGTCAATATAATTATAGTCAACATAATATGAAGAGTTAATTGGTAAAATAGACAATAACTCAAGGCTATTTTTGTCATAATGTTTGATAATTAATGCTAGGAAAGGAGGAGGAAAAATGAATCACATGTGTCCTGAGAGGAACCATTTTCCCTCCTATTTTCCTTCATGCCAGGAAAATACTTCTCAAGCTTGTGGCTACCAAACAAAGGAAATGAACAAGTTTCCTTTCCGAATTCATTGAATCCATGAACCAAACGAGGCCTTAGTGTAGTGAGGTTGTCGAATCTGATCACACAATTCTGCAATTACTCTTTGATTCTCCTCATCCACTTCATTTGTAACTTGCAATTCATCGACATCAGGGGTCCTAAAGTTTGCAGTGCTTAAAACAATTGGCAATTGTTTGTAACAATTGGCAATTGTTTGTGGCTTAACATTAATCGACCATGCAACAGTCGATTTGACATGCTCCATTAATTAATAATTAATATAGTACATACTTTACCTCTATACAACTTGCACTAAGGATAACTAAGTCAAAAAAATAAATTTTGCAACTACACCTCTATTATGTTATAACCTCCTCGTAGTAATAAAATTAGTTTGGTCCCAACACTAAGACTGTAGAGAGGTTTTACTGTAGTTACAGAGAAATATCTCACTCGATCACCAGGACTGCAATTGTGTCCCTTAGTTGCATGCAGACTGGACCATATGGACATTGATTCCCCTGCACCACTTGGTCCGCGTGCAATTAAGAGGTGCGATTAAGCAAAGTAGTAGTAATAATTATAGATATATATGACCATGTGTTGTATACGTTATTTTATTCATAGACATCTCCTGCAATCTTGAGACTATGATCCAAATATGGGCGATGATTTGATTGTTCACGGCTATCTGTCGAGAATGACAAACGAGTGACCAGTAATTCTCGTAGGTCATAAAGGGAGACGATTGGGTTGCCTTGCACATAAAACATCATCCACAATTTCCTAAAATGTATTTGCAACTAAATCGCAGTGGCTATCAAGTCAATAGTTTGTGTGGTGACTAGACCTTGTGTCATTAGACGAGGTGCCAGACATCACCATATGAGCACACAATTGGATATACATTTGGTATGAAGTTGGAAAGCAGTATGTTGGACAATAAAATAATCGAAGTGAGACGATCATAGGGAGGGCATGAGGAAGGAAGAATTGAAACTCGAACCCAACAACCCAATAAACCTAATGGTGACTAGATCTGTCATTCTAATTGATGGTAAGTTGAAGGGCATGGTTATGTTGGACAATAAAAGAGACTTCTAGGTTTGAGACCTTTTTTATAATCTTCGATTTAATAATGGGTATTGGCAATCATGTTGCAGATATACATACAATAGGAACTTTAACGTACAAATGACAGTTGTTTACAGGTGGGACTGGGATACCCATTAGTAATACTGGACCATAATCTATTCCATTCTTGAATTGATACTCATTGGCAACACATACTAAGTAATACACTCAACCCAAAAGGAACCAATCCGAAAGGCCTTCTTTGCAATGTACTTCCAACCAGTCTAAAGTCGAGTCCTGTCAGCTACGTTTCAGGTGCAAGCAAGTTACTATTTTCTCAATTTGCATTATCTCTGTTTGATCTCCATCTGCTATTTAGGAACTCTTTCGATACAAAATATGCATCTGTGTTCATTTGATCCTACCCCATTGAATCAAAAGGTTTCATGCATAAGTATCCATGTCATGCATGTGAACAAAGAAGTTAATATATTATGCATTGTCGTAATAACTAATAGTGAATGAAGAGAGCTGGACAGTTAACATAACAACGGAACATAATTTGCCAAATATTGTGTAGCCGAAATGAGAATGCAAAGATGGATGACCAGCATTATATTAAAAGATCGGATAAGAAGAGGTGGCGTCAATCGAGGACAAGATCGGAGAAAATAGTGTTAGGTGGTTTCGATATGTGTAACACAGAACAATAGATGCATGACAAAGAGAAGCGATAAGATAGTAGTCAAAGGAGACGCTAAGACTATGATAGGCTTAAAATGAACATAGATTGAAGTTTTAAAGAATGATATAATTTTTGTTAATGTTACATAGAAATGACCCTTAACATAGCTGAATGGAATAAAAGGATTCAAACAGCCAATCACAAATGTTAGGGATAAAGGCTGTTGTTTTTTGTTGTATAATTTGCCAAATAAACTCCATGGTCTGCAGGAAGCATGTTTTTGTTCTTTGGTTTGTACCATAGACATGAATGCAATTCCTAAATCAAATTGTACCATCTTACCTCTTGTCGTGGACTCTTTTCTAATGTAGGGGGACTTGGAGAGTGCTCCTTTGGTTGAAAGATATTAAACTGCATAACCAAAAAGGTAACCACACCTATTACTAAGACAATTAGCCTTCTTGGTTTATGGCAAGAAGGTCTCTTGTTCATGGTTGTCATGGCTATGAATTTGGCACCAACATAGAGGGTTTAGAGGGTTGAAGTCAAGTTAACATTCGGTCATATAACTTTGTCAATTCCTTGGTGAAACTTCCTCATACTTCGCAGCTGAGTCTATCGGGAGAAGACTTTAAAACTACATGGTCTATGACCCAAACTACTCGTGTAACAAATATCAGACAGCATAATTAATTCTTGAACTGGAAATGCAGATCTTAATGATAAGAAAAAAATAAACCAAATATACCTGGGCAAGATTCCTTCCGGCGACCAGGCCAATACAATTTGCAAGATGTTGGCACAAAATTGCAGAGCAATTGAAAAAAGTAACAGAGCAAGACTGGGTCCAAATAAAGGCCCGCCTTCGATAGTTGCCGTCCATTTTCCAACGTCTATGTATCCCATGGATAATAGAACAGCAGAACCAATGGCAGGAGAAAATTGAGGTACCAAGCCAGACATCTGTATAATGTTAAAAACTTAAAAGTATAAGGTCCTGTGTCTAGAAGAAAATTGTACATTTGCATGAGTGCTCTTTAACACAATATACTAACCTTTCACGAGTTGAATCACTTCAGTTATCATCAAATTCAGAAACTTGTGCACACTATTAACTATGGATATACATAAAAGGTTGCAGAGAGAGGGAAAAATACATCTTGTCAACTCAATAACCAAGTCCTTTTGTTCTAAACTTCTAATTAACTAAACATTCTTATCCTCGAATAAAGGTATAACACAAACAACAAGCAGACTATTCACTTGTATTGTGCTGATGAATCTAAAAAAGCCAGCATCTCCTCCCAAGACCTGTAGTTTTGAAATTTCTTATAACAATGAAGCATTTCAAAACATAGGTCGTCTCCAAATTGTCATTTAGGATTTCTTCAAGCTCTAGCATGAATTTGTATGCTGTCAAACACGTATGAAGACTATGATCGGATTGTAGTTTGAACTTGGTAAGAGTTAAATCTTTCTTTTTCAAAATGTTATTAATCAAGTTTTAATTATGATCGCTATCTGAAGTTCATGGTATGTTTAGGAACAGAAAATTGGTTGCCGGTAAGATTAACTTCATGGTAACCAGAAGGTAGGCTACTAAGTTTACAAATACTAAGGGTGTGAGACCAACTGAGAAACAGCTTTGAAGGAGAGCTAGAGTCTTCTCGGTCACAACACTTGAAACATATCTTAGACATGTGCAATATCCAGCACAATTGCGCACGGTACTCATAAGAATCACATTATGAGGTAGCAGTGCTGTAAAACTGAGCCATGGTAGACACTCTGGAGGGACCAGACAACTCTGAAGAGGCCTGCTTAGGTGGCATCCTATGTCCACCCTAATTTTTTACATTTTCTAAACTTCGATGGATAAAGGGTATAAGTTAGCAATTCTAGGGTAGCAACATCATACATACATTGGTTCTGTAGAATAACTATCAAAGTGAACCTTTATTTACTTCTAGATATGCAAATTAACATTTAACGGAATGGACATATTAATGTTATGATTTTTCCACACTGATGGGTGATTCACCCCTAAGGATATCCCACCCGCAGTTTGTTAGAGCGCTTGTCATTGACACGTAGTCCTGTGAACATTATGTGCTGATCAAATATGCATTTACTTCCTCGAGTTTTCCGTCTTTCCTTTAGATTGCATTCTTCTTTATTTTTATCTTTTTGTTTATCTTCGTCGTCGTCGGTGCTCTATCAAGAACGTGTCATAGTTACTTTCGTTTACATTGTCATTTTCTTTTCTTTTTCTTTTTTGTGAACTTTTCACAAGCATGCTATTGTTAACGAGGTGATTAAACTATATAAGTTAAATTCCATTGAATATTGCTTAGTTTGCTTATCAAGAGATAAACATCTCAAAATATGTCACTTTCTTTACTCTTTATTTATTGTTTTAATACAGTCCAGTAATTGTTGTGTATGATGTATATATGCTTACATATATCAATCCTTGTACTTTTATTAGCAATAATGAGTAAGGCAGAGTTTGCCTATTTAGGTTTTAAATCGAGTGTTGCTCGTGGTCTCTTCATTTCTTATTAAACCTATTTCCTTAGTGTCGAGTCTAAGCTGTACATGTGATTCACTTATGCTTTTAAAATGGGGACCTAGGTTAGAAAAAAGGTGGGCCTAGGCATTTTGGGGTCTCAGCTGCCTTGGACCGCCCTAGCCACTTGACAAACTTGTGAGGTAGAAGTCACGAAAAAGTAACTAATGTCATAATCGGAGTGGTATTCATGATCACAAGCTTGCACACCTTAAATCCAATGGATTAGTCAGCAAGTTGGGAGCCAACAGACCCCCGCTAGTAACATCATAATCTTTAGAACCTAACCATCAATCTACCGACAACGATATCTACACATCAAGGTTTATATAATCAAAAATCAAAAAATGTGCTGATTTTATGTTGCAAGGATAACATCTGACACGACATTTTCTCGACGCGCTCGTGTCGGATATAGATATCATTACGCTGTGATCAGTGATCTAATAACAAAATAAAAACAATATAACTCTATCCGTGCCATACGTGCACCCTAAATTCTTTCTAGAGAAACGCTGTATCTTCAATCTGTACTGTGTCATCATATGTGTCCGTGTCCGTGCCGTGCAACAATGACAAAATATCTCATGAATTATACTTTCTAGTCTAATCTCCAACATTTCCTTCTCCAAAACAAGAATTCGTCAGTGTTTATTTAGGGTTAGGGTTTTGGAGTTAGGGTTTGAGTTGTATAGTGATTGTAGAATAATAAGGATCGGAGAGAGAGATGGGGGTGGGGGCGTGTCACCTTGAGTCGGAATCGAGAATAAGAGGAAGCGGAGGGCTCCGGCCGTCACTTCCGGCGATTGACGGAGGAGGGGAGGGATCGCCATTGCCATCCCAATTTCCAGAGCGGAAGGACCAACACACAAAAATGAAACGGTTCCCGCTGCCGTTTCTTTTAATTTTTCAACAATTTTACACTTTAACCCCCACTATTTCAGAGTGCAAATTTAAAGAATACAACTTAATATGGTTTACTATTTCAAATAAATTATGTTAATCATCCGGTCTATGTTTAAACATATATAAATATATATTGCTTTTTCATATATGTAACAATATCACTCCACATCTAAAACTAAAAGTTAACTATGCCTATGTGTTCCAAATAAAACTTTTGTAATATGCAAAAGGTTTGTAACTCATTATATATATATATATATATATATATATATATATATATATATATATATATATATATATATATATATATATATATATATAACTCATTAAAAAATTATATATATATATAACAACAAATTAGCAAATGACCTCTAGCCTAGTGGTTAAGAGAGATGCATGCGGCCCAAGTGGTCGGGAGTTCGAGCCCCAATGGAGACGAGTTCGCCACAATTACCCATATTGCTTCAAAAAAAAAAAATAATAACAACAAATTAAAATTGTGATTCATATATAAAGTTAATACAATATTTATTTTACTCATATATCTATTCTTTACTTTTTATCTCTCTCTCATGTCCACTAAATAAAATTATAAATATAAATTATTTGAGAAATTTTGAGTTGTCCCTAACTTGTTTTACCATAATTGAATGTGCACCCCACCTAATTACCATAATGCATGAAATATTTCACTTTTAACGGAAACCGTCGATGTCTAAAAATCAACTCCTTTGACACCGCATTTTAGTTGGGTGCACCTTAAATTATGATCAAAATAGCCTCAAATAAGTATGGTACACATTTTATTATGGTAAACTAAGTGGGGTGCAACTAAAAATTT
Organism: Iris pallida; assembly: GCA_029216955.1. Classification (NCBI taxonomy): domain Eukaryota; kingdom Viridiplantae; phylum Streptophyta; class Magnoliopsida; order Asparagales; family Iridaceae; genus Iris; species Iris pallida. The sequence goes on along the minus strand of JANAVB010000199.1, from coordinate 990,917 downwards.
ATTCTTATGTTTATGTAGATCAAAAGAGTTGACGGTTAGTCATTGACGATTTTCGTTAAAAGTTGAGGATTATATGCATTATGGTAATTCGGTGGGGTGCACCTTAAATTATGGTAAAATAAGTAGGGGACAACTCAAAAATTCTCAAATTATTTTCAAATGTTGTAAAATGATCCAAAAGTTGAAACAATAAATCATTTCAAAATCTTCCTCCTATTATCTATTGATTTTTTTTTTCCCGTCGTGATTAACATTATCGCGGACGGCTAACACCACCGTGACCATGGTGACGTAACCCTTATCACAAGGATGGAAGTGTACCAACAAACTAATAATTTTTAAGCTTGTTTATATATTTGAAAATAGTTGACTCGTATTGTAGGATAAACCATTGCAATGTTGTAACAATTAAAACACATACCGAAGAGAATCACAATAAGTTCTTCATCGTTTTTCCTTATGAAATAATAGTGTGTTATTAGAATAATAATAGCTAAAACTAAGAAGAAGAAGAAGAAGAATCATACCATAAGCCTTTGATGAAAGGAAGAAGAAACAAACCAAGTCAGCAATTCCTAAGATCAATAGGAACTTTTAACATTTATATTTCCCCATCTAACACTGGTTTTGTACTTGTTCTATTTCATTTGAGGCAATCACTAATTGTTATACATTTTCACTATCGTGCGCATGTATTTCGTACATGCTTAGGGAGGATGAATCACAGAGAATAGAAGACCTTGAGCTTCTCTCTTTAGTTAATTACTTCAAATTTCACATTCCAGTACAGATATTACAGTATAAAGACATGATTTTAAGACTTAAGTTTTACAGTTACATGTACCTACATCTTTATCTAGTTTTCATTTATATAAAGAGGAAGAACCTAACATATAATGGTCATATAACATTGGCCGATTTCAATCAATTATAGCATATTAACAAAGTAAAACCATGATCTTACACACGAAAATATCGATCACTGAGAGCTGATGACCTACGATCGATAACGATAATTGGAACATGGATTCTCGAACACGAGAATGAACAAGATAAAGTTGTTATTAATTCGGGTTACAAAGATTGAACAAACGTACGTGAAAATTTTAAAAAAAAATACAACTTATTGTAGCACTTTGGTCTTATGTAACCAGATTACAAACCGGCTCTTGGAAACAGAAAGCTTGCAACAACAAGTTGCTGGAAATAGAAAGTAATTGCAACTTATGCAATAGCAGTTGATACAACGAGAAATAGAACTAGAATCACGATAAAAAAAGAAAGACAACTAGCCACATGATGAACATCATCATTGAGATTCAACCATTTCTGTCAGGAACCAACAAGTTCCGAAAAAAAACTTCTGGAACGTTCCTTATCACCTCGTTGTAGATCTCAAACCGGACGACGCTTCGTGGATTTCTCTGACTGCTGCTAACTAAAAGTATTTTTTTGTTTGAACATGTAATTGTGTTTACAGACTACTGGCCCCAAGGCCTACAAACTCACATTTATTCCACCACATGGAATTAAATGTGCTTCTCTCGTTGCTCGAACCTGCAACCTCTTTGGAGGATGTGACTTACTCTAACCACTTGAGCTAGAGGTCATTGGCATATATATATATATATATATATATATATATATATATATATATATATATATATATATATATATATATATATACTTTCGAAAGAAGAGGAGTATATATAGAGGAAGACTCAAGCCAAACCATAACGGTTAAGAGACGATCACAACAAAAGATCCATCCAAGCCGCTACGCATAATTATGTGGACATAATTTTCACTTAAAAATCTAGCCTCCAACGTCCATTTTTGTGCCGAAGGCCTTTGGGCAAAAATTAGCACCCAGCTGCATCCGCTAGCGCCCTTGCTAGGCCCACGCAAAAACTGCGTAAAAGCGCAATCTCATGCCTAATGTGTATGTGTGAAGTGCACTATCAAAACGCCACTATGTGTCATTCGTCTGAGTTCGAGACACTAAATTCCTTCGGGTCCTAACTCCTATGGGAAATCCAAAAAAAATGAGTGACAAAAAACATAAATGTTTCTTGAAGGTCATGATCCTTGTTGTCTAGAAAAATACCACACTATACCAACTATATGGACTACCACACCCTATGTGCATATAGTCAATAAAAGAATAATTTATAATTGAGTACATACTTGTTGTGCCACATGAATGTGAGATTATTTTCTAGAGTTTAAAATCAAAAATCCCGACAAAACTCCCATAGAGCAATTTATTAATCAAAATTTATTTATTCTCTTATACAAAGTCCTATTTATCATAAATAACAAAACTAAAACTCTAACAAACTAAACCTATCAAACTAGTAAAAGAACAAAATATCATCCAAATATTTCCAAAAAGTAAAAAAAAAAACATTATAGAAGATTTGGCAAGATTTGATTAAAATTAGCCAAAATCAGTCCAAGAATAGACTTGAACGTATATTTTAGGTGTTTCGTTCGTTTCAAACTCATTTATGTCTACATCATGATCAATAGATGTGCCCAAGGTTAAGAAAAAATAGATTTATAACCAAGGAAAAAAAATAATAGTTCTCCTAAGAAACCTGTACAAGAAAAAGATACAACTTTTGGTAGAAATAAAAGCTCACTAGTTGTGTTAGCGTGAATAGTTGCTTGAAAGCGAGCATCAAAAGTGATCCTTTATTGAAAGTGAACATCAAAAAGCTACTTTTAATGGTTGGCTTCTGAAAAAATGAGTTCATGTGAAGTAGACTTTCAATGTCATATCTTTTTTTTTTTGCACTTTTCACTTCCATTGTTCACTTTGAATCAACCAAACACGTCCTTAGAAATCTAAAACCAACACTTAGTTTCATTGCACTTTTAAGCAACTTTTTTTTTTTTCGAGAATGGACAATGGTGAACCTCTTTTCGTGTTTTATCAAAGAGAAGTTTTAACGGCTATAATTCATAAATGATGGCAAGAGCCTTAACAACAACACAGGGAGACGAAAATGATATCACATTACAAAGAGACAATGAAGATAAGAGCATCTCCAACCCTATTGTCTTGTTTCATGTTGTGAATCCTATGTGGCATGAGGCACAAGACAATGTCTTGTATAGGTGGCAAGATTATATTCACAAATGACAATGAGTTTAAAAAGTCATCTCCAATGCAAAAGTATTGAGAAGACAATACAAATAATTTTTTACAACTTCCAAGACAACTTTTACTCTTCTACTTCTTTTTATAAATATTTTTATTCACAAATGATGATGTGGACATAAAGACATTGTGAAGTGCATTGTCTAGATCTAGACAACCAACTTCACATTGTCTTTGCCATGTCATTGCCATGTCAACTCCACATTTTATTTCACATTTGCATTGGAGAAGTACTTTTGGAAAAAATGGTTGTCATTCCTATGTGGCAACCATTTTTTTCAAACTCACAATAGGGTTGGAGATGCTCTAAAACAAACAACTATTGATGCTTTTGTTTGTGGTCAATCTCAGATGTCTTGGAATAAATAAACATGGTTGCTTTTTGGTTCCTCTTCCAGGTGTTCCCTATGTCCAAAACCTAATATTTAGACATATTATTGATAGCAAATTATAATGAGTAATGCTATTCGTACCTCCAAATTGTCCCTCCAAACCATCCTTCCTTATGTGGTAGCTGACATGTCATATTAATAATATTACATGTCATCTGGCATAGTAGATGACATGGCAAATTTAAACCCAAAAAATTAATTACCCAACTTTTTTCATGTTAATATTAATGTTAATAAATGTTAATGTTAATGTATTTAATATTAATGTTAATATTAATTTTGATTTTGATTTTGATTTTAATTTTTTTAAATTTAGTGTTAATTTTAATTTTAAAATTTTTAATTTGTAATATAATATTTTTTGAGGATAAACGGTAGAAAATAAAATATTCATTAGTAGTAATTAACGAAGTAAAATCCTAACTACATGGAGATAAATTTTCCTTTTAGCTCCACCCATTCTCAATTGGTAAATATTCACAACAAAGACATTTTTAAACCTAATTATATTTAGCTCTCAATAATCGGCTTAGGCCTCACAACAAACTGACATTCATCGTACAGTGATACATCGAAAACGTCAATGCCTGAAAACAAGAGTGATTATCGACCTTACAAGACTTGCCTTACTAAGTCTGAAACTCTCGAAAAAGCAAAAGAAAAAAAATACGGTTTGTAATATAATACAATACATTCATAAATCACACTGATAGCACATTGTCACTGACCTGCACATCGTTCTTCTGAGTGACACCAAAAAAAAAAAAAAAAAAAAACATAATTTTACATAAAAAAATTACATCCCTCAATCTATCCATTATCCTTCTTGACTGTAAATAACCATTTGTTCTGCACATGCACATCATAACAGTACCAAGAAGCCCATCCCAAATTCATTTGCATGCAATATGTCGATTCCTGTTGCGAAAGAAAAAAAATGTTAAGAGTTAGCATCTAAATTTCCAGTATTTATGCATGCAATTTATATCGAAAGAGAGAGAGAGACAGAGGAGAAAAAAAACTACTTGTTGTAGAGCTCGACTGCATATTTTGATCCAGTGTAGAAAATGAACCAAAGGAATACAAGGGTTATTCCATCTGCAATTTTAGAGTTAAGCAATATTCCCCATTATAAAGAAGCGAAACGAGAAATAACTAAATTGAAAATATCTTTTTTGCTTAAGATAAATTAAGGTTCCAATATGGGAGCTAAATCTAACATGTAATTTAAACCGCCTCCTTTTTTATGAGTTATTTAGTTTTATGGTCTCATGTAATATTATGCCTCTATATTGTTCATAATATGATTTGAATCTCATTGTCCCAACGGTTACCTTGGCTGACCGTCCAAAATTTAGACATAAACATAAATTTTGAATATAATTATACCAGACCCTAAAACTAAATCAAGATACTTTGAGGGTTGTGTGACTTGGATAGTTTAGTTTTGCATGGCGGGGATAGTGCGACTTGGATTATTTAGTTTTGTCATGACCAATAAAAAAATGAGACTTGCGATCGGGACGAGAGACATCTGACGATACAACAATGCGACTGAATTGTGTGGTTGTTGATATTAGGCTAGAAACAAACAACAATATCATAAATCTCATTCTCGATTGGTCATGAAAAAACTAAATAACCAAATTCACACAACCATCACCATGCAAAAACTAGACAACCACAGTTATACAACCCTCACATATTTTCGTTTAGTTTAAAGATCTAGTGTAATATTGAAAATTTGTGTTTATATATATATATCCATTAGGACTCTTCTGGACAGTATGGATACGTAATTTTAAATTTATAATATTATAGGACATCCTAAAACTAAATAACCCATTTTTGACATAGAAAACATGTAATTTGAATTTAATTACATGTAATTATTTATCAACTCCGAGAGAGAACTGATACTTGCTAGATAGAACTGAACTCGAAACTTCGTATCAAAAAAAAAAAAGAAAAAGAAAAAAAAAAAGAAAATCAAGGATACTGAATAGACATTTTTCCCACCAATCGAGCACGAAGAGCCCGAATGTGACGTTGTAGAGATGGATCTTTCTGCTGATATAGTTCATCTTCGTATCTTCAAATCTTCGATCTTCAGATCACGGTATCGGTAAGAGAGTACCTGATGAGATAGTATGGCTGATCCGAATAAATTGCTTCATATTTATAAGGGTTTTGCTCCCATATGACTTTGTCTGAAACCTAAGACAATTTATAAGAGTTGGTTAACAACCTTGTACCAATTTTTTCTTTAATTTCTTTTAGCAGTTCTAATTTCAAATGTTCTAATTTCAAGTGTCAATGTTATGCTATAGTTTGGGTTAGGCTATTGACTCTTGTTCCATTAAATTCCGGCTGTTCTAACGAGTAAGAAACTAGGAATCGTAATTTTCTTTTATTTCTTTTTTTTTTTATAAATTTTTTCCTCCAATGAGACTGATCAGTTAAGTCAGAAAAATGAAGGCAGCTTGACTTGGTTTCATGCATTCATATTTGCGCGGCACCTTACATCTATACTAATGTATAATCCATGGATACCGCAAATTTAGTCACCAACTAGCTCAAACTTTTGTACTAGTTTAAAATTATCGTAACTCTCCGTCTCTCTTTCTTGTTTGTGTCATTTTTTAACTGAAAAATGTCTCTTTTATTCTACACATAGGGCCGGTCCTGGGATAAGCCGGACAAACCTTAGGGCTTGGGCAACCCCCCTCTGCTAGGACAATTCCTCTCTGCTAGGGCAACCCCTTAGGCTCAGCATAACTCCACCAAAGGGTTAAAGGGCAACCAAAATTCGCTCCAGGATAGGGCAACCTAAACCTCCGGGCCGGCTCTGTCTACACACAACGTGCCTTGACCGCCAGTTTGTACTTAACCACTAAGGCCTCTTTTGATTGGCGGAATCATTAGGATGGAAAAGAAAAGTTAATGTCAAAGAAGACTATGATAAAAGAAAATTATTTTCATATGGAAAGAAAATAAAGGAAAAAGTTGTTCTTCCGTCCAACCAAGAATTCACTTTTCCACTATAGAGAATTCACTTTTACTCCTAATTTATTTGTTTTCTCCAAACACCGGAAAAAAGAGAGGATAAAAATTATAATTTTCCAAAAAAAGTGAAAGAATAAGGAATTGATTTCCTTTCCTTTCTTTACCTTTCCGCGAACCAATCAACCAAACAAGGCCTAATGGAATGGACCTTGAAATTGAATTGGACAATAAATCTAGAAATTGGCGACAACATTGAATCCAAAACACAATTCTCTAGATCTAGTTTGGTTCGCGAAAAAGAAATGAAATGAACTCAGTTCTTAGATTTTTGGGTAATTAGATTTTAGACTCTAGATTTATATCAGCTTAGACTTTAGGTCCTAACATGTTCAATTAGAAAGTGTTGTTTATCTTTTTCCATTATGTCTACCTTTCCAATATGTGTTAGTTGGTGCCCTTGTAATAATGTTAAGGGCTAATTAGTGTTTAGATTCTGGCTTTTATACTAGTTTAGAGTTTAAGTCTTAACATGTCCAATTAAAAAGTTTACATTCTAATTTTTTTTCCCATTATACCCTCCCTCTCATGCATAACAATGAAACCTCACTATATAGGTTAGAGCATCCACAGTGGTAGCACTTCAAACACATACTCCAAATTATTAAAATTTGTGTAAATTATTATTTTTGGAGTGTCTCTTTGACATTGTCACACAATGGTACACTCCAAATAAATACTCAAAATTAACATCCTTCCTATTTTTTCTTTTTCTTTTCCTTTAATGTTTGGTAAGATTTTGTATTCCTTTTTTTCCTCTTTATTTTTCTTCCATGTTTGGTAAGAAAGGTTAATTTGTTGGCCTATGAATTAATGTAGCGGAGCTAGAACACACTCCAAATTTGGAGTGTCTCTTAGCTTTCTAGCAATTTGCAAGTATGAACAAGTGCCCACTGCAGCATTCAAGTGCTACAAAATTTAACTAAAGTTAAAATGTAGCACTTGAAATCTCTCCCACTGTGGATGCCCTTAGCGAACTGGTATAAAATCTAGAATCTAAATGCTAATTAGCCCTAATGTTAAGGGTATATGGGTAAAAAATAAAAATAAAAATTAGGTCCAAACTTTTTAATTGAACATGTTTTGACTTAAATTCTAAGCTGGTATAAAATATAGGATCTAAACACTAATTAGACCTTTCTTCTCTTTCCTTTCGAAAGTTACAATTTATATCAAAAAAAATTTCTGGTGTTTGAAAAGATAAAAAAATGGGGAAAAAAGTGAATTATTGGGAGGTGAAAAAAATGAATTCTTGAAATTGGTGGGATAATTACTTATTTTCTTCCATTATTTTTCTTTACTTTGATAATCATTTTTCTTTCGTGTTCATTTTTTTCATCCAAACCAAAAAAAAAAAAAAAAACTACTTTCCTTTTTCAATGTCTTAATTCCGTGAACCAAAAACATGGCCTAAGCTTATAATCGTGAAAGAAAGAAGGAGAAGAACTTTCCATGTCTCAGTAACTTGTATCTCATATAAACTACAGAAAGAAAAAATGATTGGTATGCATTGGACCAGAGGATCAAAGGACTGAGAGGTGCAAAGTTCTCTCCTCGAGCCTAAGAACATTCTTGTGGGATTCAAAGACGCGCACAACGGATGCCGACGAGCATCAACCGCCGAATCCATAAAAAAAAAAAAAAACACGCCGTGTCTGCTACGCAAGACCAAACAAAGATCAAACACATTTAGGGCTGTAAAACGGTTCAAACTGTTTACATTCGGCTTGTGTTCGGTTCGGTCAAAGCTCGGCTTAAACTCGTTCGTGAACTAATCGATACCGAATTCGACCATAGGTTGTTCGACTCGATCTTGTTCGCAAACATGTTCGAGTTCGGCTCGGCTTCTCAAATTAGGACTTTTTCTATATGTTATGCCTTTTTTAATACATAGAAATACATTTTGTCTTAAAAAATTTACTCATTTTTTTTCTTTATATGATGGTAAATTTATGATGTAAAAAGCATAAGTAATTTATTAAAAAAGTCTTCAAAACTTGAAAGAAATAGTGTGATAGTCTATACATCATGTCCTATAAATACTCACTACTAGAGCTGTAAAATAATTCAAACCGTTCGCATTCGGCTCCTGTTCGGCTCGGTCCAAGCTCGGCTCGAATCAAACTCGTTCGATAGTTAAATCAAATCAAGCTTGAACACTCTTTGTTCGAGCTCGTTCGCTCGATTTTCAGCCCTAAACACATTATATATAGAGCTTTGCTATGCCTGCAACCAAATTTTACAACCCCCCTACAACCGGACACGTGTCGGGCTTCGATTGGAGGAGGGGAAGAAATGGTGGGGCCGGGTGGAGCCCATGTAGCAGGGAGGGTGAAAGTGGTGGTGGGACCCGGTGGAACCCATGTGTAAGGGGTGGAAGAGAGTAGTTGTAAGAAGGTTGTAAGAATTTGATAGTAAATTTAGCATTTTTATTTATCTAAAGATTGAAACTACAACATATGTCGATTCTCTTGTTCTAAGAGTCGACTCCTTACAAGTCCTCAATAATAAGATGTAACAAATTGAAAACCAGTATACATGTTGGTCCCGCTCTCCAAATCGGAATAGGAGGCGTTTGGTACACTGAATTGTGATGTTCTTCAAAATTTAATATTCTTTTAACTTATATTCATAGACATCAAATTTAGGTAAACTGTTGATATGATGACCAAACAAATAAGTTACTCTCGAAATTTATATTTGGACCTATGCTAAACGTAATTGCAGACATAAATATTATATTTCTAAGAATATTATATTTCATGGAATATTTATAGGGAAAATTTATGAAATGCCCAAAAAAATGAATTTTTTTTTATGAAAAATCCACCGCACAATAACATTTCATCGCGTGCCCAAAATTTGCAAAAAATATATAAAGGAGGTTCCGAATGACCTTTTTGTCCTTCCTTCTAATCTATTGAAAACACCCATGAAACTACTCTTAAAAAAACGTTTCAATACTTCCTCTTTTTTCATACGCTGCTCACTTTCGAATCTAGGTTTTCTCCTCAAAAATCTTCAAACCTTCAAAAACTCGTCGAATTTTTTTTGAAAAGGTCGACAAACGGTAAAATTATTAAAACGGAAGTCCAAACATCATTTTTTCGCGATTCTAAAATTTCGAAGGCCGACTAACGGAGAAGCGGTTAATCTTGGGCTCCTCGAAAATACGCTCCTTTTGCGACAAACCGAGCCTTGTTTCGACCTCCAAGTCAAAAGTTATGGCCCTTCAAAGTTTCAACTGGCCATAAAATGCAGGAGAATGATCATTCTCCGTGGTAATATCACAGAGAATGACCATTTTCCGTGCTAAAACCACGGAGAATGGTCATTCTCCGTGCTAAAACCACGGAGAATGACCATTCTCCTTGTTAAATTGACAAAGAATAGCCATTCTCCGTGTTAGAATGACGGAGCATGGCCATTCTCCGTCAATTTAACAAGGAGAATGGCCATTCTCCGTGCTAAAACCACGAAAAAATGGTCATTCTCCGTGCTAAAACCACAGAGAATGGCCATTCTCCTTGTTAAATTGACCAAGAATAGCCATTCTCCGTGTTAAAATGACAGAGAATGACCATTCTTCGTCAATTTAACAAGAAGAATGACCATTCTCCGTTATTTTGACACAGAGAATGGCCATTCTCCGTCATTTTAACATGGAGAATGGCTATTTTTTGTGCTAAAACCACGAAGAATGGTCATTCTCCGTGCTAAAACCACCGAGAATAGTCATTCTCCTTTTTAAATTGACCAAGAATAGCCATTCTCCGTCATTTTAACACGAAGAATGGCCATTCTCCGTGTTAAAATGACAAAAATGGTCATTCTCAGTCATTTTATCACGGAGCCATTCTCCGTCATTTTAACATGGAGAATAACCATTCTCCGTCATTTTGACACGAAGAATGGTCATTCTCCATCATTTTGACAAGGATAAGACCATTCTCCTTGGTTTTAGCACGGAGAATGGCCATTCTCTATCATTTTAAAATTTGACACGGAGAATGGCCATTCTCTATCATTTTGACATGGATAAGGCCATTCTCCGTGGTTTTAGCACGGAGAATGGATATTCTCTGTGATTTTAACACGGAGAATGATAGAGAACAGTCGACAGAAACCTAAAACCTATTTTTTTTTGTATTTTTTGTGAAAAAATTTGCCAGGAACAAAAAATCAAGTGTTTTCGTTCTTCTTTCAAAACGATGCTAACTCTTATGGAAAAGAAGAAGAAGATCTTCTCTCCACAATTAACCTAATCGCCGGAAAACTTCAAATCTCTCCACGATGATGATGATGATGATGATGATGAGCGATATTCGGAGTTCGACTGAAGAAAAACACAGCGAACTACGAACGATCTTTGCGATCTCTGCTGAAGATGAGAGCAATGGAATTCAGATCTCTCGTGAAGAAGAAGACGAAAATCGCAACCCAAATCTGAGTTTGTGCGAAGGATAGTTATGGTATTATAAAGATGACAATTTTGTAAATACAGAACATCTAAAGGGAATCTTGAAATATTTAACGTAAAAATATATAATTCTGGACATTTTAACCTGCGGGTGGGTTTTTCATACAAACCAACCCCGAAATTAGATTTCTCAGAAATTTCCAGATATTATTTATGTTTTGTATCATGGCCGTACTGCATACCATGAACTAAACTGTTTGATCAAACGGAAAGTTAAATAAAATTTCCGAGGAGTGGATTTTTATTTCAAGATAAATTTACGGTTCTCACCTTCGTCGTCAACTTTCAAGGAAGCTGTGAAACCCAGTTTTCGTAGAATTATTAAATAGAATTTTTGGTGTAATTAAATAAAACGTTTCCAAATTATAATAATTATTATTATTAAATATTATTATTTATTTTTGGATGAAATGATTTCGAAAATTATTTATAACATGGATTTTTGGGATTCTCGACCCAGACCCGAGTTCGAGCCTGAGCCCAACCTTTTCTTTCCCAAGTTCTTTTTCTATTTGACTTGGTTTAAAATAACAATAAAAAAAAATATATATATATACGTTGTGAACTGGTCCCGAAGGACCAGTGTTCATTTTGCTAGGAATTGGTAAATTCCTTTCCCACGTTCTCTCCCCACCATACAACTCAACCCATCTCCTCTTATTTTAGTTCTCACCATCCCATGTTCCCACAACAGAACACCTCACTCTCCCACGATCTCAAACTACTCACAAAAAACCCATTCACTTCTCTCAATAATCTCTCTCAGCTCACAAAACTTTTCTCTCCCTTCCCCACTTTTCTCCTCCTGTGGAGAAAACTTTAACCGATCTCTCCATCTCTCTCTCTGACTACTTCATCCATCGGAGAAACCCCAAACCCAAGCCCTAATCCCGAGCTCGCGCCGCCCCCTTTCCGCGCGCGTGCGACCCGAGGCCGATGACCGCGCCTCCGCGCGTGCCCCCACTCCCGAGCCCCCTTCTCCGGCGAGACGCTGCCAGCCGCCCCCGACCGAGCTCACCCCGCCGTCCAGCGCGTTTCCCGCGAGCCACCCCCGGCCGACAGTGCCCCCGCGCCGTCGGTGCTCCGCCGCATCCAGCGTCCGCCGCCTGCAGCCGCGACCCGAGCCGCTGACTCCCGAGCTCCTCCCGAGCAAACCCCCTCCCCGAGCCGCTGTCTGCCGCCCTCCAGCGCCCCGGCGGAGCTTCCCCGCTGATTTTCGCGGACTTCCCCGCGGCCGTCCCTCTGTCCCGGCGAGGCGTGCCCTAGCGCAGCCGACCGATCTCTCTCCCGTGCGCGCCTCTCTTCTGTGCGTGGTTGAGCCAGATCTGCTCGCGAGCCCTCTCCCGCTGTTCGGGATCTTCGACCTGCTGCCGAACTTAGTTTCGGATTTTTCCCGAGATTTTTCCCGCGGCTCCCCGCCAACGGAATTTGATAATTTCTGGATAATCACAGTAGTTCGTCCCTCCCCGTAGAGTCGATGATGAAATCGGTCCCCGGATTTCCTTCGGGAAATTCGATTAGCTGCGTTATATTTTCGATTAGCTGCGTTAGATTATTTTTCCTGTGTTTTACCTGCCGGTTTGGTGTGAATTGGTTGATTATGGGAATCCCGGATATTTCGGGAAGTTCGGTGGATTGAGAATTATTTTCTGTGGCTTGGGATTATTTTGGTGGATATTCTGTGGATTATTTTGGGTTGGAAATATTTGCAGGTTTTCCGTGGCGCATTTCCCAGTTTTGGGTTTGTCCCGAAATAGAGGAAATGCTGCCCAAATTTCTAAAAAAACTATATTTTTATTGATTTCAAAAGTGGCTTCGAAAATGAATTTCTAAACTGATTTTCGGGCGACGACCGTACCGGTCTGTGGGCCCCGGCGAAATGCAAACGCATCGGTCCGACCGGACGTTGTGGTATTAGCCGAATTTTGAGGAATGGACCGAGTCTGAGACTCTTAGTTTCATTTTAATTATTTTTAATATTTAGGCTATTTATATTAGATATTTAATTCATGCACTTTAATTATTTAATTTCAGTCATTTTCTCTTATTTAATGTAAAAGAAAATTGTACCGGGCATAAGCCTACCCTAGGACCATTAGCTGTGCCAATGTATTGTGTAGCATAGTTTTATTTTATTTTTTCTTTTTCTGGTGGATGTGATTTGGGTGGTTTTTGATTAGTCGCATAAATCGTAGATTAGATCGCGATTTACTGGTTAATTACGAATTTAGTTAAAATGGATAAAATATTATTAAATAACTAGTTCACGGTTTATCACTATAAGAAATTGTATTTTTATAAATATATTACAAAACACAAAGTTTTCCAAATTGTAATTGATTCTCGTGTATTTCCAATAATCCAATTAACCGGCTTAATCAACGCACGTAGTTGCGACGTAACCGTTAGCTGTAGTTTAATACAACTTAAAACCTGACTAGGACATGACTACTAGAGATTGCAACTAGCACACTTAGTCTGGTTATTCAGGAATCTAAGTCGAGTTCTCAACTGTAGGAACTCGAAGTCGTACCTGACGATCCTCTTCGGTGTCAACCTGTCTTTCCAGTCAAACTTAATACAAGGCAAGTATAGTTTATGTAAATTTTCCAGTTATTTATTTAATCGTTTCAATGCATGTCTAAACCACGACTCAAACACGAAACTTACACTGAGTACTGTACTGTAACTATCGGGGACTGGGGAATAGCGTAATGATTATGACCATACTGTAACAAAACCCTCTATCCATTACTGTAACAAACCCAAGCCGGTCATATGTCATTACCTATTCAAAACACTGATTTCTACTGTAACAATCCTGTTTTAAATTCGTTTAGAACTGCATGATTCAATTTCCTAATTAACTGTTTAAAATTTAGCATGGATTATACTTTGTTCCCTCCTGACTGGAGACAACATTTTAGGTAACACTGAGGATGACGAGCTATACTTTAATAGCTATATTGATCCGGTCCTCTACCCTGCGACGGTACCAGAGCCGTCACCGGAGGACGCTGATCCTGAGGCGACAGAACCAGATGTTTAGATAGATTTCTTTCTGCATTTTTCCTTTATTTGGAGTTTGTAGTTATTTCTGCATTTTCATTTTCCAGTTGTATCCTGAATATTTTATTAAACAGAATTTCAATTCCGAATATAATAGTTGTGACAAATGTATCTGTGTTGTTGTGGTTGCCTGCTATTGAACAGCTTACTGCCGCCTTCTCATCAACGGCGCAGGCTGGGCATGATCTGACTAGACCCAAATAGTTGGGATCGGGTCGTGACAGAAGCAATCATTTGTGGTGAAATTATGCAAAACAGATTATAGACATTGTTTATATAAGAGAACGACTGATTAAAAATATGGTTGTTGTTGTAGTATAGTGGTGAGTATTCCCGCCTGTCACGCGGGTGACCCGGGTTTGATCCCCGGCAACGGCGTTAGTTTTTTTTCCTTCAATAATATTACTATTTACAGTTTTGATTCGATCAAACAGAATTATTTGCGAATAATAATCCTATTATTTATATTCGAATCACCGTTTCTTTTTCCTCCAATTTATTTACATATTTGATTCGATCAAACAAATTATTTACGGATAATCCTATTATTTATATTCGAATATCCGTTTCTTTAAAATTTCCACTTTATCTTAAAAAAAAAATCCAACCTTAAATTAAGGGGAACAAAAGAAAGGAATTTGATATCCTTTTATTTTATCTCTAAAAGTATTCGTGGATATTGGAAGATTTTGATTAAACAAGAAAAAAGAAAGAATTGCAGTAAAAAAATGGTTTGTGATGAAAAATTTGATATCCTTTTTTGTGGCAAATGATTATGCTTTGATTGATAATGAAGTAGTAAAGAGTATAATTTGAGTGCACACAAGCAGTTCTCTTTGAGACCGTACGTGTTTATTGATTCATGTGTCACGGTTACTGGAGTTGCAAGGTGTAATAGAGTCAGGGCCGGCCCAGCAGGTTGGGTTGTCCTAGGCGGAGCTAAATTTGGTTGCCCATTGACTCAAAAAAAAAAAAAAAAATACAACAAGCTGAAAACTGTAAATGTAATAATTTTGATAAACGCTAAGAAGCTAGTTGTCTTCGGTTCTGATGGCAGTGTGGAACTAAGATTTCAAGTTGCTCTCCTGACCTATGTCTCAAGGCCTTTCTAGTATCATATCAAAATAGGCACGGGAGATTGCCAGTTCAACTGACAATGAGGAGTTGGAATGGACCGCAAATTAAGGCTTGGCGGAGAGCTAGACAATGAGGGACCTAGAAGGGGAGGGGGGTTGCCCTAACCGGGGGGTTGCCCAAGCCCAGTGGCTTGTCTGGCTTACCCCAGGGCCGGCCCTGAATAGAGTTACCTATGTAAATATTTAACCTCAGCTATCATCAACTATAGAGGTTTGGTGCGGAGGTGGAGCATGGCTGTCTCAAGCCATTTGGAGGTCCTAGGTAAAAGTTTAAAAATGGAACCCTTTTCTTGAAAATTTAAACATAATTAAATTATATAATTTTATTAAATTGATTTATATGCAAATTCTCATCCTTGATTCGGATTTGGGACCGGTGGTATATCGCAATAAACGTTACATAGGCCGATTTAAAATCTTTTTTTAATTAATAATTTTTAATTTTGAATAAGAATAAGAATCAGTTGTACATATATATTTGTTTTAATTATGTAGTAGATGAAGATGAAGAGACCATATCTTTTTCTAAAGGATGAGGCGACAATGGTTATTATTTGTTTTCCAAATTTTGATACATTTAATTTCATTTAAATTTTTTTACAAATAGACAAGCGGTTGTTTCCTTTTTTTAGCCGAACTTTCTTACAAAATGCATATTAGATATATATCTATATACTAGTATCTAGTATTTTTTGGGCTCCTAAAAAAGTGGGATCCTAGGTGGCTGCTTCCTTTGCCTAAAAGATGAGCCGGCTCTGAGGTGGAGACACTCACGTGGTAATATAGCATACCTCAGATTTGAGATTACCGTTGCATGAATTTAGCTTTTTACCTAAGAAATGAGCATTCGTCCTGTAGGGATGTTAGAACATCACAAATATATGATCCTCAACTCTTACTATTTTAGAATTTTGGTGTAGTCGTCGGGACTTAAAGAAAACCTTCTACTAGCGGCAGCCATGAGATATGATCAGATGATAATGTCTACAATTCAGTTTGGTTTAGTATGGATACACATCCTAAACTGGTGTCGACAATTCACTGGATCGACTGTCAAGAGCAGTAGTAGCAATGTGGTTTGACCCAAGTTTGATTGTTGGGGCTTCTTTGTCTCTGCTCTTGTTTACAAGACAAGAGCTTGTAACTTCGACTTAACTTGTACAAGGACAAAGGTCCAATGTGATGTTATTTGGCGTTGTATAGTTCGGAATCAAAGTTGCATGTCGTGGATTTAGTATTTTTTTAGCTTAGCTAGAATGCTAAGGAACTTAAGAGAATAGTGGAGCAAATGGGACCCATAAGAAATTCTTCTATTACTTGAAAAATACTTACAAGTTTTGGTGGTGAGAAACAGATGAGGCATCCCCCTTACTTATAGTGCCCATAGGGCTTACATGAAAACTTTTGAAATCGGCATATTCCAGAGATTATTCTCTACTAGATAAGAACAAAGGAAGTTTCTAGTACATTCAGAAAGATCATGACACATCTAGAAGGGTCTGGAGTCTTCTGGAAGATTTTCGGATCCTCTGAAAGATTCTGGGACCTTTTGAAAAGTTTCACAATCTTCTAAAACATTCTGAAAATTTTCCGCATAACATTGATCTGTGGAAGGTTAGACAACTTTGCCTCGGAAGGGATGCAACATTTTGGATGTTACATGCAGCTGGATATGAACCATGCAATCCTCCTCATTGATGGTTCAAACCTGACATTTGAAGAGGTGATCGTTCTATTGGCATAGTGCTAATTAGATCATAGTCTTTGCAGAACATGAAGATTTTTAGCAGTAAGCATTCTGCTCTCTATCATGTATTGCTTTCCCACACTTACTTCTCTGAGATTTAAGAGTTTAATCCTGGTGGCTGCAGCAAACAAAGCGCAAGAAAAAAAACAACCCATTTTGCTCGGTCATCTTCTTGAATGTCTCTCTCCATTCCTACTGGAGTAAAGCATGGAAACATTATTAGTCCCACATCGGAAAAGCGAAGCAGTGGGAGTGAGAGGAAAGCAGTATAAAATAAGGGCCATGAGCCACAGAAGAATCATCTTTGCGCTGGGGCAATGACGCAGCTAGTGAGGTTTTAACCGAGGCGCGTCAATTGCTGGTTGAAAACTATTTCCAAATCCCCTTTTGGTCCCATTCAGTTGGGCCTAGAGAATTTCTGGAAGGACTCCCTCTAACAAAGGGTAAAGCCCTACAAATCATTTATTTTATAAATTTTTAGGCGTCAGAGTCACGGTTCTTCTACATTGTTTGCTCTACATAATTTTTCACAGATGATGAATAGGAACTATAAGACTATTACCGGAACATTTGTTGGGCTGATCCAACATAATACTCCAACTCCCCTGGGAATTCCCTTAGGATGTTTTGTATTTCATGCTTGGTTAGGTTAGCAATATGTAGTCAAAAAAATTTAATTTTTTTTTTATTTCTGATTCGGACAAAAATAGAAATCTTAATTTGTTTATTGAGAGTGTTACCATCCAAAATATAATATTCCATGGAATATAATATTTTTAGAAATACAATAGAAATATAATATTCCTGTCTGCAATTGCGTTTAGTATAGGTCCAAGTATAAATTTCGATCGTAACTTATTTATTTGGTCATCATATCAACAGTTAACCTAAATTTGATGTCTATGAAAAAAAGTTTGAAGAACATTACATTTCAATGCACCAAGCACCTCCTTGGACCATTAAAATTTAGAGGAGTCTACAAGAAACTACCTGTATTTGGGCCTCAAAGAAAGGTTCAATGTAGAATTCTTGTATCGGAGTAGTTTGGAAAATCACAAAAAATTATATATTTTCGTTTGATGGGAATATAAACCTCTATTATGCGAATAATATTCTTCTCCCATAGTGAAAATATTTTTTTTTCCAGGGTAAATATAGGCAAATGTTAAAGATCGCCCCCTTTTTACTGAGGGCCGCCAACTTAAAACTTTAAAAAAATTACAAGTTTATCATTTTAAAAACACTAAGGGTCATCCCACTTCTGTCAATTGAGGACTGCAGGGCTTGCCTGCAGTCCAAAGTGAAGACAGGACTGCAGTACTGGCCTGCAGTCCTCAATTGACAGATTTTTTTTTTTTTACCTACATTGACTGCAGGACTTTCCTGCAGTCCAAAGTGAAGAGAGGACTGTAGTGCTGGCCTGCAGTCCTTTCCGTCGATGTTTCTGTTTGAGAGTAACCACCATTACCATCACCTCCGGTCACCACCCAGTAGGCCTAAGCCAATACTCCCGCCCGGTCATGGGCCCTCCAATGGCGACCACGAAGAGGTGGGTGGTCCCGCTCCTCGTCTCCCTCCTCCTCTCCTCCCTCCTCATCTCCTCCTCCAAGACCGATGCCTTCTTCCTCCTCCGACGCTTCCCCTTCTTCCTCCCTCCTCCTCTCCTCCTCCCCTCCTCCCTCCTCTCCTCCTCCAAGACCGACGCCTTCTTCCTCCTCCGACGCTTCCCCTTCTCCCAGATCTCCCAGGAGCCCCCCCTCTTCGTCGAGCTTAAGCTCTCTGCCAAGGCTCCGCTGAACCCACCCCGTCCGGTCCCCCGCCTCGCCTACCTCATCTCCGGCTCCGTCGGGGACGGGCCGTGCCTGAGAAGGACCCTCCGCGCGCTCTACCACCCGGCCAACTCCTACGCGGTCCACCTCGACCTCGAGGCGTCGCCGGCGGAGCGGCTCGAGCTGTCGGTGTCGATCCGGTCCGACCGCACCTACGCGAGGTTCCGGAACGTCAGGGTGGTGAAGAAGGCGAACCTGGTCACCTACAGAGGCCCCACCATGGTCGCCAATACGCACCATGCCGCCGCCATTTTGTTGAAAGAGGCCATTTTCTTTGGTTCCTCTTGGTGGTCCTTAGTAAATCACTTTACATTAGGTTGCTCTTAGTAAAAATTTGAGAGGGTCATGATTACCCTTAGTAGGATGGTTGTCCTTAGTAAAAAAAGGATGGCCTTTAACATTTGCCTAAATATATTATGCAAAAACAAATGATTTCAGTGATATGTATGGGAATATAATATTTTCTGGACACCATAAATGCTTGTATGGTTATATTACTAATTAATATACACACAGTAATACGAGAGATTTGGGCACACACGTTGCATGTGCAGGAAAACAAATATAATTCATATTATTTTAATAGTGATATGTAATTATGTTATTATTTAATTATTTGCATGTACAGAAAAACAAATATAATTCATATTTATATTATTTTAATAGTGACATGTAATTAGTTATTATTTAATTTAATTACGGATCATAATAAAAAATAATTTTGTATTATCAAATCCGATTAGTTTTAAATTAAATTTTAAATATAAGTTATATTATATAAGTTATAAAATAAAATTTAAAAATTATACTAGGGATATTTAGTATTATGGTCTCACATAATAATAATAGTGGACATTAGGATTTCGTTCTCGAAATTGTCCAACGTTAGAGCTTGGGTTTCGAAATTACTATTCGCGCAGGCTAATGAACGGTGATTTCGAGATCCAAATCCTAACATTGGACAATTTTGAGACCCAGACTCTAATATCCACTATTACGTGAGATCCTAAATAACCATATTATGTTAGTTTTATTCTCATTTAACCAGTGAAATATTAATTGTACGTGGATTCCCGCTTTTACCGTAAATGAGTAAATGATGTTTTCATCTCTAAATAATTTTATTTTTAAATAAGAAAGTTTTATACTGAAAAAATAAGTAGCATTCCTGCTATTTTGGTTATATAGTAGTATAAAAATACACATGTCACGATTTCTCAGGAATCAATAACCTTTTTGTTTTGATTTGGTAATTAGCCATGGATTATCTATTATGAATTTTAGTTAGCCAGATGATCAATATAAATTAATTTTATTTATGATGAACATGAAAGAAAAGAAAAAACAAGAGTATGCATGTGTCCTGTTGTTTGGGGACTCTTAACATCAAGACTATGACACAATTATGACACTTTTAATTACTTCCAAACTGATGCAAGCCTTGTTAGCAATTCAGAAAACGAGTGATATCTAATGAAATCGAGCTGAAATTGAGATCTCATTCAAAAAATAAAGATAGCAAATATCTGGAGTTATTTTTTATCCTATACGGATGATCGAATCTGCAAGGACCATGATTGAAAATTGTTTGATTGTCTTTCTCCGAGGAAGAAGCAAAACATAATCAACTTAAATTCGGGACAACTACTTGAAATCTTAGGAAAGACCAATTGAAGGGGAGGGTTTCTTCAAACAAGAAGGAGCTAAGGCGAGAGACCATTTCTTGTTTTGCGTTGAAGCAATTTATAAAGCGCAAGCCGAAACAGATGAAATCAAATGACACTACTTGAATGCAACTGCGAGTACATGTGAAGAAATGATCAAAATGCTGTATTTGCCAGAGAATTGGGAGTTCCTATCGTAATGCATGACTACTTAACTAGGGGGATTCACTGCAAATAATGTTTGGCTCGGAATGACAAAAGTATGAGTATAAATTGAATTAGTACAAATAAAATACGTTAAAAATTTGGTCAAATATTCGAAAAATAAAAATATTAATGTTAGAAACTTCACATTCTTAAATATGTTATCAAATTTGGTTAATAAATATGTTCCTACCACGTTTTTTGTGCCAAAAATTTTCAATAATTTATACGGAACATGTTTAAAACTTTGCTTGAATAAGATTTACATATTAATTCGAATCTTTCAAAAGTACGCAAATATTATATATTTATAAAAGATACGAAAAAAATCGTGTATAATATGAGTTTTATTGGGATGATTGCTAACAAGGCTATGAAGATTGTGACACATAACTACTGATTTTTAATAATTCATAGAGCTAGTTAATTTGCAAATACGACTTAGAAACGTGCATGGATCATTGAACTTAAACAACAAGAAAAAAAAAAAAAAAACCTTTATATCATTAATTTGACATTCCATAAGCCATCAGAAAAAGACTTGAGATATGCCATAAGACAGAGAGAAAACTTGATTAGGAAGAAAGAAACGTGCATTCCCAAAGAAACGTGCATTCCTAGAATTCCTATTCCATATGACTCTTTGAATAGTGGACTCTATTATTTATTTATTGGATTGGCAAAACGTTGAGAATGATCATTTTAATACGACAAATACTAAGCTAAACAGAAGCACAATTTGTATCACTGAAGAAACTAAAATTATTTTCACGGAACATTCTTAAAATGATGACATTAGTTCCTTGTTACTCTAGAGCCCTAGGCAGACTTGATCATAGCACAGATATCATACCCTAAAAATTAGTTTAGTGTGTACTGTGTAGAAGAAAACCATCTCTAGTTATACTATACTTGTTGGAGTTTGGTCTTTTTCTAAGTGAATTTTAGTCCCACATCGGCTAGACCAAAGGAGTTGTATCTCTATATAATATATTTCCTATTTTAGAGATGCACATGTGGTGTGGAGGTGCACATGGGTGTGCCATGTGGGGTTATTTTTCTAATGGAAAAAAGGACTAAATCAACAATAAAAGCATTCATGCTTTTTGCTCTTGGGAAATTCATTTCCATGGGAGCTAAGTCCCGTAGGGGCTTAACGACTCGGACTCGGACTCGGACTCGGACTCGGGCTCATGGGCTCATGGGGCGTAATGTGGCATTTTGTTGGCGCACTTAGCACGTCAGCATCGTCGCTAGGCGCATAGTGCGCTTTAGTTGCGCTCGTTGCGCGAGCCACGTTGCGCATGCCAAGGTTGCGCTCGGGTTGCGCAGGCGCGCTGGTTGCGCTGGTTGCACTGCGTGC
The DNA here is from genome assembly GCA_029216955.1 of Iris pallida. NCBI lineage: Eukaryota > Viridiplantae > Streptophyta > Magnoliopsida > Asparagales > Iridaceae > Iris > Iris pallida. The sequence goes on along the minus strand of JANAVB010000199.1, from coordinate 968,804 downwards.
AGTGCGCACAGTGCGCACGGTGTGCGCAGTTCAGTGCGCGCTTTGTCGCGCAGAGTGCAAGGAGCGCTGGGTGTGCGCAGTTGGCAGCAGAACGTGCGTTTGCATGTTCTGGACGGTTGCTACATGTTCGGGGTGGTTATTACCACGTCCCTAACTTTGTGGCAACCGACCAGTTGCTGCAGGGCCTATATAAGGCAAGGCTCATTACAGAATAAAAAGAGAAGCCACCAAAAAGTTTACGAAGTGTTCTTTAGCACAAGTAAACAGAGATTTCAGACGTGTTCTTTAACACGGTTCGATCTGCAGCCTTCGATAGAGAGAGGAAAGGCGCCGCACCAGCGTTGCTTTTGCACGGGAGTTCGTGTCCATCCGAGGAGTCAGAAGAGCAGGAGTGTTCCAAGTTCTCCGACGAACTTGCTGGTTCCTGGAAGCTGTTCGTGTAGGACGAATAAAGCTTTGAGCAACGGTGATCATTCACCCCAGCAGGCCATCTTCCATCTCTCGTCTGTCATCGTCTTCGCTGCTGTGATTACGAAATCTTTTTAGGTTCTCGTAATATCATAACGATATCTTTTTAGATCTTCGTTATACTTGCGCAACCTTCCTAGAAGTAATTCGTTGGAACATTGTTTTTACAATTGTTTCATATTCTCAGTTTTCCATCGAAAAATTGTGCCCCGGCACTAACAATCTCAAAGCTTTATTGCTACGATGGAAAACTTTAATGCTTCACTCCTAAACACTGACTTCTGTAAGTTAGAGAAGTTTGATGGAGAGCATTATCAAGTCTGGAAAATGAAGGTTTATCTCACTCTTCAACTCAGAGACGTTGATCACGTGCTGCTTGAAGAGGAACCTCCTGTTCCAGATACTGGGTCTGCTGCCGCAATCACTGCTGCTACTAAACTTCAGGCCAAGTGGAGAAGGGAGAATAGCATTTGCAGGTTGCTTATCCTGAATGCTATGGAGGATTCTCTAGCAGAATCCTACAGTAAGAAACCAATTGCCGGAGACATATGGGAGTCTCTGGAGAAACTATACGAAGAAGACAAAAACAGGAGCAAGATATTTGTGGTTGAAAAATATCACAAATGGCTCTTTGAGGACGAGAAGTCCATGCTGCCGCAGGTAAAAGAATTTCTGAAGCTGCGACAGAAGTTGGAAGACGAGGCGATGCCCCTCCCCGACAAGTTTGTTGTTGGAGGGATTGTCTCAAAGCTCTCCGCTGGGTGGAGTAAGTTCTATGCAAACATGCATAGGAAGAAGCTTGAGATCAGCCTTGAAGATCTCTTGCAGAAAATCTATGTTGAGGACCAGATGCGGACTCAACTGGAGGTGAACACACTGTCCAAGCAATTGGCTAACGCCAATCTGGTTCATACCAAGGAACCAAAGGGAAAGCAGGCGGCTTCCCACAGCAAGAAGAAGGACCCTAACAATCTGAACGTGAAGGGGACTTCCTTCAAGCGAAAGAAGGCAAAGTCTCAAATGCCTTGTTTTAAGTGTGGCAAGAAGGGCCACTTCAAGAATGAATGCAAAGCAAAGACCAAGCAATCAGAGCAAGGAGAGCCTAGTAAGGTATCTATGATCACAGACGTTGTTGCTATGATTGCACAGGTTGATGCGGTAAGGACTGACTCTAACTGGTGGGTAGACACTGGAGCATCCTGCCATGTCTGCTCCAGTAAAGAGTGGTTCACCACCTACACCCCTCCTTCTGAAGTGGTTATGATGGCGAACCAGGCACAAGCTGAAGTGCTCGGGATCGGGACGGTGGTGTTGAAGCTGACTTCGAGGAAGTCTTTGACGCTTCAAGGCGTGAAGCACGTACCTGCTATCGCCAAGAACCTGATCTCGGGAGGCCTACTTTGCAATGCAGGCCTCAGGATGGACATCAATGCTGGCTAAATGGTGATGTCTATCAAGGAAACATATTTCGGGAAAGCTTTTTATACCGAAAGAATGTTCAAAATTCAGCTTGTAAATCAGTCCAATATAATTAATGTAATTAATGAAGTCACTCATTCTGCTTATACTCTTGAGTTGTGGCATAATAGGCTAGGACATGTTCATTGTAAACGAATAAACAGAATGTCTAGTCTAGGACTTATCTTCAAATGTGGGGGTGAGGTAGAAAAATGTGAAGTTTGTGCTCAAATAAAGATCACAAGGAAACCCTTTCCTCGGGTTAATCGAAGTACAGATCTTCTGGAGTTGGTACACTCAGATATCTGTGACTTCAAACAGTTATCTACAAAGGCCGGGATGAAGTATTTCATAACCTTCATCGATGACTTCTCAAAGTACGCATTCGTCTACTTGCTTAAGGCTAAAGACGAAACATTCGAGAAGTTCAAGGAGTTCAGAGCGGAAGCTGAGCGGCAGATTGGACAACAACTCAAAAGGATAAAAAGTGATCGAGGTGGGGAGTACAGGTCTCATGAATTCGCATCGTTCTGCAAAAAACATGGAATTATCAATGAGACTACGGCTCCGTACTCTCCTCAATCAAACGGAGTAGCAGAGAGGAAGAACAGAACGTTAACAGAAATGATTAACTCAATGTTGTTGACTGCTGGTCTTCCTAAGTGCTACTGGGGAGAAACTGCATTGACGACCACTTTTATTCTAAATAGAGTGCCTCATGCAACTTCAGACGTTACTCCTCATGAACTCTGGTTTAAGGTCAGACCTAACTTGAATGTCATTCGAGTGTGGAGATGTCTGGCATATGTCAAGCTTCCAGATCTGAAGATTCAGAAGCTTGGGACAAGGACTACTAAGACGATCTTCTTGGGGTATGCCGAGAAGAGTGATGCTCGAAGATTTCTTGATATTGAGTCAAATCATATCATTGAATCTCGCGACGCAGAATATTTTGAAGACAAATTTGCAAGGCACAAGAATATTATTCTTCCGGATGTTCCAGAGAATAATGAGGGTGCGCAAGAAACTGAAGTCTTCAATGAAGATGTGGTCCAAGAAGATGTTGTTGAAACAACGGTTGAACCAGAACAAGCTGAGCCGTCAGCTAAGCGTGTGAGGAGGCCGAAGGACTTCGGAAGTGACTTTGTCACATATCATGTGGAAGCAGATCCGCTTACCTATGACGAGGCGATGAAGACCAGAGACGTGGTTTTCTGGAAGGAGGCGATTGACAATAAAATTGATTCCATCACCTCAAATAACACTTGGGTGTTGGTTGATCTTCCTGAAGGAGCGAAACCCATCAGATACAAATGGATCTTCAATTAGAAGATGAAAGCAGACGGAACTATTGACAAGTTCAAGGCTAGGTTGGTAGCCAAGGGGTTTTCTCAGAAGCAGGAGATTGACTATTTTGACACGTATGCTCCAGTAGCCCGGATGACCACCATCAGAATGTTGATTGCTCTCGCAGCAATACATAAGATGGTGATACATCAGATGGATGTGAATACGGCTTTCCTAAATGGCGAGCTGACCGAAGAGATTTACATGCAACAGCCAGAGGGATTTGTCATCAGGGGTCTTGAAGACAAAGTCTGCAAGTTGGTAAAATCTTTGTACGGTCTTAAACAGGCTCCCAAGATGTGGCATAAGAAATTTGACAAAGTTATAAGGTCAAATGGCTACATGGTCAGCGATACGGACAAGTGTGTTTACACGAAGTTCGCTGATGGAAGAGGTGTGATCGTTTGTCTGTACGTGGACGACATGTTTATCCTAGGTACGGATATTAGCTGTGTCACGGAGACAAAGAAGTTTATCTCAAGCAAGTTCAGTATGAAGGACTTGGGGGAAGCTGATGTGATCTTAGGGATCAAGATCATCCGGACAGACACTGGACTAGCGCTGTCACAGTCTCATTATATTGAGAAAATGATCACTCGTTATGGGTATCGGGATCTTTCAGGGATCGATACGCCGTACATGTGTGATCTGAAGCTGAAGCCTAATTCAGGGGAAAGCGTCAGACAGTTGGAGTATGCATGCGTAATGGAAAGTTTGATGTATGCTACTACTGCCACAAGGCCTGACATAGCTTTCGTCGTGGGAATGCTTAGTCGTTTCACGAGCAACCCAGGTGCTAAACACTGGAAAGCTGTGAAACGGGTTATGAGATATCTCAAGAAGACTCAGACATATGTACTGTACTACAGCGGAGATCCGCAGGTAGTGGAAGGCTTCAGTGATGCCAGTTGGTGCTCAGAGGTGGAGAGCGAGAGGTCCACAGGTGGATTTATTTTCACAATGAGTGGAGCTGCTATATCGTGGAAGTCGAAGAAGCAGACTATGCTCTCGCGGATATCCATGGAATCTGAGTTCTTTGTACTTGATACCGCAGCCAAGGAAGCAGAATGGCTTCGGGAGCTCATGTATGATCTTCCAGTGGTTGGGGCGCAAATACCGGCGATACCGATATACTGCGACAACCAGGCGACTGCGGCGGTGGCATCAAATGACCTCTTCAACGGAAAGAAGAGGACTGTGCGGTTGAAGCACATGGCAGTACACGATCTTATCAAGAGAGGTGTTATTGCAGTGATTGATGTTCGGAGTCAGGAGAACCTGGCGGATCCGTTCACCAAGGGCCTCAAGCGCCAGTTGGTCGATGACACAGCTTATAAAATGGGCTTGAAGGCATTCTGATATTGTATTTTTGTATTCCTACCATAAAGTTTTATGCTATTAGTTCAAAGATTTATCTACTAGGCATCTAGCTTTTGGTTCAAGGGAGGACCACTAATCGGAAGAATATCAGGAACGGTGGGTACATATTCTATTGGGCATGGAGAGATTACGGACCTATAACCACTGTTGTCTACTGTTGTTTTCTGCGAAAAACGGTTCCTGTGGGAAGGTTGGCTTAATTGCCTTAATGAGTTCTCAAGCAGAGTGAATTCTTGGTATGCTTTACAGGAAGCACGGTAGAGCAGCACTACAGGGAGTGAAACTCCATGCTACAGTGGGGTGACTCCACAATGAGGTTCCTATATGTGGGGTGCTGCCCAGGAATAGGATAAAGCCTCGGCTTTGCAGGCCAAGTCACAGCGGCGTAGCACCGCAAATAGGCAGTTAGCCTAATGTTGTATGTTAATATAAAGAGGGGTGTAGTCAGCACTATAAAGAGGAGGAGTTTCTCATGTTACAGTGGCACGACACCATAATGAGGTACCCGGTTAGGGATAAAGCCTCGGCCTTGCAAGCCATGTCGTTGTGGCGTAACACCGCAAGGGTGTAACGACCCGCTCCGCCCTAGCGGAACACCGATTCTAACGGCAAGTGCAACGACTCGAACGAGCCATCGACCCGAAGAGTTGGCATCGACCTGATGAAGAATCGATGCAAGGCTTACATTGGCCCGTCAAGATGAATCCAGACTTAAAGTTTCAAAGATGCGCTCGGAGTATCGTTCGGCCGATGCGAACATCGCTAAGGTGGGTGGCTCCGATGAACCCGTCTTTGCTTAGCCTAGACACATAACAATGCGGACACTATCACGAGAATCGCTAGGCGATAACACCGCACATGCTAATAAATGACCCAACGCACCTAGCTAAGGGATTAATCCCATCTTGTATGCTTGTATAGAATATAGAAAGGAACATGGAAAATACGAGAACCCTCGCACCACGCTCCACGCTCGTGCTAAGGCACAAGCTTGCGTTCAACAATGAAACAATAAATGGATTACAACAATGAAATGGGAAGACTATCAATATTGTCGTTCCGAGTAGAGTATAGCAACATTGAAAGGCTATGGGACCGATGGGTCGCCAAGGCGACTCCCGCACAAGGAGTTGCGTAATGTATGAATGAAAGAGTAAGCGAATAAGTGAATGAATGAATCAACGAATGAATGAACAAGTAAAAGAAAGAATGAATAAAAGATAAGAAGGATAGAAATAGTTAGCGACAGGTATGATGGGCACGTGCAACGGGGCTCGCTACCCGCGCTGCACGGACGCCAACCTGGTCGATAACGCATTAAGGCTAAGGGTTAGCCTATGGCTCAGAGACAGCCGTTAAGTTAAAAAGACAAGTTAATATGAAATGGTCGTGGACAAACGGCACGGGCGAGGGGTGGCGATGCCGTGGCCGTGAAGAAAAAGGGATTCCTCGGCATGATCAAAGTGTGAAGGCTTGCCGGTCCGGACGGAATCAAAGGATGGCTTACGGGCTGCCTGAGTGCGGGCTTGGCCACCAGGGGACGTAAGGTCGGGTATTTCAAAAGACTATCAGAGTGTACCAAGCCGCACGCCATGATAGGTGAGGAAATTACCAAGGGGAAGACATGTCCAAATTGGCTTATGATGCCAGCGACCGGTACATATAGAGTTAAGTGGGCTTTGCTGGTGGCGATCCACGTACAAGTCCTTACATTGAAATCAAAGTAGTCTAAGTTAACTAAATGAAGTGCCTTATGAATATGCTTGAAATGTAACACACCAAATGATAATGAGAAATTCATGCAAGTGAGTTAGACAACGTGCCTACGACGTGCTAGAATTCGAGGCTGGAACACGCACTTGACATCGAAAAGTTCATATTGAATTGTGGACTAACTTGGTTTACTTTGGACAGGGAAGGCCGGACGGTAAGTATGGGTAAGTTGTGCATTCATTTCCATGCACACACTTGAATTCGGCAACACGAGATAGGCTATGAAATATGCCATGAAATTGATCCTAAGGCAAGATTAGAAAGACAATGAATGATAGAGATGCACAAAAGTAAATAGAAAGTATTTGGTAATGATAGCATTGTGGGCGAGCTAGCCTCTCCTCCAGTGCATAACAATGTACTGATAACCCCACAGTCTGCATGCAGGATGCAGGAGACGCCGGCGGGTGCGGAGCTTCCATCGAACGTGCTAAGACGCGGAGCTATCTCTGGAGCCTTGGAGCATTGCAAGGAGCTGAAGCACCCTATACAGGACATAATGTATCGGAATATCGCCATGAATCATTCCATCTTGTAAGCCACTTGGCACGCCTTTTATGTTTCAGAGAGAGAGAGCTTGAGCGATTTGTAATATCGGCCTAGCGCCGCTTGTAAACTTCTTGAAAATCAATAAAGAGTTTGAATTCGCTTCCACTTGTGTTCATTTACTTTTCGCTGCAAATGGGGACACTCTGTGCGACTCTGTGGCCTAGCTCAAATCGGCCGTTTCTGGAATTAGCCTTGCACGGGCGCAACCTAGGCCCGTGCGGCATCACGCCTTAGCGAGGACGATCGCTCTTGCGGGAGCGGGGCGTGACAAAGGGAGCCTAAGTCTTCATGCTGGGTAGTTTGGCACTACAAAGAGGCAGTTGCCTCATGCTACAGTAGTATGACACTACAAAGGTTCCCAGATATGGGGTGATTCCCAGAGAGGGGTAATGCCTTGGCTTTAAGCCATGTCATAGCGGCGTAGCATCGCAAGGGAAGCGCAAAGCGCTTCATGCCATGTCTCTTTATAATGAACTCACCTATAGTGTATGGACAAAGAGATATCAGGCCGTCTCTTGAGGGTAAACTTGTAGACGCCCAAAATTATACACTGAAATCAGGCTGGCACAGGGCCTTTAATGTGTAGCCAGAAGCACACGTAACTACATTATGCGAGTGGAAAGAATTTCAGCTATAATGCAGAATTCAAGGCTTAGTCCATTCTTGTATTATAGTCTGTTATTTGACCCACACGGGAAGATTCAAGTCGTAAGCGACATTTCTCCTAATGCATGATGGACAGTTACTGTAGGAAACACTTATACCCATATATATAGAGATATGTGGGGGATTGTTGGAGTTTGGTCTTTTTCTAAGTGAATTTTAGTCCCACATCGGCTAGACCAAAGGAGTTGTATCTCTATATAATAGCTTTCCTATTTTAGAGATGCACATGTGGTGTGGAGGTGCACATGGGTGTGCCATGTGGGTTATTTTTCTAATGGAAAAAGGACTAAATCAACAATAAAAGCAATCATGCTTTTTGCTCTTAGGAAATTCATTTCCATGGGAGCTAAGCCCCGTAGGGGCTTAGCGACTTGGACTCGGACACGGACTCGGTCTCGGGCTCATGGGCTCATGAGGCGTAATGTGGCGTAATGTGGCGTTTTGTTGGCGCACTTTGTACTTAGCACGTCAGCATCGTCGCTAGGCGCATAGTGCGCTTTAGTTGCGCTCGTTGCGCGAGCCACTTGCGCTGCCACGTTGCGCAAGCCCAGTTGCGCTGCCCAGGTGCGCGCCCAGGTTGCGCTCATGTTGCGCTGGGTTGTGCTGTGTTGCGCTGGATTGCACTGGATTACGCTGATTGCGCAGGCGCGCTGGTTGCGCTGCGTGCGCGGTGTGCGCAGTGCGTGCAGTGCGCACAGTGTGCGTAGTTCAGTGCGCGCTCTGTCGCACAGAGTGCAAGGAGCGCTGGGTATGCGCAGTTGACAGCAGAACGTGCGTTTGCATGTTCTGGACGGTTGCTACATGTTCGGGGTGGTTATTACCACGTCCCTAACTTTGTGGCAACCGACCAGTTGCTGCAGGGCCTATATAAGACATCCTCTCTCTCAAGGCTCATTACAGAATAGAAAGAGAAGCCACCAGAAAGTTTATGAAGTGTTCTTTAGCACAAGTAAACAGAGATTTCAGACGTGTTCTTTAACACAGTTCTGATCTGCAGCCTTCGAGAGAGAGTGGAAAGGCGCCGCACCAGCGTTGCTTTTGCACGGAAGTTCGTGTCCATCCGAGGAGTCAGAAGAGCAGGAGTGTTCCAAGTTCTTCGACGAACTTGCTGGTTCCTGGAAGCTGTTCGTGTAGGACGAATAAAGCTTTGAGTAACGGTGATCATTCACCCTAGTAGGCCATCTTCCATCTTTCGTCTGTCATCGTCTTCGCTGCTGTGATTACGAAATCTTTTTAGATTCTCGTAATATCATAACGATATCTTTTTAGATCTTCGTTATACTTGCACAACCTTCCTAGAAGTATTGCGTTGGAACATTGTTTTTACAATTGTTTCATATTCTCAGTTTTCTATCGAAAAATTGTGCCCCGGCACTAACAATACTAGTCATGTTCACGATCCAGTTATTAAAAAATTAGATAAAAATTAAATTGAATTAAAATAATTTAATTATATTTTAACTAAAATTTGTTGTAGATATATTTTTAGAAGTTTGGATATATGTTTAGATAATACCATATAGTTAGTTTAAATATAATTTGATTATTGAATATATTTTATTTTGGATTTGTTATAGATATGTTTATAATATTTTAGATGTATGTTCACATAAATTTAGGAAAGATTATTTTTATTTTTATTTTTATTACTTGAGGATATATATGGGACTTATATAGCTTATTTGAATCGTTTTTTGAAGCCATTCAAGCCTCTCTTTATAATAGTAAAGATAAAGATGTAGTCATAAATTTTCTCTCACATTAACCTTAGCACGGTTGATTTAGTAATTTGTTGTAAGTATTCTTTTATTGCTCCGGATATCATTTACGTAACTTTACAAGGGGATAGGAACGTACGGAAAACTTTTTAGTGAATGAGCACATCATCTATGTTTAGATTTTTGACGTAGAAAATCCTTGAAAAAAATCACAGGACTATCGGAGTCCAATCCTGAAAAATCTTCACTGGAATAAAAAGAATACAACCTCTACAACCTCCTCCCGATCCAACACGGATCACCACAACTCACTTGAAAGAAGAAAAATTTTGATTGCGGACTCCGAAGAATAAGAGATGCCGAAAAAATATTCGAAACAATCTCTCCTTCACAATAGTCCATAATCCTCTCTCTCTCAAAGATTGTAAAACACTCTTGTTTTGAGATAAGTTTACAACTAGCATGTATCACCCTTTTATTAGTAATCCATACATGGAAGGCCAATATATATGAAAACTTTCCAATCATAAATATATGATCAAAGTAAATATGGAAATCCAATCATATATTTTCTTACTATATATGTACCAAAATAAAATCCATGCACTCTCTGAACTTCTCCGACACACGGATGACGCTCGTCGCTTTCCAGAATATTCTTCACATAGGTTGAAAATCCCACTCACTCCAACACGCCAATCACTCTACTCCTCCTGCGAGCCATTGATGAGCCAGCCTCGTTGTGATCTAAGCTTTTAAGTTGATAATTCTTTTGGCATCTAGACTTTATGCTTCTTGTTCTTCTTCTTTATATAATTATCACCGAAAGCAACAAACACAAAATCTTGACATATTATACATAAATATATCCTAAACACAACTTTCCTTGGACAAAGTTATTGGCAGTTGGAAGATCCTATGAAACTGTATCAAAAGTAAAACAAAGAAAAAATGTCGCATACTAACATGACAATTATATATATTTTTTTAATTTCATTCTAGATGATATCAAACCTGCACTGGTCTGCCACTGACAAGTGGGTCCTATATGGTGGTTCAAACCTCAAATCAAATCCTTGTCTCTCTTTTGCCAGATAGAGACCAGCTATTCAAGTCACAATCTCACAGCTAGCTAGCTGGGGATTCTGAGCATCTCCAATCCTATTGTCTTGTTTTGTGTTGTGAATCCTATGTGGCATGAGGGACAAGATAATATTTTGTATAGGTGGCAAGGTTATATTCACAAATGACAATGGGTTTAAAAAGTCATCTCCAATGCAAAAGTATTGAGAAGACAATACAAATAATTTTTTACAACTTCCAAGACAACTTTTACTCTTCTACTTCTTTTTTATAAATATTTTTATTCACAAATGATGATGTGGACATAAAGACATTGTGAAGTGCATTGTCTAGATCTAGACAACCAACTTCACATTGTCTTTGCCATGTCATTGCCATGTCAACTCCACACTTAATTTCACATTTGCATTGGAGAAGTACTTTTGGAAAAAATGGTTGTCATTCCTATGTGGCAACCATTTTTTTCAAACTCACAATAGGGTTGGAGATGTTCTTAGTTTTAAGTTTTGATATTGTCAGAATTTGGATTTATCCTGATGGACTTGAAATAACAATCCAAAATATAAACCTAAAATCAAATTTCGAATACCATATGAGACCCTTGCCTCGTTTGGTTCGCGGGATAGGAAATCAATTATTGGCATTTTATTTTCTTTGGACAATTACAATTTCTATTATTATTATTTTTGATTTTGAAAATATCAAAAAAATTGAAAAGGAAAGTGAATACTTTAATATAGAAAAGTGATTCCTGTTTGGATGGATAAAATCACTTTACCTTCTAATTTTTTTTTCATTGAAAATTATTTTTCTTTTCTTCTCAATTCCTTTGGCAACCAAACATGGTAAAGTAATCACTTTTTTTTTTCCAATCCGATAATTTTGCGAACCAAACGAGACCAATTTTTAGGACGAGATCCAAGTTCTCTTCTGGAAAAAAAAAAAAAAAGTTACGAAACCAATAAACATAAATTTTAACCCTTTCAAAATTTGGAGATTATTTGTTCCTTATTAGTTAACCACTTCATCCAAAAAAAAAAAAAAATAGTTTCTGTGTGTGGACAATATGAATAGCTTAATAATCAACTAACATAGAGTAGTGTAGGTTGCGTGGAGCTACTACAACAAACCGCCTAAACCACAAAAAGGACGTGAGCAATATCATGTCGTGGTTGGTGAATTGGTGAGCTTTTCGTCCTTTTCGTATACTTATATATGTCTACTCTTTTATTTATAGTCATGCCAAAATACTAACCAATAAAAACAATGCACCTCACAAATCTTATCCAGCGTAGTAGCTTCTCATATTTATTTGGGCAAATTACGTTAACTATCCCTATGTTTTACACTTATTACAAAAACTACCCCTATTTTGAAACTAATTACGCGGACCACCCCTATAGTTTCTATTTTCTATAAAAATATAACACTAACTACCCCTATGTTTTATAAAATTTCTAAAGGAGAGGGGTGGTGAGTGTAATTAGTTTCAAATAGGGATAGTCTCTGTAATACTCATGAAACATAGGAGGAGTTGGTGTATTTATTTCTATTTATTTTATGTGAACTCACTCCATGTCTCAACCAATCTTTCGATCAACTTGTATATCCAAGCTTAAGTTCAATCTTTTACAAAGTTTCACCAATACCTTAACAATTCTACACGTATTATATATACTAAGTCATATTTCTACACGTATTATATATACTAATTATGTTCACGTGTATATTTTTTAAATAGATAATAATATTCAAATATTTAAAATATAATTTGAATATATTTTAATTAGAATTTGTTATAAATATTTGTTATATTTTTTTTATATGTATTTAGTTAGATAATATCATCTACTTAGTTTAAATATAATTTGAATATTGGAAATTGGATATCTTTTAGAATTTCTAATATCTTTAGGTCTTAGTATGATTTTATCATTTATTTTTTTTCCTTAACTACCGGAGAAGATACATACGTTCGCGATAGTTCGATTTTTTTAAATTTTTATTATTAATTAATGGAGGATCATATATATATGGCTTAGGTCGTTCATTTCTGAGACGCTTTAAAGCCACATTATAAGACCTGGTCTACGTGGACAACACTTGGAAATATAACAATTGGATTCCATAGATGCATAGCCGGCTCCAGGGGGAGGCCGGCTAGGCAGTCGCCTAGGACCTCCTCCTCCCAGGGGGCCTCCAATTTTTTTTTTTTAATTTTTAGTTATTTTATACCGGAGAAAAAAAAAAGTGGACATGGAGAAGCTACAGCTGCCTGAAGAAGAATTAAATAAATCATTCACAAGAAGAATTTTTTTTTTTTGAAATGTTGCACCTATTTCTAAGCCGCCACTTTATCTTCTCTCTCACATTCACACGAAAAATCTCTAACCTATGGAAAAAATAAAACAGTCACTCTCTCCCTCATCAAATGTGTCAATGAATTTTGTTTTTTCTCCTTTCTAGTTTTAATGTCTTTTTTTGTCTTGTGAAGTTTCTAATATTAATTATTTAAAGATTGAAAAGAAGTGCATAAGTAGAAGAGATCGCAAAATATATTTTCGTTATTGTAAAAATAAAATTTACATAAAGAGAGAATGATCTTATTTTTTGGACTTACCTAGGACCTCCACGGCCCTGCATAGATGGAGGATTAAATTCTCTTGGAAGTTTTCCATCGAAAGCTCTTCGATAAAACTACGGAGGACATATGACAAACAAATAGATAAAAAAATACATGAATTTGAGCCTCAGCTTGATTTCCTTCCCTCCTCAACTTTGGCACACTAATGCTGCATTTATTTTGTTGAAACGTAAAAGAAAGTAAACAAAAATGAAAACCTTTGATGCACAAATATGATCTTCCATACTTGTTGGAAACACAGTGTGACCGAATCGAAATTGGCTCATAAGATATGGTATTGGGTTGGACTAGGGCTGCAAACGAGCCAAGCCGAGCCAAGCTTTTGTAAGCTTGAGCTTGACTTGACTAGAATTAATCGAGCTCAAGCTCGAGCTCGAGCTTGATAAATTTTTTATTTTAGAGCTTGAGCTTGGCTCGAGCTTGTTTATATTAAGCTTGAGCTTGGATTGGTTTGAGCTCGAGCTTGGCTTGATAAACAAGCTTGATAAACAAGCTCGATAAGCTCAAAAATCAAGCTGGTTAAGCTTGATTTCAAGCTCACTCAACTTTATTTCAAGCTCATTTGAGCTTGATTTCAAGCTTAATGAGCTCAATTTCAATTTAGTTAGGTTTGAATTCATGTACCTGTAATATTAACAATTTATTTATAAAAAATTAATTAAATTTTTTTTCTAATATCAATTATTAAGAACATATAAATATATAATGCACAAATATATATAAAATTAGAATTCAATAAAGAACAAACGAGCTTCCAACAAGCTCCTAAACGAACTCTTAAACGAGCTTCTAAACGAGTCAGCTCGTAAGCTCATAAACGAGCCAGCTCGCGAGCTCAAACGAGCCGAGTACTTCTAAGCTTGAGCTTGGCTCGTTTATTAAACGAGCTCGAAAATAAAGCTTGAGCTCAGCTTGTTTAGAGCTCAAACGAGCTTTTATCGAGCCGAGCTTCGAGCAGCTCGCGAACGGCTTGGCTCATTTGCAGCCCTAGGTTGGACTCATATATCTTAAAAAAGAATTCAAATGGAAGATATGAATAAATTCTAATTATCTGCAGCTCATAATTCCCTTCTATCCGGTACGAGGCTAAATTATTAAATCCACTGCCACTTCCTCTTGAAGATTCAACTGAAACGAGATACAATTCATCACCCATTTACATATTATTAAGTTTTATTTTCTTCCACTTTGTCTACTTTTCTTATCAACCAAACACTTTTAAGCGTCAGTGCGGAATCAGCAGCAACATGAAACGTATGCTTTTGTTTTCAAATTGAAAGAAAATAGATGAGAATATATTCCATGATTCTTTCATATATATATATATATATATATATATATATATATATATATATATATATATGACCTCTAGCATAGTGGTTAAGAGAGATTCATGCGGTCCAAGTGATCGGGAGTTCGAGCCCTAGTGGAGGCGAGTTCGCCACAAGTACCCATTGAAAAAAAAAAAATTATATATGTATGGGACTTCGAATACGCCGAGGTCGTCTGGATGAAAGAGGTCCCTAGAAAAATGCAACTATGTCTATATAAGGCTACACTAGGGAAGCTACTCACAAGAGATCGAATACAAAGATTTGGGGTTCAGGTGGACGATAACAGATGTGTGCTATGCGGACACAGTACTGAAGCTATAGGCCATCTATTCTTTGAATGTCCTTTATCCCAAGACGTGTGGGAATCTCAGGCGAGGCTAATCGGACGACGGATCGGGGATGGACACGAACTGATTGGATTACTTACAGAATTCAAAGGAGCCAGAGGACGAGGATCGGGATGGTTCAAGGAGGCATGTGTTCGAGTAGCAGCTGCGGTATGGCACATAGGGAAAGAACGAAATAGTAGAATATTTGAAAGAGTCTGTACTAGAAAAAGTGGGATCATCCACGATATAGTAGGAGATGTGAGAAGGGTGGGTCAAATTGACCCTACCTGATTGTACTTTGAGTTCACATAATAATACAATCATCTATATATATGTCAATGATCTCTAGTCTAGTGGTAGTGGAGAGGCATACGTCTGAGTGGTTAGGAGTTCAAATCTCAGTGGGAGCAATTCCGAAAAATAATTACTCTTGCTTAAAAAAAAAAAGTTCTGATTTCGTATCGATGTAGCTTTTTAAAAAAGCAAAAACATAGGCAACGTTCCAAAGAAGTCTTTCCCGTATTTTCAAAAAAGTACCCCCAACAAACTAATGGAAAAATAAGACCGTGTGGGTCATGGATTCCTATTCCAATTCTAAGACAATGGGTCATTGATGACTAAGCTTATCATAAAAAGTTTCTGTTGTTTGCTTTTAAACAAAAGTAGAAGCGGAAGTAGGAAAAATTTGTCGTACCAAATCTTGTCAAAAATAGGCTACATGATATACTCCCATGAATTGCACCCCGCGACGAACCTACCACCATGGTCCATAAGAGCATCATTAGTAAGGCCCATCCCATTTTCTAGATTCTAGATTTAGAATTTAGGAGCTCATTTTGTAGAATAATAAGTCTCATCCCTAGTTCCAATTTCTACAATTTCGGTCCCAACCCATCCATGGGTGCTAAGGGTTGGGCCTCCCAATTTCTAGATTCTAGATTGTAGAAACTCGTTTTGTAGAATAGTAAGTTCCAATTTGGAGCCCAACTTTCTAGATTCTAAACTTTATATTATTTTTTTCCTACATTAATTTTTGACCACACAATTTTTGGGACCGGAGCTCACTTTATCATTTCCTACTATTCTCATACAAACCCAATCCATTCTACATTTACCTTTTTTTTGAAATTTTGGGCTCCAAATTGCATTGGAGAGCCCCAACTACTAATGATGCTCTAACAACGAATCCTGTGGTCGACTTTTATAGAAAACAAAGACTAAAAAAGAAAAGAAAAAAAAGATACAGTAATTATATGGATAACTCTAACCGGTAAAAAAATCATACAGAGAACGAAATCACTTAAGAGCATCCACAGTAGGACTCTTTTTAAGTGCTATATTTGATCTTTGGCCAAATTTTGTAGCACTTGAGCGCTACAATGGACTCTTGTCCACACTTGAAAAAGAGTAAAAAGTCAAAGGACTCTCCAAATTTGGAGAGTCCACTAGTGGAGCTATAGTTACTTGGGGCCCACCATATTTATTTTTTTCCTTTATTCTTTTTGTTGGAGTGTTGCCATTTGTCAATTATGAAGAAAAAATAAGGAGAAAAAAGATGGGATGTTGCCACTTGTCAATTTGGAGTATATCATTGTATATCAACATGAAGGAAATACTTCAAAATTAAATTTTTGAAGTATAATTTGAAGTAATTTGGAGTATGATTTGGAGTGTTGCCACTATGGATGCTCTAATGCAAGCATAAAAAAAATCTTGAATGGTTACGTCCAAAAATACTATAGAAACCAATCTCACTCCTGTGATAACACAAAGATCTTTTAATAGAAGGAACCATGACTTGATAAGTGATTCAAGAATGGACCATTATATACTTTTGGGTTATTTACTTTTAGGGTGTAAAATTTGTGTTTGTCTCTCCATATTGTTGAGAGGAAGGTATTGGCCTCGTCAGGGACGAATCCAGAAATGTATATCGGGTGGACTAGAATAGGTTTAGGTGGGCTACATGTAGACTAACTCCCACAAAAAATCAACAAAAAAAAATTATATGAAAAAATAGAAAAAAAATTGGGGTACCTACATCCGCCCCTGGGTCTCGCCATGAAACTAAATATAAAGTTTTAATATTATGTAGACCTAAAATGAGATATAACAACTAGTCCAAGTCAACTGTTAGTCTGAGACCCAACTCCTCTAGTGGACAATATATGGACCTAAATACAAATTTTGAATATTATGCTAGACCATAAAACCAAATAACTCAATAGTTTTAAAACCAATATGAATAAGATTCAATTAGGACTTTCCTTTAAGTGCATTAATGTTAGTAAATTCATGTAGGTTGCACGTAAATTTTTTTTATTTTTTTGATATTGTTAAAAAATAGTTTAAATATTTGAATATATTTGAATTAAGATCTGTTATGTATATGTTTATATTTTAATTAGAATTTGCTATAGATATATGTGTATTTAGTTAGATAATATCAGACATTTAAGCTAGTAGCTAGGCTTTTTTTCTTCTTCTTAATTTTGATTGTTATGACCTATTTAGACTAATTTAAAATTACTATATTTTATAACTTTATTTTAGACGTCCGACGTTACGTATGAGAATTTATGTATGCTGCATTACATGTCTTTAGGACTCACGGCTCCTAATTCTCATTGTTCTTTTATTAATGGAAGGAATCAGGGCTGAAGCCGAGATTCGTCAAGGACGATTGGGCCCAGTTGAAAAAACAAATGAGACCTATTCTGATATAAAAAAATTCTAATAAAGAAATTATAATAAAAAGGTTCAGAAATTAAATTATCCAAAATTAACATTAATTAAGAAAAATCATTCAACTAAAATATCTTCCAATTGAAATAATAATAATTCATGTTGTGTCATGTGTCATATCGGACACGCATTGACACGTCCGAGAAACTCCAAATACGTCACACTCGCACGACCAATTTTAATTCCGTCAAAACACACAACGCACGTGTGTTTCGATGCACACGATTCGAGTCAGGGTGGTCCGATTTGTTGGAACAACCCTCGATCTTCAAGTTTTTATATAAACTCATAATTTGGGAGGCCTACTTTGGCTAATGATTTAATGTATTTATAGTTCGAATTAACCTACAAAATTTTAGAGGATTAAATTAGTGTGATAGAAGATCGTACCTGTACAATTGTTTCGAAATTTTGTTGAATGAGTGTGGAGATCTGCTCGCACGAACTTTCTGAAAACCCACGCTTATTCTGTGCAACAATCTTCTTTGTGCACAACCTTCTTCGACGGTTGACGGGCGGGCTCGTCGACGGCGCTGGAACTTCGGAGTGCTCATGGGGTATTGGCGAAGAGTCCTGAATTGGAGACTAGGTGGTTTGCAGTATGTGGACATTTTTTGAAGTGTTAGAGAGTTGGAATTTGTGGACGTTTTGATAGAGTTAAGGATACATAGGATTTTATTTGAATCATATAAGTTTTAGGATTTCCTATCAAGTCTTAGGATTTTCTATTAATTTTGAATATGCATGTGATTGAGAAAAACTTTGACTTAATTCCTTAATTGGAAACGATAGAAGCCTTGTTAATTGGAAACACATATAGCCTCGTTAATTGAGAGAATCTCCACTTGATTAGCTTAGTATATATAAGGAAGGCCAATAAATTTATAAATTATTTATTCATAAGTTAGTTTAATATTATAGTATGCATAATAAATATACATATATATATTTTTTTAAATTATTCATTCATAATTTTTAAATTATTTATTCGTAAGTTTGAAATCTTTGAATTTTTTAAATTATATATCCATAAGTTAATTCAGTATACATAATACATATACATATAAAAAAAATTAGAGGTCTGAAGGTCTAATACGATCGTACCCATTGTACTCCCTCAAAACCGGCCCCTGAAGGAATATGCCTCCGCAGCTCGGTCTGTATATTTTTTAACCGTTTTGAAAGTATAGGTTTTTGTTGAAACCGTATTTATTGTTTTTTGTTTGGCGGTTTCGTGTCAGGATTTGGGGTTCTCTTGTAGTTATTACCGAGGTGGCTAATTCTCCTATTTATAACTCCTCTCTTCTTCTTCCTTCTTCCTGCTTCAACTTCTCCTCCTCCTCCTTTGCTAGTTGGATATTGGATGCATGCATTTACGGGTCGGATCCTCAAATGGGTCTCGTGGGCACTCTGCTAGGGGTCGTCGGCTTCGGGCTGGGCCTCCCCTTCGGCCTCTTGCTCGGCTATTTCCTCTTCATCCATCGCGCCAAACAAGAAGACGACGATCCTGTTGTCAAGGTGCTATGTGTATTTCTTCCTGCACGTAACAAATTTTTCATTCCTATATACTTTTTTTAAAAAAATCAAGTTCTTTAATATATATACATATACATATATATTGTTTTATTTTTTCCTTCTTCATCAGCATGCACTCTGTTCTAATTATTGGGTATTCGATGATCTTCAATTTCATGTCTGCATGCAAGAGTTTGATTGAGAATTCGGTTTTTTATCTTTAAATTTTATATCATGGGTGAATTTTTTTTTTTTTTTTTTGGGGGGGGGGGGAGGGGGTTGGGTTTGTTGGCTTTAGATGTGATTTTCTTATGACATTCTTGATTATACTACTCCGGTGATCAGTTATACTCTGTGTAGCCGTTTGATACTAGAGAGAATTTTGTTGTCCATGAAAGCCATGCTGCACGGACACGGATACGGATACGGATACGACGCAACACGGTAAGGACACGGCAGCACTTACGTTACGCGGCACCCTGTCTTGGTTTGGCACGTGACTAGCGTACCCTGGAGTGTCCCCGGTGCGTCCGATGCTCGTAGACGCGACACGGGCTGGATGTTCGGAGTGTCAAGTGTAGCTTAAATTCATTTTTTTTGCATGAGTTATTGAGTTATGAATTTGGTCGGGCATGTGAAGACTCGGGCCTCTACTTTTTCCCGTTAACTAATCGGGCCCAGGGGTAAGCTAGACAATACTTCGGGCTTCGACGACCCCGTCTGTCTATGGAAACCCCCAGGCTCAGGGTGATCCCGATAGAGGTCGGGGTAACGGATGACCCTCCATGATCGGCCTACAATAAGGGTCAAGGGGAAACCAAAACTAGCTCCGGATAGGGCAACCCAACCCACTGGGCCGCCCTGCGGACATTGCTACTATTCGTTGTGTTGTTTCGGTGTTCAGTTGGTCTTGTCGGAGGACTTGTGATTTGCAAATTTGTGTAAGAGAAGTTCAAGTTTTCTTTGTTTAGTTAAGGGCAAGATAAATTTGAGGAAGTTCCGACACAGATACCTTATTTTGAATTTAATGCTGCTAATCTTGTATTGAGGAATGTAGGTTTCTCGGTCATTGTTTGATGTTGACAGAATTCCTGCTTTCCTCTCACTACTTTCATCCCTAACCATTACGTATTGTGACTTTCTTCTTCTTCTTCTTCACAGGATCCTATTATTAGACCATTGCACGAGCTAGACTCAAAAACCTTGCAGGCAATGTTAACTGAGATTCCGTCATGGGTGAAACATCCTGACTACGATAGAGTGAGTTTTCCTTTCTTACGGCTTTATTAAGAGTATCTCAAAAAAATAGTACTTGTCATGTCATTTTCAAACTGAACAATTGGTTAACTATGGACCAATCTATATTAATTGCGACAATTGCATATGAAAATGAAGTATTTTTATCACCTCACAACTCGTAATATTTTTTTTTTTGAGTTTATTATTCTTTATTAAGATAATTTGGAGTTTATTATGTTGTTGTCACTAGGAGAAAGTTTGGAAGTGCATCGGTGACGCCCTAACATTTAGCTTGCTATGTGTAAGGGTTCCTCGATGCAACTCCGATGTCATGACAAGCAAGAGTGGGCTACGGCATGACCAATAAGTGACTGGCCACATCATGGCTTGAATTTGGCATCAGATAGGCAAGGTTTTCTTTTTGTAGAATATTAGAAGCTATGGTTTAAGAGCTAAGGAGCTAGTGCACAGGGTTAGGATTATATAGTTACTTGAAATATAAGAACACCAACATGAAACGGAAATATATTTATT
Source organism: Iris pallida (assembly GCA_029216955.1). Classification (NCBI taxonomy): domain Eukaryota; kingdom Viridiplantae; phylum Streptophyta; class Magnoliopsida; order Asparagales; family Iridaceae; genus Iris; species Iris pallida. The sequence goes on along the minus strand of JANAVB010000199.1, from coordinate 948,022 downwards.
TGATGCAATAACCTGAAAGAGGTTAGCATAACTTGTTTTGAGAGGAAAAAAAGGTGGGTTTCTTTCTTACAATAGAAAAATTGGGGTTAAAGTAAGTTTGGTGTGATAGGAAGGAAATATAGTAAATGGAGTTTGGTTGAGAAAATGAAAACACATAACTGGGTAGGGATACTTTTAGATTAAATATAAAAATAATTCAAAAGATCACGGGACTGATTGTAATCGAGACAGTGTGTTATAATATCATCATAACATGTGCATGCTAGTTTTTTTCTTTCTAACTTTATACATTGAGCTAATGTTTTTCTTCATGATTATTTTGCAGGTTGACTGGTTGAATAGATTTATTTTTTATATGTGGCCTTACTTGGATAAGGTTCTTTTTCCTGTCATAAATTCTTTTTTGTGCGTCGTTCTATGTTAAATTGTATATTTTAGGCAGTTGCTTGCTCTGTATTTTCTTCAAGTTGTAATCATAATATGCAGGCAATATGCAGTACTATAAGAAGCACCACGAAGCCAATATTTGATCAATACATTGGGAAGTATCACATAGAGTCGATAGACTTTGACTATCTGAGTCTCGGTACTCTTCCACCTACAATTCACGGTGCGTGTCTAACTCATTTTTCTGATAATTAAGATAATCATTTTGTTAACTGATGATAGGAATTCTTTTTAGCATCTTCTGCTGGGTGCATGCAACTTTTTCGAGAAACTGTGAGTTATATATAATGTAATCTAATAAAGATGCTTATGCAGTTTTTTTCTTCTGAGTTCTTCTGAGGGTATAGCAACAACTTCGAGCAACCTTCACAAATCTAGGTTCTTTGGCTTTTAGTATATGTAGCAGAGATGGAACTATAGTGATCATTGATGTTCCTGTTATTACTCATTACAAAAGTTAAGGTAGTGTTTTGACAAAATTTTGCTAGTTTGAAAGGATTCTACGAAAGGTTTAAGACCTTCATGCCATGCCTCTTATCTTTACAAGATGTGGAGAGAATAAATTTCTCCTCCATACACAGAATCATTTAATAGAGGATCTATTTATATGACCTATCTGCATGCTGCAAGGACATGGATACGGCAGGGACATGATGCTTACTTTTGTGTCCCCTAGTGTATTTTGAAGTGTCCGACATGACACACCCCACATTTTTGGAGTGTCCTTGCTTCCTAGCCTATCGTCTTTTCTCTAGGCTGGCTATCAAGTCAATATACACATGTCGATGGCAGTATACACTGCATGCTGTGTGTACATCATAAAGTCCAGGTTTCTGACATTCCTTTCTTCTTAGGTTTAAATTGTTTGTACCGCCGCACGAGAAGGAAGGTGGGGGATGATGTGTGTGTGTGTGTGGAAGGTAGGAAGCGGAATAAGGTTAGCAGGAAATGGTGTGGAAGCCCTTTTGTGCATCCTCCTTTCACTTTGTTCTCTTTTATGATTCGTGTTGTGACCCAAGTTAATGTTTTCTCAAGTGTCTGATCATTTCTACCAATATCAATATGATATGACGTCCAATCTATCAATTTCAGTATAAACTTATAAGGCTTTTTAATATAGAAAGCCTTTCACAACTGTAAAGAACTAGGCTTTATGAGACTGATAGTGAAAAAAGAGAAAATGAGAGGAAAGTGCCTTATAATTTTTGTCATCTCCCGCTCCCAGAATACGGCGAGCCGGGTACGTAATAACATCACAGGTTATGCGACCTACAATACACGGTATCCGCATAAATCCGCGATTGTCGCCTGTAAGGTTCTAGGATAAGGTCATCAATTAGGCCAAGTAACAACATGTAACGCAGTATATTATCTCATCCACAACTTAACTAGGACATGGATTGCTACATAAGTGAAAGGATTACACAAGTCTTCTAATAACTAACAACCCATAATATTACATATCAAATGTCAAGTTAGAAAATGAATCTAGACTAAGCCATTATACATTTAGTTTCTACATAACTAGTACATTCAAAAGATAGAACAAATGTAAGTATTGTACTCCTGATCTTCAACATCGTCTTCTTCGTATAGATAAGTCAATACTTGCCCCCATTCATGTATTGGACATGGATTGCCATGTTGATAATTTTAATATTATTATATTAAATTGGTTTCTCCGTTGTTGCTTACATAAAAGATGTTTTGTTTCTTGATACTATGCTTTTGCAGGTGTCAAAGTTTTGGAGACTCATGAGAAAGAACTAGTTATTGAGCCTGGTGTCCGATGGGCTGGTAACTGCAACATTTCTGTGTGTCTGAAATTGTTCTCTTTTAAAGTGAAAGTGCAGGTTAGATATAACCCACAATTTCATCTTGCTAATGTGGATTTTGTTGTTTCAAGTACATTAGGTGCATCTTTTGAGATGTTTCCTGTTTTCAGATGTTTGATCTGCAGATGTTTTTGGCACCACGTATTACTCTAAAGCCACTAGTGCCAAGCTTTCCGTGCTTTGCAAACTTGACAGTGTCTTTAATGGAAAAGGTAATTTAAGTGAAATTATTTCTGTTTATGTAAATATGTTTAGTAATTTCATAAACTTCTCTCTTACCTTTTCTCCAATAATTATTGCAGCCGCATGTTGACTTTGGACTTAAGTTATTTGGTGGAGATATCATGGCTATCCCTAACTTGTATGGGTTTGTCCAGGTATTCACTTTCACTATATTATCAAAATTTTCCTTCTTCTCCTTTACTACTATAGACATCTTGGATTGATGTACATAAACTAATTACTTGTATGGAGCTTCAACAGGAGTATCCTAGTTGTTGCTCCATTGGTAATTCATCATATGCTTCAAGAAGCTCATTTCTAAGGAGAGGGATACCATTTTGTCTCTATTGTCTGTTACTCCTTAAAGATACTAAAGACTCTGTGTTTGTATGAATGTGACGAGTTTCATCTTGTTAGTCTCTCTCTCTTTTGTTCTAGTTTAAGGTCCCTTGTAGGTTTCCCTGTGATTCTAGGGTCATACCCGACTCTCGTGTTAAAAATAGTAGATAGGTCATTAGTAGACTTGTAAAAAGTTTTTGTGCTGAATGCTTTATATTATTTTGAGGGTTTCAGCTGGCTCTTTCCATTGTTTAGCACTATTGGGAAGAAAACTTTTAGATTATTTTATGAAGTTCTTCCTACTTACTTCTACTTTACTGTACTCGTCTATTATAGGATACAATTGCAGAACAAATTGCAAATCTCTACCATTGGCCTAAAGTCCTGGAAATACCTATCCTAGATAACGCTATGTAAGTTCTCAGGACCAATTTTTTTCTTCTGAATAATATCTACTCAGTATCTAGTGATTGTCTTATGTACTGCATTGTCAAGAACCATTCACAATTTGTCAAATTTACGACTTGAACCTTATGATGTGTTCAAATCGACACCTCGAGAGGTGTTCTATTGTTCGAAGTGGAGTTCCTCTTAATTGATTTCTTCAGTAGATAACCATTTGAAGTCGTGATCTGTTGTTATCTTTACAGTGGAGCCACAAAGAAGCCTGTTGGCATATTACATGTAAAGGTTGTTCGGGCGCTTAATCTCCTCAAAATGGATATTCTTGGTAAATCTGACCCCTATGTTAAGCTCAGTTTGAGTGGGGAGCGACTGCCAGCAAAGAAAACTTCAATAAAGATGAGCAATCTGAATCCAGAATGGAATGAACAGTTCAAGCTTATCGTGAAGGATCCTGAAACCCAAGTTCTTCAGCTGCATGTCTTTGACTGGGAAAAGGTTTAACTCCCTGTATGCATCCCTTCTTTGCTTGGAAACTTGTCCCTTCTTTTATCAGGAAACTTTTAGGAAGTATATATCTGGATATTTTTTTAATCTATTTTTGTGTTACTTTTCTGGCATTTTCTAATACTCTAGGTACTTAGGATTACCAGGAACATCTATAGACATATTTTCCTCCATAGTATCGTATCCACTCACCATAACACCATACAGAATGCGGATGGCCAGAGAAACAAGAGAGAGCCCTTCGGCGATAACTATGAAGAGAGGCACCCACATTTCTTCATTTATAAGTGTGTCGAACTGTTAATATCTTGACGTTCCTATCAACAAACCATCTTAATCCATCTAATCAGATAGGCCTTCTAGGAATTCTCATTCAAGATTTTGCAATATCAAATTCAAAGAACATACAATAAAACTTCGATCTCTAATAAGATATCCAGAAATAATAATAGCCTAAGAAGTGTTCATGGGTGTAAATTCATGGCATTATTTATTTTGTTTACGTCTTGACTATTTCTTTCGCTCACAGGTTAAAATGCATGATAAGTTGGGCATGCAAGTAGTCCCCCTTAGTCTGCTTACTCCTCATGAGACAAAAGAATTCACTCTTGATCTCGTCAAGAACCTGAACCCCAATGATCCACACAACAAGAAAAACAGAGGAAAGATTGTGCTTGAGTTGACATTTGGTCCTTTTAAGGAAGATAGCTTTAGTTCAGTTTTTGATGGAGAGAGTAAGCACAGCAGCCTCAGAATAGATTCCAGGGATGCACCATCTGATGGGGGCGTACTATCCGTGACAGTCGAATGTGCAGGAAATGTTGAAGGAAAGCATCATAATAATCCTTATGCACTGATCTTTTTTGGAGGAGAGCAGAAAAGAACCAAGGTGAATTCACATTACTAAGGATGATCTACACAAATCTGAAATGTTGGTCTAGTATCTTTGCTTAGATGTTGTTACTCAGTTTTGATTAGGGTTGCAGACTTCTTGAACCTTCCAACACTTAGTAGAAAGCTCAAGGCGCACTATAATCACTTATCCTGGTTATAAACTATGACACGCAAAATAGATGCCCTGTTTGTATCTCCGTGTCCTTACCTTGTCCTGTTGTAACCGTGTCTGAGCATCATATGTTACCACTCTTCCTTTTTGCTTGCAATTTTCATAGGTGATCAGGAGAAGCAGGGAGCCAAGATGGAACGAAGAGTTTCAGTTCATGCTAGAGGAGGCACCCGTGAACGAGAAGATGCACATCGAGGTGTGGAGCAAAAGGAAGGGTTTCAACCTCTACCCGAAGGTTTCTGTCGAGTATTCTTTTTTCGTTAAGTTCTCTACCTTTTTAGTTCTCGAGTCTATTTTTAATTTCTTCCTTTCCGCGGCTTAGGAACCTTTGGGGTATGTGGATATCAACCTCTCTGATGTTGTGTACAACGGGCGCATCAACCAAAGGTATAATCTTATAAACTCGAAGAATGGGGTGATACACATTGAGCTCAGATGGAGCACAGTCTGAAAGTTGGAAGAGGCATGCAGTAGTTCTTTTTTTTTTTAGACTGAGCAAAGCCATGCAGTGTTGTATCATATCTTCCTTCAGGATTTTTACCTTTTGGTAATAGGAAAAATTTGTGACGAGAGAACAGAAGCAAATACCCAAATATTTGTACAGATTTCTTTGGTTGAGATCTTGATGGAAGTTGCGTGCGAGAAAGAAAAAAAACTTGCGGTCGACTATTGGGCGAAGAATTTGCAACAAAAATACCAAATAGTCGACATTGTCACATCTTTGATCATGGTTGTGGTAGTGAACCAATATTGTGCTGCAGTAGTATTCTACTGGATGCCAGTGTGTTCTTGTTGAGTTATTATGTAAATGTATTTCTAGTGGCTTGAGATCCACAATTGGAAAGAGAAAATGGTTCATTCTTCTAGGAAGGGTTTCTCTCACTCACTATTTACTCCTGCTGCTTTGTTGAAGATATTCTTTGCATGTTTCCTCCTGAATTGTGTCCATTATGCACACTATGTTTGTTTGGATGAAATGCTGAGTGACTCTGATACTATGACTTACAAAGTAAGACTTGATTAATTGCTTTCTACATGAGCTTTCTCTGGGCTAAATTATCTTGAGATTTGCATCTTCTGCAGAAGAACGAGAGACGGTAGGTTGTTTCTTAGATTTTCAGGATGTTGGACTAGAATCCAACATTGTAAAATATCTTGTTGTAAGAACGACGGGTAGCTGGGCAACAATCCAGTCTGATTCTGAGAATCCACTAAGACGAAGTGAGCTTGTGGATGGTAAGAAGAGTTCATGTTATCGTATCTTTAATACTAATCATATGACCGATTAGTAGTTGCGGCTAAGGTCTGGTTCAGTCCCTGTTTAAATGGAACCTTTGCCCAAATGCTAGGAGAGGCACCGGTTGGCGTTTGCTTTTGATGTGCAATGTATGTCAATTGTTTCAAATAGGAACCAAACTAGCGTAAGCTAACAAGTTGTAACATATTGTTGGAACTTTTGGTTGTTAGTTCCACTTTATAGATATTTCAAATACACCATAGGCAAAAGGAAAGAGACTTTTGTTTAGTCCCACATCGCTTAAAACCCACACTTGAGAGTGGGTATATATATGTTTACACCTTCTACATGGTTGTGATGAGTGGGTAGTAAGATGGGTGCTCGCGCGCCCGGGAGGCATTGGCCTAGAATGCACCCGGGTTGGAGGGGAGCTCCAGAAAACCTTAATGCGCATGTGCGGGCACACGACCCTACTTTTTGCATTTTCTCTTGGGAGTGAGCCCGCAATTTATGCGTAACCGCTGCATTTTCTCTTGGGAGTGAGCCCGCAATTTATGCGTAACCGCTACTACTCATTCAACTCGTCTCATAACCGTTCCTGATTCTCCTCCTGAGATTTGGTGCACGATCTAACAGTATTAGAGTTATTCATTCTTTCTTCACAGAGAGAATCACCCCCGCTGAGATCCAAAACCACCAAATAGAGAGAGATTAGAAACGCAGTCGTTCCTCTTCTTCCCTGTTCGATTGTAGGTTGCAGATAGGTACTGCTATCTGTAACTCGTTGTTGTATCCTGGAGGAAAGTCGCCGTTCGAGCCTTACAGTTACGATAAGGGGCAAATCTTTTCTTGAGGACAGTGATTCACACGCCTCAACGATTCTGAGTTCTGTTCCACGAAGCTTCTACCCCGTCAATCTCAAGAAAAGATGGCTTCTCAGAACAATGATCTCGCTGTTGCTGGATCCGCTCAATCTCGCTCAAGGCTACCTGACGTTTCGAAGATCGAAGTTTTCAACGGTACCCACTTCAAGCGCTGGAGGGAGAGGATCTACGTCTGCCTGGACGTACTGAACTATGCGAAGTACCTGACTGAACCTGAACCTGAAAAGCCGGCGGCTATGGAGTTCGATTCGGCAAACATAGAAGATGCTGCCAACGCTTTCGATGATTTCCAAAAGCTGCACGATGAGTGGCAGCAAGGAAACAAGGTATGCCGATACGCTATTCTAAACACCTTGTCGAATGAGATCTTCGATATATACTATTCATATAAATCAGCTTACGAAATCTGGGAAAATATGAATAAGAAGTATATAATCGAAGATGCTGGTACTCAAAAGTACGCTATTGGAAATTATCTCAAATTCCAGTTTGTTGACTCTAGAGATATCTCTTCTCAAATCATTGAATTTCAAGTTCTTTTAAATGATTTGAAAACTGAGGATATTGAACTCCCTAATGCTTTCGTCTCTGGTTGTTTGGTTGAGAAACTACCTGAATCATGGAAAGACTACAAGGACAAGGTGAAGCACAAAAGGAGGCAGATGAGTCTGGAAGACGTGATTATTCATGTCCGGATTGAAGAGAAAAACAGGAAACTTGACGCAAGATTAGCTACGGAGTTTGACTCTAAGGCTAATATTGTGGAAGGGAATCCCAGTTCTGCTTCTAATCGGTTTAGGAGAAATCCTAAGAAAACCGATAAGAAATCTTCTATTCCGAAGACTAACAATTCCCGTCCTTTTAAGAAAAATAAAGGAAATTGTTATGTTTGTGGAAAACCCGGACATCATGCTTTTCAGTGCAGACACAAGAAGGATGGAGACAACAAAGACGTCACTCCGAAAGCTAATATAGTGAAGGATGATGTCTTTGCTGCTGTTGTCTCTGTTGTGAACATGGTGGCTGAGAAAAAAGACTGGGTTATTGATTCTGGAGCAACCCGTCACATCTGTGGTGACTTAAAGTCTTTCTCAGAGTACACCCAAGTGAAAGATGGAGAAGAACGAGTCTATATGGGTGACTCTAGGCCTGTACCCGTCCTGGGAAAAGGCACAGTTCTTCTCAACTTGACTTCTGGGAAAACCCTTTCACTGGGTAATGTACTGCATGTTCCTGACATTCGCTGCAATCTGATCTCTGTGTCACTTTTGGTTCAAGCTGGAATCAAAGTGAACATGGAATGCAACAAGGTAGTGCTTTCCAAGAATGAGACATTCATAGGGAAAGGGTATTGTAACCAGGGTTTATTTATTCTGAATGTACTCAAAACTATTATTAATGAAAATTCTGCTTCTTCTGCTTACATGGTTGACTCTTTTGATTTGTGGCATGGTAGACTAGGACATGTTTCTGCACCTTATATTAAGGAAATGAGAAAAACTGGTTTATTGCCTAACATCACTAAACCAACGAATGATAAGTGCGAAATATGTGCTGAAGTTAAAGCCATCAAAAAGGGTTGTTTACCTGTTGTTTCTAGAGATAATACTGATTTGCTTTCTTTAGTTCACACCGATATTGCTGAATTTAGAAGCTTAATGTCTAGAGGAGGGAAATATTATTATATTACCTTTATAGATGATTACTCTAGATACACGAAGGTATATCTCCTTAGAAACAAGCATGAAGCAGGTGAGATGTTTCTGAAATATAAAGCTGAAGTTGAGAATCAACTAGATAGGAAAATTAAAAGGCTTAGGTCAGATAGGGGAGGTGAATATGAGTCTAATCCCTTTGTTGACCATTGTGAACAACTTGGCATAATTCATGAGACTACCCCTCCATATTCACCAGAATCGAATGGGGTAGCTGAAAGAAAGAATAGAACCTTGAAAGAGATGATGAATGCTATGCTGGTTAGTTCAGGTGCACCCCTGAACTTGTGGGGGGAAGCCATCCTATCTGCTTGTTTTGTTCAGAATAGAATACCCTATAAAGCAACTGGCAAGACACCCTATGAGTTATGGAAAGGCTATACGCCTAACCTAAAATATCTCAAAATGTGGGGGTGCCTCGCCAAAGTTCTGTTAGTAGGACCTAAAAAGACAAAATTAGGTTCTAGAACTGTTGATTGTGCGTTCATTGGTTATGCTAATAACAGTGCTGCGTATAGATTTTTGGTGGTTAAGAGTGACTCTGACCAGGTTGCTGTCAATACTACTCTGGAAACCAAAAATGCTGATTTCTTCGAAACTAATTTTCCTTGGAAATCCGGTCTCGAAAGAACTGTTAACCATACCGAACGTATCTCTGAGACTCCTGAAAATTCAGAATTTGAATTGAGAAGGAGTAAAAGAGCAAGGATATCCACCAATTTTGGTGATGATTTTCACATGTTTCTTGTGGATGATGATCCGATAACCTATGATAATGCTATGCATTCTAGAGACGCACCTTTCTGGATAGAAGCAATCAACAGTGAGTTAACCTCAATTATGTCTAATCATACTTGGGAAGTTGTTGATTTACCTCCTGGTGCTAGAGCTATAGGTTGCAAATGGATCTTTAAGAAGAAACTAAGAGCAGATGGCTCTATTGAGAAATACAAGGCTAGGTTGGTTGCGAAGGGATTCTCCCAGAAGAAAGACATAGACTATTTTGACACTTTCGCCCCTGTGACACGAATCTCTTCTATTAGGATTTTAATTGCATTGGCAGCAGTTCATAAGTTAATTATCCATCAAATGGATGTGAAAACTGCTTTCTTAAATGGTGATTTAGAGGAGGAGATTTATATGTCACAGCCAGAAGGTACTATTGTACCGGGTAGTGAGAAGAAAGTATGCAAACTAGTTAAGTCTTTATATGGGTTGAAACAGGCACCTAAACAATGGCATGAGAAATTTGATTCTGTGATGGTGTCTAATGGATACCTGATCAATGATGTAGACAAATGCGTATACTATAAGTCTTTTAATAACTCTTATATTATGCTTTGTCTCTATGTGGATGACATGCTTATTTTGGGACCTAACCTTGATATTATAAATGAGACCAAAAGATTTTTAGCTTCAAATTTTGATATGAAAGACCTTGGTGAAGCTGATGTAATCTTAGGTATTAAAGTTGTAAAGACAAAAGATGGTCTTACATTGTGTCAAGAACACTATGTCGAGAAGTTTCTGAAAAGATTTGGATATTATGACTGTAAGAGGGTGTCGACGCCATATGATGCTAATATCCATCTTAAGAAAAATAAAGGACATAGTGTATCTCAGAAAGTATATGCCCAAATTATTGGTAGCTTAATGTACTTGATGAACTGTACAAGGCCTGACATAGCTTATGCTGTTGGCAGACTGAGCAGATATACTCAGAGTCCTAGTAAGGAACACTGGGTTGCCATTGAGAGATTAGCCAAGTACTTAAAAGGTACCATTAATCATGGGATATCTTTCAAAGGGTCCCCACCTGTGTTAGAGGGTTATTGTGATGCTAACTGGATCTCAGATTCAGATGAGATCAAATCCACTAGTGGTTATGTGTTTACCCTTGGTGGGGGTGCAGTGTCTTGGAAATCTACCAAGCAAACATGTATAGCTCGTTCAACCATGGAGTCCGAGTTGATCGCCTTAGAGAAGGCATGTTCTGAGGCTGAGTGGCTTAGAAACCTCTTAGCGGATCTTCCTATTAGTGTAAATGCTCCTCCTCCTGTGCCTATGTATTGTGATTGTCAAGCTGCTATCGCAAAGGCAAAGAGCAAGATTTATAATGGGAAAAGTAGACATATACGTCTAAGACATACAGTGGTAAAACAGCTGTTAAAATCCGGAGTTATATCCTTGGATTATGTGAGGTCAGAATTGAATTTGGCCGATCCTCTGACCAAACCACTTAATAGGAGGCAAGTGGAAGATACGTCGAGGGGAATGGGACTTATGCCTAAAACAGAAAACAAGAGTGATGGTAACCCCACCTATTTGATTGGTGATCCCATGACTTAGGTTCATAGGGGTAAGAACAAGTCACTGGTTGTTTTTGTGTACTATCGACTATTGTATTTGAGATGTTCCATTCCTATGACGAGATAGTACTGTATTTATGAATACAACTACTGCAGTGAGAAGGTTGAGCTTTGCTCTTAATAGAATCCATATCCCAAATTTTGAGGTGGTGTGTCTAAACTGCAGTACACACTTGATGGAAATCTACCTATACGAGTGAGGAACTGGGTCGGTTCCTATGAAAGCCTTTGGCAGACTTTCTAGAGCACTCATGAAAAACCAGGAATCAGCGCAGGGCCAAAAAGCGCAAAACCGCAGAACAGTGAAGTACTAAGAATTACAATGTGGATGTGAATCCTCTGTTCACATTTAAGGTTGTTGGTTCATAGAAACTTATTTCACCAACCTCCTGTGAACAAGATTTTCTATCCTAATGGCTGGTTCATAGCTGAAAGGCACCAGTACTTAGGCATTGTATTCGTGCTACGGCTAGCAGATGAGACAACCACATATTTCAAAATATGTGGGGGAGGTGTAGTCGGTATAGACATAGCATGTGTGGTGTATTTTGAAATAGTGGGGGATTGTTGGAACTTTTGGTTGTTAGTTCCACTTTATAGATATTTCAAATACACCATAGGCAAAAGGAAAGAGACTTTTGTTTAGTCCCACATCGCTTAAAATCCACACTTGAGAGTGGGTATATATATGTTTACACCTTCTACATGGTTGTGATGAGTGGGTAGTAAGAGGGGTGCTCGCGCGCCCGGGAGGCATTGGGCTAGAATGCACCCGGGTTGGAGGGGAGCTCCAGAAAACCTTAATGCGCATGTGCGGGCACGTCGCACGCGCATGGGGGGGTGCAAATCCGGGCCATTTAGCCTCGCGCGTAGGCGGGACACGACCCTACTTTTTGCATTTTCTCTTGGGAGTGAGCCCGCAATTTATGCGTAACCGCTACTACTCATTCAACTCGTCTCATAACCGTTCCTGATTCTCCTCCTGAGATTTGGTGCACGATCTAACAGTATTAGAGTTTTGCAACTCTATTTATTCATTCTTTCTTCACAGAGAGAATCACCCCCGCTGAGATCCAAAACCACCAAATAGAGAGAGATTAGAAACGCAGTCGTTCCTCTTCTTCCCTGTTCGATTGTAGGTTGCAGATAGGTACTGCTATCTGTAACTCGTTGTTGTATCCTGGAGGAAAGTCGCCGTTCGAGCCTTACAGTTACGATAAGGGGCGAATCTTTTCTTGAGGACAGTGATTCACACGCCTCAACGATTCTGAGTTCTGTTCCACGAAGCTTCTACCCCGTCACATATTGCTTTGCGATTCAAAAGAGACTACTAGTATGTTCTATGATAAGAATAGTAATTAAGCCAGAGCAACCAAGTATGTACCACAATGCCCCTACTTAAGTAATGTCCGAGGAGGGTGAATGGACGTTGTACACAACTTTACCCCAATATACGAAGAAAGGTTGTTATCGTGACTCATTACATCCTCCAAGATACAAGAGGCTGCTTGATTGCAGCACTTGTGTCAATTTTGACATTTGTTTTAGTGTAAATAGAGTCACTGTATCAAAATTTGCGTTACTTACACTAAATTCTGCAACATTTATTGCATCCAAAATGATTACAAAACTAATTACAACTACTTTTGCTGCATGAATTTTCATTTATGCCTTCTTCAATGATTATCCATGTTTGTGAGTTTCTATTCTATATGTCAAGCACTTTTAAGAATGCTTCTATATCTACGCGACATTTTTTTTCTTCCATATAGAGATCCAATTATAAAAAAAATGTCTCCAGTGATTGGTCTTTATATGTATTCCTATCCTATGTGTCATTTAAGAAAGCCTATACGAGTCAAGTATACTTATTTATATAGAAATTTAACTATAAAAATATTATGGGGCATGTTTTCTCATCTCACGTATCAAGGACATACATGTAGAGCTCCTTTTTTTTTTTTTTACCTAGGATGGGAACTTAAATAGAAACACCATTAAAAACATTTTTTTATAGAAATATTTTATTATAATATTTTATTTTTTTTAGAGGAAGAGGAAGAACACCTAAGGCAACCAAGCAGGTCCTAGAGCAAATTCCCCAAACCCGACCCGCTCCCGACCCACAATCCTAAACCCAGTAACCCACCAACCCGCACCCGACCCGCTAACCCCAATCCTGAATAAAACCACCAAACTCGATTCTAGACCCCTCTCTCTCGTCTCTTTCCCTCTTTTCCCTGATTCTAATCTCTTAATCTCTCCCTCCACTCCTCCTCCGCCGCCGGCGACTGCGTCAGCTCGTCGACGGCCATCGCCGTCATTCCGCACATGTGAGTATATTTCCCTTAATTTTTTTTTTTTTCCAATTTTTTGTGATTTTTTCCCCGTTTGGTAGCCGATGACGCCGTTCCGATGGGCTCGAACAGCCGACCCCAAAATTTTGGGACGATGGCTATGTTCTTGTTGTACTTAGCTTAGGTTGTTTAGAGTCTTAATTGGGGGCCTAGATGCGAAGAAAGGAGGAAGCATATAAAGGTCACACTCGTTCGAAGTTGGGACTAGGGATGAACTTAACTTAGGTTGTTTAGAGTCTAAATTGGGGGCCTAGATGCGAAGAAAGGAGGAAGCATATAAAGGTCACACTCGTCCGAAGTTGGGACTAGGGATGAACTTAACTTAGGTTGTTTAGAGTCTAAATTGGGGGCCTAGATGCGAAGAAAGGAGGAAGCATATAAAGGTCACACTCGTTCGAAGTTGGGACTAGGGATGAACTTAACTTAGGTTGTTTAGAGTCTAAATTGGGGGCCTAGATGCGAAGAAAGGAGGAAGCATATAAAGGTCACACTCGTTCGAAGTTGGGACTAGGGATGAACTTAACTTAGGTTGTTTAGAGTCTAAATTGGGGGCCTAGATGCGAAGAAAGGAGGAAGCATATAAAGGTCACACTCGTCCGAAGTTGGGACTAGGGATGACCAATAACTTAAAGCTTCGGTGATTTGCAACTAGTGTTTTGCATATAGATGAAGAGTTGGGCGTAGGAGTGCAGAAACTAATGGCAACAACCCCCATTCGTTGTTGTTGTTGTTGTTCTACACTTCTACTGAACATAGTTTGTTTAGGGTCTGCTTGGATTGAGGGTTAAGAGAGTTAAGTGAGGGGGAAATAAAACCATGCTTGGTTTGAAGGTGGGGGTTTAGGAGGGAGGGTTACAGAGGGTTAAGTGAGGGTTTATTTCACCCTATTTTGTCCATTTTTAAAACCCCAAATCTGAGGGTCAACGAGGGGGGATTGAGGGGTTTTGTTTAAAAATTCATAAATATTCCTTATTTGTTTTATAAAATATTATGATTTTTTTTTCTCAAATTTTGTTTTTGTTTTCAACATGTTAATACGTAGCTTCCTAATTTGTGAAGATATTTTGGCAAGTTCTAATTAAGATTCCAATCAAATTTAATTTTATGACATATGTAATAAGGTTATTTTGGTAACTATCATATTTTTATTAATTCTCCTCACTCAAAACCTCCAATCCAAGCAAGAGTTATTAAACACCCCCACTTAACTCTCCCTCCAATCCAAATAAGGTTCTATGTATTGACTCTACTCCCCCTCACTTAACTCCCACTCATTTAACCCCACGTAACTCTGCTTATTCCCCCCCCCCCCCCCTTCCTTCAATCCAAGCAGACCCAGGGTCGAACTTTTGGGGCCTAGATACAAAGGAGGAGGAAGCTTTGCGTGTCTATGTTCCCAAGTCGCATTCTTTCGGTGAAAAGGAGAAAGCTTTAGCTGCTTGAACCCTTAAAAAGGTCAGAGTTGTTCGAAGTTGAGATTAGTGACCGCCAATAACTTAAAGCTTCGGTGATTTGCAATTAATGTTTTGGATTTAGATGAAGAGTTGGTAGGAGTGCAGAAACTATGGCAACAACCCCCTTGCGATGCCTTGTTTTGGGATAATGGCTTTGTTGTTGTTGTTCTACACTCCTACTGAACATAGTTTGTTTAGGGTCGAAATTTTTGGGCCTAGATACAAAGGAGGAGGCAGCTTTGCGTGGCTATGTTCCCAAGTTTTCGGTGAAAGGGAGGAAGCTTTAGCTGCTTGAACCCTTTATAAAGGTCAGACCTGTTCAATGTCGGAATTAGTGACGGCCAATAACTTAAAGCTTCGGTGATTTGCAATTAATGTTTTGGATTTAGAGGAAGAGTTGGGGGTAGGAGTGCAGGCCTCAACCCCTTGCGATGATGTATTTTAAGTGTACAATGGACGGTGATGCGTAGAATGTTCAACTCAATACATTTTATTTGATTTGTATTGAAGTTCACATTGAACCGTCTCTACGAGTACTCGTAGTAGTATCTGCTGCTTGTAC
Organism: Iris pallida; assembly: GCA_029216955.1. Classification (NCBI taxonomy): domain Eukaryota; kingdom Viridiplantae; phylum Streptophyta; class Magnoliopsida; order Asparagales; family Iridaceae; genus Iris; species Iris pallida. Next base: position 932,626 of record JANAVB010000199.1, on the reverse strand, counting down.
CCAATGGCTTATGTTATGATTTATATTAATAGAATTTGGCTGGGATCTTCTTGATACCATCTTAAGAATCCTAGCAGAGCATTGATTATTATCTGGCTACTTTTCTTTGATATTTGAATGTTAACTGATGTGTTAAGAGTTGATTGGTTGCTGCCATGGGTAATCCATCCAGGAATCAAGAAGGTGTACCCATACCTATACCTATACCTATAACTGTATTCCTAGGTCCGTACCGCACACATACTGTTACGAGCCTAATCAAATGGCTCTTAACCTGACTCTTTCCTTCTTCCTTTCAATGTCACCTGACAGTTAATTCAGGTAATAAACAGCCTGGTACCATGTGCTCAGGTGCTCAGGTGAGTGTGTTAGTTACTCCATGTGCTCTCAGGTGATTGCCAGCTACTCCAATCAGCCAGCTCACCTGTACAGTCACCAGATTAGTGTTAGCTTGATAAGCAAGCAAAGCAATAGAGCATTGATATATAAATGCATTGTAATAGCAGGAAAAGGATACGGATGATATATGCAATTTTATCCACATAGCTGTAGCTTCTTCCTCCCCAAATATTCTATAAGAATTCTTCTTCCAGATCTAACTGTTCTTCCCCAATTTTTGCTGCAATTCTCTGATTTCTTCTTACAACATGTCTCAATCTTCTAGAAATGCTCAATTGCCAGGACTGATGGGAAAGAATCCCACCAATTTGGTATCAGAGCGAATGGATCTGCTCAATGAGGTCGGCGAGGAGCAACAAACGAGCAACAATTTCAGACCAGAGTCATTGGGAGATCGACAAGGTCAAGCACAGGCCACAGATCTGAGGGTTCAGAATTTGGAAGGTAAATTCCTGCAACTCACAGACATGTTTGAAAGTATGATGAGGGAAATGAATAGATCCAGACGAGAGACTGAGCCTCCCCTCCCTACATCAATCCCTGCAAACATAGGTTCACCATTGGCCATGTCTGGAATGCCAGGAATGGAATGGAATCATGGTTATTCCAATCATATTCCACAGCATTATCAACATCACACCCCCCCTTCTGTGACAAACTTTCCAATACCATCATCATTACCCCCATATAATCAATCTGGGCCTCCCCATTCTTTCCATCCACACCCTTTTCAAACAGTAGGAGGAATGAATCCTGCCCCTGCCAACTTGTGGAATCAACATGATAATACAAATCAAACTTGGGGAAAACCCTCCCTGAGACTGAAATTGCCTGAGTATGATGGAGGTCCTGATGTGGAAGGATGGCTTCTTAGAATCCATCATTACTTTAACTTTTATCATATTCCTGAAGAGGAGAGAGTTAGAGTCTGCTCTGTTCAGCTGAAAGGCAGAGCTGCCCATTGGTTTGATTGGCTCATTCAAATCAAAGAGGGAATTATCACTTGGGCAGATTTTTGCCAAGCCATTAGGCTCAACTTTGGGCCCTCACAATTCACAAATTATGCTATGGAATTGAAAAGACTCACTCAAACTGGCATGGTGGAGGAATATGACTCTCAATTCCAGAGTCTCTCTAAGAAAATCAGAGGGACTAAGGAACCTGACCTTGTTAGTCAGTATATAGGAGGCCTGAAAGATGAAATCAGGTATGAATTATTGGTGGCAAATCCTCCCACATTGCCTTTAGCTATGCAATGGGCAAGGCTTTATGAAGCCAAATTACATTCTCTGAAGAAAGGATACAAAACTCAGCTGTATTCCCATAAAGCAGCACCCTACCAAAATTTTTCTCAGCCTTCTAGTCATGAAAATGACAAGAAAACACATAGTTATCCTGCTGCTCATTCCATGTTGCCTGTTGATACACCAAAAACTTCTACCATCTCTCCTAAGGAGCTTGATAGAAGGAAAGGATTGGGTTTATGCTTCACTTGTGATGACAAGTGGTACAGGGGGCACAAATGCAAGGAGAAGAAGCTGTTTATGTTGATCAGTGATGTTGAAGAATCAGAAGTAGAAGAAACAGAAGACATTTTCAATGAAGACTCAAAGGAGACACCCCAATCAAAGGAGGCACCACCTCCAGGGACTTTTGCCATATCCTTACAAGCTCTCTCTGGAACATTACAACAGTCAACTATGAGGCTGAGGGGAAGCATACACAACAAGCCTGTGATGATATTAGTAGATTCAGGTTCTACTCACAGTTTCATAGACAGCCAATTCTGTGAGAGGATTGGTCTTCAGTTCACTAACAAGGAGGGATTTGAAGTGATGGTAGCTAATGGGGATAAACTTCAAAGCCAAGGACTGCCAAAAGGTTGCAATTGACTGCCAAGGTAGAAAAATAATATTTGATCTATTATTACTGCCTTTAACAGGTTGTCATGTAGTTTTGGGGGCAAATTGGTTGAGAACCTTGGGAAATATCTTATGGAATTTCGAAGAATTGATAATGAGATATGAAGATCAAGGAGTCAGCCACATCTTCAGAGGAATACAAAATCAGAGAGAAGCCTTGAATGAAGCCAATCTCAAAGACTTGAGGCAAGGGGCTCAGATATACATCATACAGTTATGTGCAGTCCAAGCTCAACCCCCAGAGGAGAACAACACTCAAGACTTGGTGCAACTACTAGACAGGTACAATCATATCTTTGAAGAGCCTAAAGAATTACCTCCCAAAAGACCTTATGACCACAAAATACCCTTACTGCCTGGGTCATTACCTGTCTGCTGTAGGCCTTATAGACAACCATACATTCACAAAAATGAAATTGAAAGACAGGTGCATGAGATGATTGAAACAGGAATCATAAGACCCAGTAGTAGCTCTTATTCATCCCCTGTAATCTTAGTAAAAAAATCTGATGGAAGTTGGAGGATGTGTGTAGATTATAGGGCCCTTAATACTAACACCATTAAGGACAAATACCCTATACCCTTCATTGATGAACTGTTTGATGAGTTAAGTGGGGCTCATTTTTTTTTTCAAAACTGGACTTGAGGTCAGGCTACCACCAAATTAGAATGCAAGAAGAAGACATCCACAAAACTGCCTTTAGAACCCATGAAGGCCATTATGAATTTTTAGTCATGCCCTTTGGCTTGACCAATGCCCCCTCCACATTCCAATCTATGATGAATGATGTATTTAGAGACTATCTCAGGAAATTTGTGTTAGTTTTCTTTGATGACATTTTAGTCTATAGTCCTAAAGAAGAAGATCATTATGTACACTTGGAGAAAGTTTTGCAGAAGTTAGATGAACACCAACTGAAGGTCAAGAGAAGCAAGTGCCAATTTCTCCAAAAACAGGTGGGCTATTTGGGGCATGTTATCTCTGGTCAGGGAGTAGAAGTTGATGCAGACAAAATTCAAGCAGTAATCAGTTGGCCTAAACCAACAACTCTCAAAGAATTGAGGGGTTTTTTGGGGTTGACTGGGTACTATAGAAGGTTCATCAGAGGGTATGGCAGCTTGGCCAAGCCTCTAACTGATCTTCTCAAAAAAAATGCATTCCTGTGGAGTAACAAAGCTCAAGAGGCCTTTGAAGCATTGAAGAAAGTCCTCACAGAACCTCCTGTTCTGTGTATGCCCAACTTCCAGAAGGAGTTCATCTTAGAGTGTGATGCATGTGGTGAAGGAGTAGGAGCAGTTCTTATGCAAGAAGACAGACCCATTGCATACTTAAGCCAAGCACTGAAAGGTAAAGCCAAAGTACTCTCAACTTATGAAAAAGAAATGTTAGCAATACTCTTGGCAGTTAAGAAATGGTCCCAATACTTATGGGGAAGGGTTTTTATCATCAGAACAGACCATAAATCTCTTAAATTCATGCTAGAACAAAGAGTGTATACTGATGCACAGTATAAATGGATACTCAAACTACATGGGTTCCATTATAGAGTGGAGTACAAGAAGGGAAAGGAAAACATGGCTGCAGACAGTCTATCCAGAAGAGAAATACCAAGTTTATCTGCTGTAACTATGGTCCAGGCAGGGTGGCTCACACAGTTCAGGGAAGAAATGAATCAATCAGCCTACTATATTAAGAAGAAAGAAGAATGGGAACAAGGGAAGCTGAATACTGACAGGTACTCTTTGATAGATGATCTTCTCTATTATAAAACTAGACTGTTAGTTGATCCAGCCTCAGAATTTGCTTCTTTGATGATTAAAGAACATCATGATGGACTGCAAGCTGGACACTCAGGGGTTGCCAAGACACTGCACAGAATCAAGAGGGTATGCTACTGGAAGGGGTTAAAGAAAGCAGTCCAAAATTATATAAAATCTTGTGATATTTGTCAAAGGAACAAGAGTGAGAATGTATCCCCAGCTGGTCTATTACAACCTCTGCCAATTCCAAACAGAGTCTGGGAAGATATCTCCATGGATTTTATAGAGGGACTTCCTAACAGTTACCATAAATCCACCATTCTAGTGGTAGTGGACAGACTCACTAAATATGTGCATCTGTTTGCACTAAGTCATCCCTATACTGCTGCTGTAGTGGCTCAAGTCTTCCTTGAAGGAGTGTTCAAATTACATGGGATGCCTAAGTCTATAGTTACTGATAGGGATCCCCTCTTTACCAGTCAGTTTTGGAAAGAATTTTTCAAGCTACAAGACACTCAACTCAAGTATAGCACTGCCTACCACCCCCAAACTGATGGGCAGACAGAGGTGACAAACAGATGTGTAGAGGGATATCTCAGATGTTTCTGTGGTCACAAGCCTAGAGAGTGGAGTAAGTTCCTTGCATGGGCTGAGTTTTGGTTTAACACCAATTGGCACTCTGCCATTAACACCACTCCCTTTGAAGCAGTCTATGGGAGGCCTTCACCCCATCTGCTCACTTATGTACCAGGGTCAACTCAGGAAAATGAGGTAGCAGGGAATCTGCAGTCTAGGGATAATGCCATACAAATCCTCAAGGACAACCTAACTTTAGCTCAAAACAGGATGAAGAAGTTAGCAGATAACCATAGAACTGACAGGGAGTTCATAGTTGGAGACTGGGTTTACTTGAAGTTGCAACCCTATAGACAAGTCACTGTGGGACAGAGAAGACCCCAAAAACTTTTCCCAAAATATTTTGGCCCATATCAGATACTTTCTAAGGTTGGGGCTGTTGCATACAAACTTGCTCTTCCTGCTACATCCCAGATCCATCCAGTCTTTCATGTATCTCAATTAAAAAAGACTCTTAGTCCCACCCTCACAGTGCATCAGGAGAACCCCACTTATACAGAAGCAATGGTCCTGGAGCCTCATTGGGTGCTGGACAGAAGGATGGTTCAGAGAAAGAACAGGGCAGCAGTGGATTTGCTCGTACAGTGGCAGGATTGCTCCCAGGAAGAAGCTCAATGGGTTCCTTATGAGGACTTCATCAAGAAATTTCCTCATTTTGACCTTGAGACAAGGTCAAATTAAGAGGGAGGCATTGTTACGAGCCTAATCAAATGGCTCTTAACCTGACTCTTTCCTTCTTCCTTTCAGTGTCACCTGACAGTTAATTCAGGTAATAAACAGCCTGGTACCATGTGCTCAGGTGCTCAGGTGAGTGTGTTAGTTACTCCATGTGCTCTCAGGTGATTGCCAGCTACTCCAATCAGCCAGCTCACCTGTACAGTCACCAGATTAGTGTTAGCTTGATAAGCAAGCAAAGCAATAGAGCATTGATATATAAATGCATTGTAATAGCAGGAAAAGGATACGGATGATATATGCAATTTTATCCACATAGCTGTAGCTTCTTCCTTCCCAAATATTCTATAAGAATTCTTCTTCCAGATCTAACTGTTCTTCCCCAATTTTTGCTGCAATTCTCTGATTTCTTCTTACAACATGTCTCAATCTTCTAGAAATGCTCAATTGCCAGGACTGATGGGAAAGAATCCCACCACATACCCAGAAGTTTTCATTTTGGGTACTTTGTTGGCAAGCGAAGCCAAGTGGAGCACTAGTGATTTAAAATAATTTTTGATATATATAGTAAAATTAGCATATTATTAATTTTGAAGTACTAACTATAATCAACTTTCAAATGAAGAAAATAAATAGAAAAAGAAAGATTTTAAAGCTTTTAATCATTAATAAAAGTACATTACATATCCATGTTTACCCACATCAATTCACAATAAGTTGCAACATAAATAATTAAAAAGCTTATACTTTTTTGTTTTCTCTGGCTGATGTCGATTTCTTCTTAAATTTTTTTCTTTTCTAGGTTTGAGTTGTTAGCTAACCTAATGATACAAGTATTCTTAAAATTATATTCTTACTTTCAAGATTGAATTCTTCAATAACCTAATGTTAATATAAAAGATTAAACATTTCATAACTTCAATATATTAAATAATAAGCTACGACAAAGATTTGGATATTGTTGAATTTTGTTAGGATCTTATTTTAATTAGAACACAGAGTTTACTTTAACTTTTCTAGGATCTTATTTTGATTAGAAGTTTAGAGCACACAGATTCCGGTTAGCTTAAAATTTTATATGATCCTATTTTGGTTGGAAGACAAAAGATTTAGATAATTTTGATTTTTAAAAGAATTCACATCTTGATCAGATCCTAAATTAGTAAATTATAGATAGTATTGATGTATAAGCAAATGTTATTTGGATATAATTAGTTATGAATTACTTAGTCAAAAGCAAGATTCTAAACGGCGGTAGGCGGATGCACGGCGGAGAGAGCCTGCCTATCGCCTAGGCCGCCTAGGCGGTCGATACATTTTGAATATTTTTACTATTTTACCACTTTTTTTTTTGCATAATATGCATATTTTAAGGGTGTTCCATGCATAACTAAGTTGTAAAACGAAGATTTGTAAAGTTTTAGTTTTGTAAAAGTGAACCATAGGCCCATAATGGTTACAAAACCTTTTTGGCCAAAATATCTTTTTAGGTATTGCTCCGCCTAAGCTCTCGCCTAAGCCCGCCTCACCTCTGCCTACGTCGCCAACCTCCATTGGCCGCCTACTCCACTGCCTACCGAAAAGCGGTGCGGAGAGAGACCGCCTACCGTCTAGGCGGCCGCCATTTAGAACACTGGTCAAAAGATAAAGTACGACCTATGTCGTACTGTGCGCTAGGTGAGACGAGACGACAGGCCACCCGTCTCACCTAGGCGTCCGTCCAGGATTGGATGCTTTGAATCAAAAAATTATGCGATTATGCATACAACAAATATGTAGTATAACTAATAAGCAATAAGCATTAGGCAATAAGCATAAAAGTAATATAAGATGCAACAAATATGAAATAACAAATATTCAACATCAAGTAAGGATAGTAAGCATAATTGGGTGACCATGGACGGGCCTTTTTTTTTTCCCTGGGTAATCCTAGGCGCGCGCCTAGGTGAGCAAAACCTCACCCAGGGAATCTTTTTTTAGGTTGAGGCGAGATCTCTTCAACCTGCACGCCTAGTTGTCGCCTGTGACAACATAGAGTAAGGCACAACCGAGCATTATGAATAATTACAGGGATTTTCAGGTAGGCCACGTGCATGCCCTACCTAGCCCATGCTTGGTTCAGCCTATGTTTGTCGGTACTCTTTTGGTATTTCATGGGTATTTTCTAGTGCATCTCATAGGATGTGACATTGTATTTTAAAATACAACATCGGTACTTCTTTTAGGGGCGGATCCATAAATGTTTTTGAGTGTGTGTGTGTGCGTGAGCACAAAAATACCTCAAACCCCAAAAATATTTGACGAAGGTAGGGGCGAACTTGCCTTCAATTAAACTTTTGAAGGAGAAATTATATAGAATTTATAAAGGAAAAAAAAGATGACTGTTAATGAGGCATAATGTGGCCAAAGAGAATTGAAATTGAATCTCTTGGTTAAAAGCACATGCATGTACCACTAAGCAACCTCTCACTTGTGATTTTTTCTTTCTTTCATATAACATTAACTAAATAATAGAAAAAGAGAACTACATAGTATTGTACCAAAAACTTGGGTGGGTGGGTGGGTGGGTGGGGAGACTCCCTCCTCCCCAGGCCTAGGGTGGGCTTGCCTCTGTTTGTTTTAGATGTCAAACTTTCTTTAGTTTTAAACAATGTTCTAAAAAGCGCTAGGCGGACTCGGTGCGGCGGAGGTCCGCCTAGCGCCTAGCCCGCCTAGGCGGCCGCCTAGATTTTTTTTTTTTGAAATTTTTGAAAATTTGAATTTTGAAATTTGAAATTTGAAATTTCAATGTTCTAAAATCCAAATACTATCTTAAAACCCAAACAAATATCCAAAATACAACTAAGAATAAACAAAATTAAAAAAAAATAAAAATAAAATCAAAAAATTCAAAAAATCCGTGCCTAGGGCCCGCCTAGCCGCCTAGGGGGTTTTCGGTGCGGTGTGCGGGCGCCTAGGCCGATTTTTAGAACACTGGTTTTAAATTGTAACATGTAATATTCGGCTAAAATCAATAAATGACCATGGCGAAGAAATCTAGACTATAGTTTCCAACCTAATGTTGACGTACTCTGTCGTACCCGTATCTTACATTACTGTTCTTTATAGTTGATATATATTTTTTTGCCTAGCTAAAGTGTTGTTTCCAAGTTCCAACCTACCATCGAGTCGTGTATTTACTAAAGGTCTAAAAACTTCTCTTTGCAACCATAGCGGCAGTTGCTGATTTATATTGTTGCAACTTTCTCCTTTGGGATTCTTATCAGATGGCAATCATACCATTTGGACATACATATGTACCTCAATTGGGAGTTGGGCCTAAATCTATGCTTCAGTCAAGAACGCAAGCAACGAGATGCTGTTTTACTTGTAATTTGAATCCAGAACGGTAAGTATGTTTCACTCTTTTTCTTAATGGACATTACTCATTTTGCTTGTTTTTGAACTTTGAATTGTGTTTACATAACATACCAATTATATCTTTCTCTTTTGATTTATTGTCTCCAAGGAAACAAACCATTTTTTCTTCTCGTACATACTGATACTGTCAATTGTTAGCATTATATTAATATCATACACTGCTTTCTGCATAACTATTAATGGAGCTGTATCTTATTCGTTATAAATCCTCGTTTCATGCTTACATGACAGCTACAATTATTTTTTCGAGGACAAGGAATAAGTAGCTTTGACGTGTAAAAATTGTCAAAACAAATGAAGAATTGATGAAATTGGAAGATGCAAGAAATAGATGAATCTGGAAAAATTGCAAAATTACGAAGGCATTGTTTTTTGTTCGCGTAGGGACTTTTGGATGAGACATACTGAATTTTGTTAATGTAGGAACTTGGATGACATTCTAAAAGATGCAAGGGCATATACACCAAATTGTGAAGCCCTAAGGCTCTCTTATAAAAGGGAACAACAACAATTGTGGGGCTCTACCTCGATCTCTCTCTATCAAAAGAACCGTCAACCTCCCTTCTATGGGCCTCGACAAAGAAGAAGAGGAGGAGAATGAGGGTTGTGCTCTCCTCCTCCCTCTTTTAGACCTGATCGACGGCTACACCATCTTCATTGTCGCCTCATCACCACTGTCCTTGCCTCAGTCCTGGAGAGTGCCTTCCCCGCTATGAGCCCAAACAACCACCTCACCTTGCCAAGGCTGACTTGGCCATACCCGTGTTAGATTCGGTCGATTTACCTACATCATCGCCATCGACGATGTCACAGTTCACGCTGACTAATTTCCCACATACAATTCACTTGCAGCTATTGCACTCCGTTATGAAAAGCATCTAGATGTACTGTCGAGAAGCACTTTGCCGTGTCCACCTTCTATTGATGACCATGTAGTCCTCTTTGCTTCAACATCGTCATATCCTGTCATTTTTCGAACGATGGATACTTACTTTATATATGTGGTTTGGCTTACAAGAATAGTGACTCAAACAAACTAGTATGGTAGTAAATTTGTTCATGTGTATGGGTTTGATACCGAGACTGATATGATTGGGTATGGTTTCCAAACATATTTGCTAATGTCCTTCTACTTTGTTTCATTGAAGTTTTTATGGGAATAACCTAGTTTTGAAATCATTACCAATAATGATTTAGTATATTGATTTATGGACTTGTTAATAAATGTAAATTGTTTATAATTATAACATACATATGAAAGTATTTAAGTGAGTGATAGCTCGTCAAGTCAATAACATCCATTGAATTATTTGCTCTTGTATATCACATTATTTTTCACATGCTATCATTGAGATTAATAAAATTCAAAACAGAAAATTTCATACAGAGGGATGAAATTAGCTGTATTTACACAAAGGAGGAAGAGTTTGTAATATTTACATGGGATGGGGCGCCATCTAAAATGGCGCCCCAATTTTTTTTAAATAGTTTGGCGCCATCTTAGATGGCGTCCAAAGTTTTTTCTAAATAGTGTTAGAAAAAAATTAGGATTTACGTAGAAGATGAAAGTTCTCCTAAATTTACATAAAAGAGGATCGGGCGCCCAAAAACAAATTCATGATAGTTTATTTTCCCATCCGTAAATAATTTTAACTCCTTATAATCTTATATACAATTTTTTCTTTTTTTTTTTCAAATCTTAGATATTTGTTTAAATATAATAGTAGAAAAAACATCTTAGAGATGAGTTTAAAAAATAATTTAAAATCTTAAATATTTTTTTATTCTTAGATATAATTTGAGATCGTAGATAATTTTTTTCAGAAAATTTGCTACAATGAAACTATTTTCAGTAAAATTAGTTAAAACGAAAGAATGATCGAGGAATTGGATGTAGAGACACGTTCCGCCAACCGAGTTGGCGGAATTCTAGCTAGACCAAATTATAATACTGCATGTGTGTGCGCGCATATAGCTACTCTACTCTACGTACTGGTATGAGAGAGAAATGAGAGATCATAGAATGTGACAGGGATGGATTTCACTCTCCCCCCCCCCTCTGTACATGAGTGTGTGAATGAACATTAATGAACACACAATAGGCACCACTCCCTTTGTACATATGTGTGTGTGAATGAACACACTAGGCACCACTCGATGGAGATAGTGAGGATATATACTGGAGATAATAAGGATATATGTCGATCGAAGCTATAATTCTGCCAACTCTGTTGGCAAAAATTTGGCATTAGTGGCGGAAATTTGGTAATGCCAAATTTCCGCCAACAAGGACAGTGGAAAGCACACAATCCAATTTCCGCCATCTTGGTTGGCGGGACGTGTCTCTGCAACCAATTTCTCGATTAGCTAATTTTACTGAAAATAATTTCGTTATAGCAAATTTTCTGTAATTTTTACATATAAAATTTAAAATAACTTTAGAGATAAGTTCTTACATATTTTTTCAAATCTAATATTAGTAAAAAAATTGACCGTAAAAAAAAACTTTGGGCGCCATCTAAGATGGCACCAAATTATTTTAGAAAATAAAATTTTAGGCGCCATCTGAGATGGCGTCAGACTATTAAAAAAAATTGGGCGGTGCCATCTAAGATGACGCCAGACTATTAAAATAAGTAGACGCCATCTAAGATGGCGCTAAGTTCCAAAAAATACAAGTCCCAAAAAATATTGGGCGCCATCTAAGATGATGTCCCATCCATTTCCATGTAAATATTGCAAACTCCTTCTCTTCTGTGTAAATACAGCTAATTTCATCCCTCTGTATGAAATTTTCTGAATTCAAAATCCTTCAGTATGTCAGTATGATACACTAGAAGCTAACTTGATCATCATGAGGATTTGTTATTCATTGGTTAGATCAGCAAGATGAGTTTTGACTAGGAATATGAACATCAAGCATTTGCTTTAGTATTGCATAATATTTGTTCACCCTTGCATTTAAGGAAGTTTGCTACATGAAAATTTTGAAGCTAATGAATTATGTATAAGTTGGGTTTGTACATCCGAAAAAGAGAGGATATGATTTGGTTCTAAATCAAAGTAACTTTTTTAGTGAAATAAAACAAGACCTACATGCAAATTTTCTTCTATTTAACAATTTGGAAGAAGGGTTGTAACAGAAAGTCCACTCACATGGATATGCTTTGTTGCTAAATGAAAGAGAACTTTTGGATAGCAAGATTCTATATCTACATTTGGATAGCGTGAGTATTAGTTTCTGTTGTGTAGCAAGAATTTATATTAGAGCCTTTCCAAGATCTCTCTTCACTAAGGTTTAAGAATGGAGTGATGATTCTCATTTTGTGACGATGATCATGGGTAAATAGGTTCTGAAGTAGGTCAGATACACACTGAGACTTGAACCATACTGAGACAACCATACTGAAATGATGTCAAACAAATTCAATTAAGGTTTAAGAGATGGCGTGTGATAGGTCCCCACCTGACATGCCATTTGTTTGACCTCAATTTTTTCTCGAAATGGAAAATAAATACAAAAAGAGGTTAATGTGTATGAGTGAGGTCAGAAAATATTAATCATGTTCCTCTTGGAAAATGAGAATCATTCCCTCCATTCTTAAACCTTAGTGAACATATATTTCTTTTATTTCATTAAAGAGTCACTTTCATCTCCAAAAAAACAAAAACAAATCATATTGTCTTTTCTAGATCTAGAAACCTAACCTATACCTATTTCGTTAGCTTCAGAATTTCTATGTAAGTGTAACAAACTTCCTCAAAATGCAAGAGTGAGCAAATATTATGCAATACTAAAACAAATGCTTATTGTTGCCCATAAAAATGCTACATATTTCTAGTCAAAACTCATCTTTCTTGCCTAACCAATGAATAACACATCCTCATGATAATCAAGTTAGCTTTTAATGTATTATATTGACATACTTTTGAATATTTATTAAATCTCATGATAGCATGTCAAAAAAATGTGTTGTACAAGAACAAATCAGTTCAATGGATGTTATTGAATTGACGAACTATTAGTTCAATACTTACATATGTATGCCCTTATTATAAATACTTTATATTTATCAAACAAGTCCACAAATCAGCATATGAAATCATGATTAGTAATATTAAAATTAGATTATTCCGTGAAACCTTTATCCAAATATTGTAGAAGTGTGGTAGCAAATATGTTTGAAAACCATACCCAATCCTATATCGGTCTCGGTATCAAACACATGAACAAATATACTACCATACTAGTTTATTAAGACATCATTGCTGGAAGCCAAAGTACATATGTAAAGTAGCCCTAGTTCGGAAATGACATGAATCATGATATGATGATATCGAAGCGACGGGACCCCAATCCTATATCGGTCTCAGTATCAAACACATGAACAAATATACTACCATAGTAGTTTATTTAAGACATTATTGCTGGAAGCCAAAGTACATATATAAAGTAGCCCTAGTTTGGAAATGACATAATATGATGATGTCGAAGTGACTGGACTGCAACACAGTCATCTATGGAAGGTAGACACGACATAGTGCGCTTCGACATTACATTTGAACGGTTTCAATAGAGGAGTGCAAATAGTGGTGTCAACGGATGCTTGTCGGTACGGACAGGACAATATTCGTATCCATATCCGATTTTTTTTTATAATATCCGAATCCGATCTGATATCCGAACGGATATCTCTTTTGGCACTTCGAATTCGTATCCATCTAGTTTAACGGATATCAGATAATATCCGATCCGATTAGCTAAAAAAATTCGAATGCTATTATTCGAATATCTGAAATCCGAAATATAAAATTTAGGACCTGTTTGGTTCAGATTTATAACTCAACTTTTTGAGTTATAACAGTAAAGCTGACGAAAAATGTGTTTGGATGGTAACACTTGGAAAAGTGATTTCAAAATCCAATGTCCAAAAAGTAGAGTTTAAACTCTACTTTCCAAAAAGAGCTTTTAGCTATTTTCTCGGATGTGGTTTGCCATGTGTGGGCCCCACTCCCCTTCCCAATGTCCCAAGTTTTTCTCTCTCTGTCTTTCTCTACATAAGAACCCTCTGCTCCTCCCACTCCATCTCCCTCGCCCTCTCCGATCTCTGAACCATCCTATCCGAGGTGGAGGAGGAGGTCCTCCAACTCGTCGAGGACGAGGTTGACGAAGAGGAGCGCCGGCGACGACCTCGACCGTGGCGTCCTCGTCGACGACCTCGGCCGTGGACGTCGTCGACGGCCTCGGCCGTGGAGTCCACCATGGACGTCGCCGACAACCTCGGCCGTGGCATCCTTGTAGACATAGGGTTAGGTTTTGGGACATGTCCTCGTCGACCACCGGAGAAGGAGATCGGAGTCGTCGTCGACATCCTCAGTGTCGGGAAAGCCGACCTCGACCGTGGCGACGAGGACCATGTCGATGCCCTCGGTGTTGGGAAAGCCGACCTCGACCGTGGCGACGAGGACCATGTCGATGCCCTCGGTGTTGGGAAAGCCGATCTCGACCGTCGTCGACGTCCTCGGTGTTGGAAAAGCCGACCACCGAAGAAGGAGACCGATTTTGGCTCCGGGAGACGTCAAGAAGTGAGCACACGGAGACGTCGAGAGGTAGCGGGGAGGTGGGCATCCCGTCGAGACGGCTTAGAGTGGAGGAGAGAGGAGAAATGCTGTTGACGAGAGGACACATGGAACATGACGCATAAAACATGGAGGGCACATGGAAGAGGACAAATAAACATGATACAAATTATTTTCTAAAATTTTATTACCAAACATAATCCTAAATTTTTTCTTCCATAAAACTATTTTTCAGATGAAAGTAACCAAACGCAAAGTCTAAATTTTTTTACTCAAAAAACAACTTTATAACTTTTAGAAAAATATTTTCGGAACAAAATTTTCGAAAGCCTATCTAAACGGATCCTTAGTTATTATCCGAATATCCGAAAACCAAGTTCAATTGCTCTATTTGAGCCATTTTGTCTTTTGTTAAAAATTTCAAGAATGCTGAATTGACTTGTTCTACGTATTGGTCTATTTGTGTCCTTTCATCTTCTGTTGAAAATTCCAATAATACTCAATTTGAATCGGCCATATATAAATATATATATGCTCTACTTATTTGAGCCCTTTCATCTTCTGTTGTAAATTGTAATTAATATATATTGCCATTATATATAAATGATATTATAATATATAGGTAAAAAAGTAATAAATGATCTGATTTATGTAAAAAGTCAGTTGAGAATACAATCCTTTAATGTTCTCTATTAATTAATATATATTACGTATACATTATACTCTAATATATATAAAATTTGGGATATCCGAATTCGATATCCGAAATTTGCAATATAAAGTCGGATCGGATATTAACGGATTCGAATATCTTAATATCCGAATTCGTAACCGAAAAAAGATAATATCCAAAAAAATATTCGAATTTTCGAATCCGATATCCGAAAATTCGAATAATATCCATAAATTCCGATACGGAATCGAATCGGATTCAAATTTTCGACTATCCATTGACAGGTCTAAGTGCAAATGCTGCAAGCGAGTTGTATGTGGGGGTATTCATCGACATCGATGATGGAGATGAGGGTGGTGAAATTTGCTTGGATCTAACAGGGGAAAAAGTGACGAGTGTGTGGCTAAGTCGGCCTTGGCAAGGCCATATGGTTGTATGGGCTTGTAGGGGAAGGGCGTTCTTAAGGATCCATCAAGATGAGTTGGGATGACGAGGCGACAATGGAGATGGTGTAGCCGTTGGTCAGATCTAACATGAAAGGAGCATGTCCCTCTTCGCCTTTTTTTTCCGATGACCGGTGAAGGAGGGAGGACGATAATGCTTTTGATGGAGAGATATGTGTTGGCCCAATGATTACATTGTGTTTTTGAATATGGCTAATCAGTTAAATTTAACATAATGATGTCACTAATATTCATATACTCACTATCATGTTGCTACTTAAACTTAGCTTTGTCCTAATTGTCCTATATTATATTGCTATGCTTGTATCGTACTGCAATATATTCTGTTGGCCTAACATAATATCATGTTGTTACTTATACTTAGCAATGTCCTAATTGTCCCATATTATATTACTATGCTTGTATCGTACTGCAACATATTCTGCTGGCCTAACATGTATTTGTAGACATGCAGTAAGCATGATCAAACATGATCAAACAGGACATAGGCAATGAAGAATTAATGATGGAGCAAAGACGGCGTCATACAAAGAGATTTCTCCGAACCGCCTAGCGACCTATCCGGGGCCTCGCATCGGGGGTTCCGCTGCCCGGTCAGCGGACAGGGGTCGAGGGGGCAGCGCCCCCCGTCGGGGGTTCGGGGGCGAAGCCCCCGAAAGGTATTCAGATTTTCAGATCTGTTTATCTTCGGACGACTGCTGTCAGGGAAAAAGACGTCTTCAGGGCTGCTCAAATATCAGAAGAAAGGCATCATCAAAGGGCTCTTGGTTTTCCTACTTGTTCTAAGTCTGTAATCTTTAATTTATTGAGTCTAGGAGAATGTGTACGTTGAGTCGCACTGAGTCATCTCAACCCCTAGCATATCTCTCCAAAGCTCTACCATACAACAGACCAATTCCTGAACCAAGCCCAAGCTCCACAAAGCCCAAAAGCCAATGGACCAATTCTGTCTCCTGGAGACAGAGTTCGGGCCGAACTCTGCCTCCACACAGAGTTCGGGCCGAACTCTGTCCCCTGATTTTCAGGAGCTGATTTTTAGGGCCTGCTTGCTACAAGCTGTCCAACGGCCAAAAATTTGAATTATCTATACCGAATTCTGGCCGAATTCTGCTTGTCTCGAACCCTATAAATAGGCCTTGGTTTCTCTCATTTGATACCATCCACTCTTCTATTCTTCTTCTCTTACATAGCCTATATAGTCAAGAGCCTTACTCTTCTAATCTACTAGCCACAAAACTTCCTAAGCCCCAAGGTGCTCAAGTGCGATTCAGCTAGAAGTTTTTGTGCAAGAGTTGAAAAAGAAAGTCACTTGGACAATTCCAAGTCGCTTGGAAAAATCCAAGCAAATCGCCACTGCGATCCTCTGTAAGAAGTTGACGTGCTCTTCTGAAGAAAAGGCACGGGTTGTAAACTACTATTTCACAAATAGTGGATTTGAATCCTGAGCTAGAGTTCTCAGGCCTGGACTAGTCCTCCACGAGGGAAACCAGGTTAAAACTGCTGTGTTTGCGTATGCTCTTCTGATCTTTATTTACTTCCGCATTTCCTTCTGATTTATTTACTATCTTGATAGTTATTTTGTGGAGGTGATATAGAGTTAATTTTTATTTGGTGATTATCGACACAAACTCTATTCACCCCCCTCTAGAGTTGCCTACACCTGTGTTTTCAATATGGAGCCTCCAACATTTTTGATGTTGCGTTTTATAAGAGGGTCTTAGGGCTTTACAATTTGACCTATAAGGACCTTTCATCTTTTAGAATTTCATATGGCCCTACGTGCGCAAAATCTATACATCTTTGTAACTATGCAATTTTCTTGAAATTCTTCTATTTCTGGCAATTTTGTCGATTCTTCATTTTTTGGCAATTTTTACACGTCAGTATTAGCATCTTTGTGAGAATATGTCAGGTTACAGTCCATTTAGATGGCAAGTGATTATTTTTTTACTTTGAGACAATGTTGTAAAAATCGCTAGGCGGACTCGGTGCGGCGGAGGTCCGCCTAGCGCCTAGCCCGCCTAGGCGGCCGCCTAGATTTTTTTTTTTTTGCAAAATTTTGAAAATTTGAAATTTGAAATTTCAATGTTCTAAAATCCAAATAGTATCTTAAAACCCAAACAAATATCCAAAATACAACTAAAAATAAACAAAATCAAAAAAAAATTCAAAAAATTCAAAAAATCCACCGCCTAGGGGCGCCTAGGGCCCGCCTAGCCGCCTAGCCCACCGCCTAGGGGGTTTTCGGTGTGGTGGCCGGGCGCCTAGCGCCTAGGCGGACGCCTAGGCCGATTTTTAGAACACTGCTTTGAGATGGTTGGCAGAAATTCTTGTTGGAAAAGATAAATTACATACAAAAAGGTAGAAAGCCTATCTTCCAAAGTCTCTGTGTGCATTTCCAGCATTTTAAACTTATTACATGAGCTATTAATCAATCAAAATTTATTGATATTGCTATTAGAAGCTTTGTTCTTCTGTGTTTTGGTTGTGGGGTTTGTATATTAGCAGGACTTTGTACCATACAGAGGTTAATAGGTGCTTCCACAAGATACAACGACAAAGCCTTTATCCCACTTTTGATGTCTATTGCTTGAATGATTGAATCCTCTTCTTCCATTGGATCTTATAACGCTAACAAAAGCCATATTCTTCTTTAAAATTTTAAACCATGTTCGTCTAGGCTACCTCTAGTCCTAATCGGTCCATTAATTGCCATATTACCGCTCCTTACGAAACATCTATTGGTTTGCATTGCACATGTCAAAACTATCTACGACGATTTTCTCTGATCTTGCCCTCAATTGACGCCTTTAGCTTTTCCTATCCTTTAATGTTTTACTATTCATCTTAGCATTCTCATTTTGGCTACATTAACATTTTGGACATGTTTCTTAATTGGCCAATACTATTATCCATAAAGCATGGCGGATGTTATAGTAGTCGTGGAGAACTTTTCTTTCAACTTCAGAGCTATTTTGCGATTACAAAGTACTCCTGAAGTACTCCATTTTCAGCCATCTTCTTTTAATTCTATGTATGCAATCCTTAATCTATCGACCATTATCGATTGTAAATACCTAAAACTCTCTCTCAGGTATCTCTTGTCCATTTATATAGACTCTTACTCACTTTTCTTTGACTTCTGGTTGAAGTTATATTTTACATACTATGTTCTCGTTCTACTAATTTTAAATCCCTTAGATTCCAGAGTTTCTCTCCACATTTTTATTTTAGCATCTAATCCGTGTCTACTCTCATTGACCAAGACAATATCGTCAACAAAGATCATACACCAGAGAACTTCCTCCTGGAACCTAGAAATTTCATCGATAATTAACACACTTAACACTGATATCTGAAGTAAGCCAATGTTAATAGGAAGTTGTCAGTATCTCCTGTAATAGTTCGTAATGTCTTCATAACTCTATTATACATATCCTCAATAGTCTCAATGTAAGTTATAACTAATAGTAACTTGTTTATCCTTCAAAATCCACCACAATCTCTCTTAAGGAACATGATCTTATGTTTCCTCCAAGTCAGTAAAAACCAAAAATCATACGTAAATATCACTTTTTCTGTCTAAATCTTTCCACTAATTTTCTTAATAAATAAATGAATTATGTAGTAAAATCAAACTGGTTCTCTATAAGCTTAATTTTCTAATAGTTATTAAAACTCTATCTCCCTTGTTTTATGTATTGGTATTGTAATACTACTTCTCTATTTATCGGACATCTTCTTAGTCCTTAGGATTTGGTTTAATAAATCAATAAACACATCAATCTTTTCTCCCATAAACATTTTAGACCTCAATACGAAGACCACCAGGTCCTAACACTTTTCTATTTTTCATTTTCGTTAAAGCATCCTTAACTTCATAAATTTAAGTTCTAATTTTATGACAATAACAATATGACTTAGCCTAACTAATTCTGCATCTAAGATTCCAAACTAAGCTTTTCTATGTTTTCTTGTTAAATAACTCGTGAAAACTATTCTGCGACCCCTCAATCATTTTAGCCTAACCAATTCTGCATCTAAGATTCCAAACTAAGCTTTTCTATGTTTTCTTGTTAAATAACTCGTGAAAACTATTCTGCGACCCCTCAATCATTTTTTCCCACTAATAACTTTTGGTCCTTGCTCATGATAGCTTAATATTACCTAAGGTGTTGCTCCTCTATTCCTTACTCTCAATGAGCCTATAGATATATTTTTCTTCCTCCTTAGTTTCTAACCTCCTATATAAGTAATCATAGGTCTTAGATTTAGCTTCACTATCTTTTTTGCTACTTTATATTACTTAAAGTTTTTCTTATTTTCCACTTTCGCCAATTTTTGTAGGAAATACTTTTTACTTTAATTATCTTTTGGACTTTCTTGTTCGGTTGTTCCACAACAAATTCTCTTGTAGTACACTCATTTGCTTTTGACATTCTTAAAATATCTTTTGTTACAATTTGTTATATTGTATCACATAACATTATAATCTTTTCTATCTTCCATCTTTCTTCATTTTTTTAATCTTTACCTTAAAGAAATTATTATTTCAAGTTCCACCATTTGGTTTTTGATTCTCTATTCTAGATTTTTCTCTTTCATGTTCTAATACTAATATCTCATACCATCAAAATGTGTGAGGTGATTAAGCTCTCCTGGTATAACTTTACAATTTTTATATGCTAGTCTATCAACCTTCCTAGTTAGAAAGTAATCTGCCTGATATATATCTTTTCACCTCTATATATTCCTTAAATTATACTATTCATAGTTTACAATTTTTTTTTTCTTGTAACCCTACTTAGGGTGCATCTACACTAATACCATTAATAATTTCCTCGACTAATGCTAATTTAAATCTCCTATTTTTTACATCTAAAACGCTATTCGTTAATAATATATCCACAAGTATCCCTACCCAATTTCCATGTCGCTTTTCACCTTATATTATATTATAAATCTTGTATATCAATTTTTCTTTATTTCTCACCTATCCACTTAGCTTCCTCATAAGCATTTTATCTACTAACTCCGTTACTTTTTTCATTAATGTTCCAAGTACTTCATCTAATTTATACTCACATGCATCAACTCCTGAATTGCTATCCTGTAGTCGCTTGTCTATTTGTCTCATTGGAGTTGTAACATGGCACATTGCTTCTGGAACGCCTTAGCCTACCCTTCCTTACTTCACATTGCATCGGGGTGGTATAGCGTTGCAATTTGTCACTTATGGGTGATGACCTAGCAATTCACCCTTGCTCACTTATCATTTGCACCGGGTGGGAACAATGCAACACGTCTCTACTATGGAACGTCACAACGTGTATTATGTAAGTATTCATTTCATTGAGATCCGGGCATCTTCGGTTCCACCAAGCCAATAACTATTCTAATACTGTCACTTTGTGCAAGGAAATTGAGCATGTTAGCATGTTCTCTAACTCTCTGAGATTTGTTTTGAAAGAAAGGTGCAGCCTTTTCCTCTATCATGCACATTATGTCTTCTGAAAAAGGGAAGGCGATCCGAGTAACATGAAATTTCCACAATTTATTATATGAAACTACGGATCTGGTGTGGACTACAATCTGGCTGAGCTACATAAAACTCTTGGCTTGTGGCTAGGTATGGACCTCATTCGTCAAGCCTATTAATTATCCAGTAGGGCACCTGCTAAAGGAAAGACCATTTACCCCAAAATAATTTAAGCATAAATCATGCGGTTTGGCTTATTTCTATCCTATCTTAGATTCATATTATTAGCTTCTTCAAACACCACTTTTAAGCGACTTCAAAAACCACGAGTGCGAGAAGAAAGAAAGAGCCTGTTGGCAGCCAAAGGCTACCTCATTTAACAACCATTTAGTTGTAACCTGCAAATAGGGATCTTTATTTGATCTTGAAGTCCATTTCTTCCTTGAGTAACTACAGGTAGATCATATCTTTACCATCATGCTTACATACATTTACCAATTTCCTTAAGCTCGCTAAAGGGAGGGATTTGCATTCCAGAATAAGAAGAAAGGAAAGAGCTTATTGGTAATTGGCTGGGATATTTGGAAGGCCGTGATTATGACCTAGGTATGGGCACATGGGAAATGTGGAGGTTGGATTCTTATGGCCCAGTCTAAATTAATTGGATGTTGGTGAGAAGATATTTAAAACAATATGAAGTGACAAACTTGACTTAAAGCTTGTCAAAAACTGAAGGTTACATGCAAGAAAGTAACAGAGTTAACAAGATTTTTGGAAGATCATCAAGTAGATGGGTTTGGTTTCGTTTTGTTGGTGTTATAATTTTTTTTTGAAGCCTTCCTGATCTTCATCGATTGCTCATTCTCGATTCCTGGTTTCCCCTTTTTTTCTCTTCAACTGGTACAAGACCTTGAAATTTATCCTTCTTCATTAGTGGAATTGGTCGGAAAGAACTAGGCTTTAAAGCATTTTTCTTTTGGAGATATTTACGTACTCCTTGATTTGGTTAGTGATATCTTTTTTATTATTCATTCCCTTTTTACTAGGTTTTCCTTTTCTCCTCTTCAACTCGTAGGAGATCTTGAAGTTTATCCTTTTTCTTTGGTGGAAATGTTGGAAAGATTTAGGCGTTGCTCCTTGGTAGTATGAACCTGTGGTAATAAACAACAAATGGGACCATTACATGGCACAACTCAACACTTCCAGTTGTAAGCCTTAAGTACCACAAATTCATTCAACTGTTGAATAAGTGATGATATAAGCTCAGCACATTAACATGAAATACCCCCGTTTATCAAAAAAATCCAAGTGGCCTCATAATTGGGATTAATTGGCCAAGCAATCCAATTAATCAGTAAACAGCCATGGACTGAGCGTCTAGTGAAAGCAGCTTATTATATATCATGGTTGTGGTCATACTTTGGTTGTATTATTTCTCTCTTGGGATGACTATTAACTGTTTCTTTTTGCATGGTTCTCACTTCTAACCCTGTTATTGGTTATGTTCAATAAAGAGAAACAAGAGTTGATATGAAATGATTTGATGAATCTGATTTTCTTCGGATTTATGACTGAATAAATGCTAAGATTAATCGACCCTGAAGAATAGCTGTGATAAATCTGGTTTTCATTGGTTATATTTATATTTGTGCATAGAGAATATACTCAAGTAATGTACTTGTTATCATTCTTTCACTTATTAACATATTTCCAGTACATTGCGCAGAGAAAAATGTTTGGCAGCTTCGTCAGCTAGCTTCTTTTCTCCACTCCCTTCTTCTTCGTTTCTTAAACATAGACGATGTCAAAATATTGGGCGACATAGGGGATCTCAGTTTATTGTTAGAGCCAATGCTGTGAGTATTCCTGTGATGAGTTCTGTCGTGGTTCATCTGACTTAATTTCTTTGGTGGATGAGACGTGTTCTTGTTTTTTTTTTTACTTTATTTTTGCTTGCCAAACACATTAAGTGACTTACTTTACAGGATTTCTATTCTATTCTTGGCGTGTCGAAAAATGCAAGCAAATCTGAAATAAAAAGTGGTTAGTTTCTCAGTCCTCTTGTTATCATGATTGCCATTCTGTCTGGCTCTTTATATATTGCAGCCACATGTTGCACTATTTATTTTTGTTTAAATCCATGGTTACTATTTTGGCATGTTCTGATCACCTTTTCTTTCTAAGGTATGCATTGCTTCTGAATTTCTAGTTTCGAATTAACGCCATTCTCTTTCTCATTCTTTTTGCTACTATAGTCTGCAAATAACTATTTACATCTGGAAATTAGATTCCCATTAGATTTAAGTGTTTGATATTTTAAGAGGGACCATGGAGGAGTGGTTCGAGAACTTCTTTGAGTGAATGGGGTGTGGATAGATAGGGAATTTTTTTGTACTAAACTAGGCCTAAAATTTATATGCCTAACAATGCCAGTTACCGTATCTTTCTGTTAATAAATGCAGGAGCGGATCAAAAAGTTTAGTGAGTGGGTCATTGGAAAAACTGTTAGTGGGGGCTTAGGGAAAAAAGACAATTTCAAATGTGTATAAGAGGATTCAAACTCAATCTTCAAACCAACTCCTACTTAACCAACTGAGCTAGACTTCAACAATGTCCATATGTAGGGTTCATATTTATATATAACTTAAACTTTTTGAAAATTGCCTACAAATTACTTCTTTCGAAAATCCAGTGCTCACTACTCTTCATGTGGATCTGCCCCTGAGTAAATGTTTTAAGTTTTATCTTCTTTTTTTTATCTGGAGTATGTTTTATTTCAAATACTCTTTATGTATACTGATTTGTCTTTGTGGGCAGCTTATCGGAAGCTTGCTAGAAGTTATCATCCAGATGTGAACAAGTGAGTAAAATACCTTTACATGCCTACTTTTTAATTTAATATTCTAAGTACATGAAAATTTGTTATATTGAGGACATGTTAAGCTGTGTGTTTGATGAAGTGCAATGTAATAAGTTGCTTATAAACTAGTAACTTGTGGGTTATAAATGCATATGACTATATATATAAATCAATATTGGAAGTTTGTGCAAGTAATTTACTCCTCTGATTGTTTGTAAAGAGAAGTGTCAAATTATGTGGTAATGATTTTTAATTGTTCAAGCATAATAGTTATATGGGAGCATTGGTTAAGCAAATTATTACCTTTAATTATCTGTGTTTCTAACTGTATGCATAGTTGTTTGTAAAGAAGGTAAAGCTATACATAGTAACACTATTAACACAGACAAGTCATTTATCTCTATGCAACTTTACAACATATAAAAGGTTATGGTAGTTGCTATTTGCTGATGTCACAGAGTAGATTGTCCTTGTTATAGCTGAATGAAAAGATAAAGAATTGTGTAGCCAACTCAGAAATTTTGGAAAAGCTATCCTTCTATGTGGAAAATTTGGTAGTGAAATTCTATGATATTTGGGGATAAAGTCATCTTGTAAGTGTAAGATCTGCTTAGACATTATACGGAGCAACTTGTTACACACTATAGCAAGCATTTTTTTTTCTGCGTCTCTTCTACCCCCGCGAGGTATTGAAGGCAATAATTCAAAGAGGGTAGCATGCATTGACACAAATTTTGGAAAGCATGGGAGCATCTTCGTCCTATTTCTTTGGGTTAATACCTAGGATAATGCATATAATAGCTTTTATGTAAAATTTCTTCTAATACAATAATGGACATGCAGTATAGAAATCAAGCATAAACCTCAATGATGGATTTTGGACTTGAGATTCTTGAGGGCATCTGATTGATAAGTTAGGTAGCTATAACATCCTGCTAATAGTCCTTAGCGACATGCATCAAGGTGTCAATGTTTTGGCTACTTCAAGGAGACGTCCGTTGTTCTTGTCTGCCACCCAGTTTTTGTTGTGGTGTATCAAGTTAGCATCTCTTTTGCGGTTTTTACTGCTAACTTTTTCTATAGCAGTTCACACTGCTTGTTGGCAGATTACTCTGCTTTGCTTTGCAATCAGTTTCTGGTTTAGTCCTTGAGATTTGTACTAGTTTCACAAACAATCCTTAATTATATCATCATACTCAGGGTACCTTAACCATATCTTCTCAAATCTGATTTTTTTTGTTTTTTGTTTTTTTTGTTTGATCTGTTGAGTTCCTATTTTCACATGGAACTCTAATAGGAACATGATCGGAAGTCGGGTGTTGTAAGCCTTCTTAACAAAAGCTATAGAAAGCTTGTTTTCCCAAACCCCTGAAACCAATATCCTGTCGAGCTTGGCTAAACAAGGATTTACTTGCATGTTAGACCAAGTAAACTTTCTTCCCTTTTCCGGAATGTGGATAAGCCAGGCTGAGATTATCCAACTAAGTCTTGTATCATCATGCAAGGAGGTGTAAACAAGGTGGTGGCATCTGCTGCCGCTGTCTTGGTAGAGAGATTTAAGTAGTCAAGGGTGTAGGTGTTTCCCACCTTGCAAATTATAGAAGATTGCATAGATTAATTTTCTTTTGTAAGTTTATGGTGACCTAGTTTGGTTCTCTGCATTCATGACTACGATGATGTTTTCTTCCAAGTAATTAATTGTATTTAAATTCGATATAAGCAACCACTCATTCCCCCTCCCCTATGATATTAGAGAACCTGGAGCGGAGCAAAAATTTAAAGATATAAGCAACGCCTATGAGGTTAGTTGAGTGTGTAAGTTTCTTGGTTAAATTATGTTTTAGCCCTATTGCTGTTCTAAGAAACATCCCATTGCAGGTACTGTCAGATGATGAGAAGAGATCTCTCTACGACAAATATGGAGAAGCCGGCCTCAAAGGCTCTGGTATGGGCACAGGGGTAAGTTCTTGGCCCAGATAAGGGAATTGCCAATTTAGATTTATGAAATTTAAAGCAATCTAATATATCTGAAAACCACTTCCAGGATTTCAGCAATCCATTTGATATATTCGAGTCATTATTTGGAGGCATGGGAGGAATGGGAGGTATGGATGGAAGATCTGCTCGCAGCAGGCCGATGCAGGGTGACGATGAGAGCTACAGCCTTGTCCTTAACTTTAAAGAAGCAGTCTTTGGTGTGGAGAAAGAGATCGAGATAACCCGGATGGAGAGCTGCAGCACTTGTGATGGCTCTGGGGCCAAACCTGGCACACAGCCGACCAAATGCAGCACATGTGGAGGACAAGGTCAGGTTGTCTCCACAGCCAGAACACCTTTAGGTGTCTTCCAACAGGTTACGACTTGTTCCACCTGTGGTGGGAGTGGGGAGTCTGTCACTCCATGCAATACCTGTAGAGGGGATGGGCTAGTTAGAAAATCAAAGAGGATTAGCTTAAAGGTTCCTGCAGGGGTGGACTCAGGTAGTCGGCTGAGGGTGCGGTCGGAGGGTAGTGCCGGGAGAAGAGGAGGTCCGCCTGGTGATCTCTATGTGTTTATAGAAGTCCTATCAGACCCGGTGTTGAAGAGGGATGGGACTAACATCCTTTACACATGCAAGGTTCCATACACTGATGCAATCCTGGGGACGACGATAAAGGTCCCAACAGTGGATGGGATGGTGGACCTGAAGATCCCAGCTGGAACACAGCCGGGTACAACACTGGTGATGGCAAAGAAAGGAGTTCCTTATCTCGGGAAGACAAACATGAGGGGAGATCAATTGGTGAGAGTGCAGGTGGAGATCCCGAAGAGGCTAAGCAGCGAGGAAAGAAAGCTGATCGAAGAACTTGCAAGCTTGAACACCAAGACCAAAACCGCAAACAGCAGAAGGTAGTCGGAAGATCCTGCCTTCATTTTGCTCCAGAATCATTATGTTCCTAATTTCTTGCACGAGGAGTTGTATATGGATGCAAACTGAGATTTAAGAT
Source organism: Iris pallida (assembly GCA_029216955.1). Taxonomy (NCBI): domain Eukaryota; kingdom Viridiplantae; phylum Streptophyta; class Magnoliopsida; order Asparagales; family Iridaceae; genus Iris; species Iris pallida. Next base: position 905,770 of record JANAVB010000199.1, on the reverse strand, counting down.
GTCGGGATATTTCTCGATTAGGTGATTGTTTCAGCAAAATATATATCTAGACAAGGTGAAATAGAAGCAGCTAAAGGATGGAGGATCATCAGTTATGTGGTCTTTGAAGTCACATCTGCAATAAGGGAATTTGTGAGACTCGTAGCTGTCACTAGTGCAATAGGAACAGATACTAGAAACCCTAAAGCTGCAGATTTTCATGAGAAAATATATATTGTTCTTCATAGTGGAATACTACATGTTAAGACAACTAGTGATGGTTCTCGAGTGACTTGATGATTATTATTTACGTACCCAATTGCAAGGCCTCAAGGTTCATCAAATGGGCTGCAGTTGTATGTTTGTTTTCATTTGATTCTATTCAACTTTGCAGCATTTGTATGTCTAGTGCCGAAAATAGTCCACAATATGTGGAAATGGTAAAAGTGTCCAATCTGGAGGCCGTGCTTGATTTTTCTTCGATTATCGAAGATTATATGTTTATTAGGTACTCGAATTGTTATTTCCATTCCACTAGAGGATGGTTTGAAGGGGATTCTCCTGAGTGTAACATCTCTGCTCAAGACTTGTATGATCATCAGTGGTATGTATATGCACCATCTGCAGATTCCATTACCAAGATCACATTGTTGTTGTGTCCATGGTTCATACAATGGATAGTACCGCATAAATTGGTGGTGTTTGAAAGAACATTAAGCGAGGAATATGTTCAAAGTTCATATTCTTTGAACATATGTGTACAGTTTTGTGAGTTCTTCTAGCAAAGTTGGAAGTGGAAATAGTGATCACTCTCACTTGGACATGGGAGGATATGGGAATTGTGAGAAGGCCCCATCTGAAGGAGGACCAATTAACTAAGGCTCCATAAAGACATCTTTTTGAAAAGGCCGAGTCTTTTTTCTTGGGTGGTATAAAAGTTATTCTCCCATACATGGGAACATGGATAAGTGTCCAAGGACAATTGCAGTGCAGTGCACCCTTTTCATCTCCACCTCCTTTTTCATACTCTCTCTCTCTCTCTCTCTCTCTCTCTCTCTCCATTGCCATTAGTATTTTTTTGGGTAGAGAGAGAAGCACTTGTGAAAAGAAGAACAAGCACAAACTAAAGGGGGGCTTGTGCCAGTCTTTATGTGGCAAGTCAAAACAGAAAATTTACTGTACAATAAAAATATTAATAATAATTACTAGAAACGATAAAAGTTCGAGAAATTAAGCATAGAGATAAGATCCGACAGTGCGTCTGTCGGAATTTGGAGTCACGCCCAAATTCCGACAGACCGTCTGTCGGAAATTGGGCGTCTGTCGGAAATTGGGGAAACCCAATTTCCGACAGACCGTCTGTCGGAATTTGGGCGCGACTCCAAATTCCGACAGACACACTGTCGGAAATCGAAAAAAAATCCCGGTTCACTTGTTCGCCCCCCCGGTTCACTTGGTCGTCGGTTGACTGACGTTTGTTTAAAAAAAAAAAAAAAAACCGGCTTGGTTGGTTGGTAGGTGTAGAGTAAAGTTTGGGTTGTTGGGGGAGAGTAAAGTGTTCTTGTTGGTTGCTGTGAAGCCGAGAAGGAGAAGAAGAAGAAGAAGAAGAAGAAGAAGAAATTGGGTGGTAATTTTTTTTCTTTCATATCTTGTATCCTATTGTTCACCATTTTTATTTTAGATCTTGTATCTATTATTCACCCTTGTATCATAAACACTAATATTGATATTTTTCATATTTTTTTAGGACACTAATTTTGAACCATAGTAACCAACAAGTGGTATATAAAATGACACACTAATTTTGATCTTGTATCCTATTGTTCACCTAATGTTGATATTTTAGATCTCTTATAAAATGTGTAAGTACGGTTCAAAATTTTAGATCTTGTAACCTAATGTTGATATTTTGAACCCTACTAATTTTGAACCACTATCAAAATCCTACGAGTTTAATTTTGAACCACTAATGTTCATCCTTGTATTGTAACACTAATTTTGAACCACTAATTGTGTGTCATTTTATATATACCACTAATAACAACACTAATGTTCATTGATATATTAATGTTCTATAGATCTAATATTCATTGATATCTACAATTAGTGTTCATAGTTGTGTAATATCAACGAAATTTAGGGTTATATACTTTTAATTGTGGTAGTCAATAAATTTATTACAGATGGCTACCCAAAACGATGGTCATATACCAGGGGGGCCAACTACAGATTTGATTAAGCAGCAACGCAAGTCGCACATATGTAGTCTGATATTTACTGGAGAGGTATATATACTTTTAATAAATTGTGGTAGTCAATAAATTTTTTATTTTATATGTTTAGTAATAATATAGTTTGTATGTTTTATATGTAGCTATGTGATTATAAAAGGGAAGTGCGGCTTCGAGAACACAATACATGGCGCTATGAGGGCCAACTTGGTTTCTGGAAATTGACTAGTGACCAAGAAGCTTTATTGCACGTATTTGATTTTCATTACCTTGACCAAATACGTTTTCTACGTCACGATAGAGACCTGATTCTGAGTCTAGTGGAGCGCTGGGGGCCCGGACGAAATACGTTCCAGCTACCTTTTGGAGAAATGTCTATTGTGCTTAAAGATGTTACAAATATTTTAGGTCTACCTATCACAGGTGAACCTATAATATTTGATGAACAATTTTCTGGTGAGACAGCGATCACGACCTACCTAGGTGTGGAGGCACCAAAATTAAAAGGCAAAGGTCTAGTGTCGTATACATGGCTCCGGCAGAATTTTATGCACATAGATCGTACATCTGGTACTCCAATGTCGCCTCTAACCAATGCACTTTGAATGTTGTAAGGGACTGGAATTGGCTCCAAGTGTGGCTCGTAGACACTTTTTAATGCTTCCTTTGAAAATATAGCTGGATAGTAATGCTCAATCCTGATATTGCAACAATTACAAGCATAACATGCATGTACACATGGAAGAAAAGTATGATACCACTTTAAACATGAACAATAGTTTTCATTTAAACGAACAACATATGTTCTATTTGTTTGACGATCTAATATCTCAAACAAATGACCCACTATCCGTAACATTTACAGCTGATGGATTTCTTTTATGATACGAGCCATCGTTTTTAACATCTTTGGACAAAAATTTGTTTCAAGATTTTCAGCTTGTTGTCTGTTTTTGTCCTGAAGTGTTATAATCTTGGCTCGAATACCATCAAGTAGTGTCGTTATTGGTTTATCTCGAAGATTTTTAATCCAGTTATTGAAAGATTCGGCAAGATTTGACGTGTTAATATCTAGTCTTGGACAAGGAGAATACGCTGTAATCCAGTGTGAGAAAACACGATTTTCATCATTTACTCCAACGAGCCAATTGTAAACATCAACATTTTCAGCTTTAATCATCTCCAAGCAATTATTTGCATCTGTTTCATTATAACATCTTGCAAGAGAGTCCAAGCTACGTTGAAAATGCTTTGATCTACATACTGATTTCAAATTTGCTTTAAAATGTTGAATACAGAAAAAATGAGGCAATTCCGAAAAAATAGCACGCATGGCATTTATCAATCCTTTCTGTTTATCCGATATAAAAGAAATTGTATTCCTGGCATCAAAAAATCTTTCAAAAGATATTCTTAAACCGTTTAAAAACCAATTCCAAGAATCAGTGTTTTCACTCTCAGCAACAGCATATGCAATAGGATATAGTTGATAGTTAGGATCATGAGCACAAGCAATAAATAAAATACCTCTATATTTAGAGGAAAGAAAAGTAGCATCAATACTAATCACAGGTAAGCATCCCCTTAGAAATCCATCAATGCATGCCTTGAAACAAATAAAAATTCTTTCAAACCTATTATTTTCTGTAATCTTCATAAAACATTGACTACCTGGATTTGTCTCAATAATTCTAAGACCATACTCTTCGAGACTACTATATGCATCAATATAACTACCATTTATTTCGGATAGAGCAAGTTCTCTAGCTTTCCAAGCCTTACAATATTTAATATGTATTCGATGTTCCCTAAATATATCTTTTACAACACAAGATGGACTATACGACTGATTATCTCGAATTTTATCCATAATCTGATTTTTAACCCATACAGTGGTAGCTAATGGATGAGAACCAGTTGTAAGTCCACCTAAACAAGAATGAATATTTTCTAGCGTTGCAATAGAAAATCTTTCGCCTCTACCTATGGCTTTAGCGTATACCCTCCAATGATAATTTGAACTATTACATTTATATATAATTCCAGTAGCATTATTTAAAGTAGCTGAACAAGTAAAATTACGTCTAATTGCTAGATCACTAATAAAACTTCTAAATTTAGAACGATTCTCAACTTGTTTTCCAATAAATAATTCAGGAGTGCTAAGGCTATCAACAGAATCATCAAATTCATCATCTAAATTTTCAATTAGATCATCACTATTTTCGTCATCGTTATTAACGTCATCTACTACATGTTCTTCTTCAGTAAATGGAATAACTTGATGAGAAGAACTAGGACCAGCGTTAAAAGTATTACAAGCAGGTATATTACTTACATTCATAGATGGGGGCGGAGTGACATAAATATTAATATACGGTGATTGTGCATTCACTTGAAGAACAAATTTTCATGCATCTTCACTATCTACATTTATACAATTAGATACGAAAATATGTACTAATATAAATTCGTAGTCGATAGAATATTGATCAATAATTAGATTATGTAAACTAAGAAACGAAATATTTCGATCAACTAAAAGAACTTGGGTTAAACCCCCTTGATACGCTAACCCATTTAGTACACCTCCAAGCGAGCATAGGATTGTCAGATTTCCATCCATGTTGACAACAAGATGAACTTTCTATAGGAAGAGAGGAGCTTCGGCTTTCAACGAAATACTTGACAAACTTCTTACTGAATGAGAGAGGTGCTGTGAAGTGAGTGTTGTGAAGTGAATGAGAAAATTGTTATGAAGTGGTTTGATACTTATAGATGATATATAGCCGTTGGAATTAGAACGTTGGAATTGTAACGTTAGAATCGTAACGTTGCAAATTGTAACGTTACAAACCCAACAAAAAATAATCCACCTCAACCCAACCAAAAAAAACCAAACCTTAAAAAACCAACAATCAAGTAACCCAACCCACCCACCATCATATTCAATTAAACCATAAAAAAAAAAACCAAACCAACCCAACTCACCCACCCAACCCCTTTCTTTCAACCCCACCCACCCAAACCGTTACTTCTTTGATTTCAGCCAAATGGTATGTCGGAAATTGAGCTAATGCTCATTTTCCGACATACTGTCTGTCGAAAATTGAGCATGCTCAATTTCCGACAGACAGACTGTCGGATTGTATTGTTTTACAAAATTTCCAAAACTTCTATCGTTTGAACTAATATTAATTAAATTATTATCGGTACAGTAAATTTTCTAAAGTCAAAACATATAAAAGCTCTTACTCACAAAGTCATCTTTTATGCAAAGGAGAGAAAGACTTAACTTACTTCTTTAAAGGATCATTTTCCTCCATGCATGTGGAGCTCATGAATCATCCTAATGGCCTAGGATTTTGAAATTTGAACTCAAATAAACTCGTCACTACTATTTGCCAAATTGATGTCTAGATTTATGGCACGACTCTCTAACTAGAAATGTGACACCAACATATACAGAGAATTAATTGTCATGTCGACATTTAGTCGTAAAACTTCATGAAAATTTTCACTTGGATGATGATAGTGACGACGATGGTGACTCGAATTATCGATTAATGTTTCTTCATTTGCAAAGAATTCTCGACTTGAAAACACTCACTCCATCTTTATATAATTCATGCTGTGTGTAGTATAAGGTTTCAAATATAAGATATATATAGTGTGCAGGCCAGTAGGGGCGTTCTCTTACTTGTAGGAGAATCTTAATTAATCAGCATCAAAAGGTCTGCTCTTTTTTTTTCTTCTCTTTTTCAAGGGCATATGTTAATGGAGTGAGTATCCCTTTAAAGTTGGCTTTGTGCTGCTCCATTATTATGAATCTTATATATGCTTTTCTCAGTGACGAGAGTGTGTGTTAATAATTCCCTGAGCCATGACTATCATATGTTAATGGAGTGAGTATCCCTTTAAAGTTGGCTTTGATTTTAATATTAATTTTAATGTTTAATTTTGTCATGTTAACTGTCATGTCATCAGCCATGTCATAAACTCATATATCACATAATGGGAGATGATATCACCCAAATTTTTTGGGAGCCAAATAGTATTTTTGTAGTTAGATTGTGTTTTTTTTATATATCTTTAAACTATTCAATTTCTTGCGAGACTTTGATCATCGAATATGAACGGTAAAAAAAAACAACCAAACGACTGTGATTTTAAGGATATTCGGAGATGCGCGAGGATCCGATCCCTACTCTTTTTTTTTCTCAAGGTGTAGGTCTTAGGTTCGAATCTTCCCCTGCACGGCTGGGTGGCATAGCCACGGTCTGGCTTGGAAAAAGGACACCATATATATATATATATATATATATATATATATATATATATATATAAAATATATATATATTTTTTATATATATATATATATATATATATATATATATATATATATATATATAAAATATATATATATTTATATATATATATATATATATATATATATATATATATATATATATATATATATATATATATATATATATATATGAAGCGCTTCACTGGGTAATTGCGGCGAACTCGCCTCCACTGGGGTTCGAACTCTGACTACTTGGGCCGCATACATATCTGTTAACCATTAGAGTCGACTAGAGGTCATATATATATATATATATATATATATATATATATATATATATATATATAATTTTTGCATTAAGCATTTCGGTATGTTGTCCGGAATAAAGTCGTTTGATTGTCTTTATGAGCTATGTTCAGATTAGATCAAAATCTTGCAAAAAAATTGGATAGTTTAATAATCTAATTTGAACTGTTCATAATTAAAGACAATCCAACGATATGTGTGTGTGTGTGTTTGTGAGTAATGATAAATCCTATCAAATGTTTGGTATATGGCTATGTAAAATTTGACTATAATATCATAAACATGTCTATTAGGGGTGAGCAAATACCGACCGAAACCGAAAAACCGATCGAATACCGATTAAAAATATCCGAAAAACCGAACCGAAATTATGTACCGATACCGAATTGCCGAACCGACTAAATTACGGTATAATGGTAATTGTAACGGTTTGAGTGTAATACCATACCGAAAATACCGAACCGAACCGATTCACACACACACACATATATATACACACACACACACGCACACATTTTTTAATGTTGTTCATGATTAATTTTACACTACTCATTTTTATTTTTATCTTTGTTTTGGTTGGTTTCCTAGAAGTTGGAATGGATTTTAGTGGACTTGAATTTGTGTTAAGAATGCTAAGAATTGAGTTTTTGATCTTTTGAGTTTATGTTTTTGTGTTCTCATAGAATTTTGAAGTAAATTTTGGTTATTTAAACTTATACTAAATATTAAACTTAGTGACCGCATTTGATATTTTAAGCTCATTTTTAGGTGTTTGCGACTTGTTACATATTGTTCTAATAATTTTGATTAATTGTTTGGTTGGTAGAGGCTTGGCTTTAAAATTAATGCTTCCAAAAAAGTAAAAAATATATATTTTAGGTTAAGAGGTTCTACAATATTAAGTGTGTTAATTGATCAAATATTAATTGATAAAATACCGATACCGAACAAAAATCGACCGAATACCGATTTAACCGAAATCGAAAAAAACCGATTCTAAATGGTACGATATTGGTATTGATTTTTCAAATACCGATTTTAAAAAATATGAAAAAAATCGACCAAATACCGACCGTACCGACGCTCACCCCTAATGTCTATAGTGTAGGTGTCAAGAGTGAGAACAATCATCAAAATATGAAGTTGTTGAGTCAAGAAAATGGGTTCAATTTTTATGATGCTCTTCAAGATCTCAACCGTCCCATTAGTTAAGTTGTAGCCAAATGGTTAGTTATCAGATCGTAATAGCTCCACGTTGTTAAGTATGTTGTTCAGTTTTGTAACTAATTAGTGTTGGAATTATTAAAAAATAAGGGACCGCACATGTAAAATTAATTGTGTTTAGGCTATCTAAATAATTAAGTCAAATTAAAGTGGTCTATTTGAACATTGGCTTATGGGTATAATTGTCATGAAATTAATGTGTAGATACCGAAGATAATTCTAATTTGATGAGGGGCCAAATTAGAAATGTCAAAAGATATAAATATATGTGTTCATTAGGGTTATGGTCCCCAACTTATACGGCCACCAAAAGAGAGGTTTTCTCTTTTTCTCTTCTGCATCCCCATCAACAGAAAGAGAGGGACAAATGATTCAGATTTTTCTTTGTCATTAAGGGTCCTAGCAAGTTGGAAGATCGAATCCAATAAAGAGACGTTCACTTCAAGATCCATCAAGTCTAGCAATGAATTCAGGTACGCTTCCGCAATTTAATTTATGTTATTCATCTCATGAATCGACAAGGCACAATAAAATTTCTAACAAGTGGTATCAGAGCCTTCCTGTTTGATTTATGTGGTTGAAGTTTCAGAATCAATTTTTTGTTATTGTTCAAAATCATAAATCCTTCATTCTAATTTTAATTTAGGGTTCCAATGGTTCATAAAATAATATTTATGATACAAGAATATTAGATCTACAGTTTCTCAATAACTGATTTCTTGATACACGAATAAAATTTTGTTCCGGCCAGATCATGCTGGACATGTATCCAAACGATACACCCATAATTAATGGACTAGGATGGCACTTATGTTTGTGTTGTTTGATCAAAATTGTTGGCAGTACTACACATGGTGGGTTATAATTTATTGTGAAATATAATTTATATATTTTCTTAGTGTTGTACTAGATGGCTAAATAAATAGAACAACTATTGGGATCTTGTCTTCTACTTCTGAGTTGTTTCCGTACATAAACAACTGTTCCAACATGTTTGCACATCATAATTTATTTATTTTATTTTTTGCATACATGGTTCTCCATTGCTTACAAGTACATTGATTTACTGTCAATCCTTCGTTGATTTGATCGCCATATTAAGAAAATCTTGATAGAATTCATAATTTATGTACAGTAATGATCTCTCAGTTCATGCTTAAATATTAGATATAGACGCATGTGATAATGACCGTAGAAATTCTCCATTATATTAAATATGCATGAATATGCTTATTGTTGGACATGTGATAATATGGAATGTCGGTTAGATTCCAATTACTCATGCTGATAGATATTTGGTGTTACTCAATTTAGAGTATTTTTCAATCTAAGTTGATCATTGGAGGACAAATTGGAATCAAATATAGACAATTTTATGTTTGGCATAAATTTAGTTTCCAATAAATTTATGATCTAATGTAATCTATTGACGTACATATCTTCAGCAGATTATTTTAATATAATCTTTATGGATTATTTGAAGCAATTTATTGGTCCACATCTTCAGTAAAATATTACGTGAATTTTATTATGTTGACAATGCTCAGTTTAGTCAAATTAAGAATACATGTTTGAATCATGTAAAGAGATTCACAAGATTATGATTATCTTATTTGAGTTGTAATATTTTAATTATGAATGTACATAAAGTTTTGGACATGATTCGGTTTTGTAAAATTTAGTCAACATTCAATTTTTTTGTGCCTTTTGTGACTAGCAATAGTCGTCTAATATTCTAAATAGACCCATTGAAACAAGATGTCACCAAATTGACCTCTCTTGCGTAGATAGTCTATGAGGGATGTTAGATGTTTGTGTGTGTAAATTCATGCGAGTATTAGCCGGCCCAAAGGAAGGTTAATACTTGGCCGAATTGCACACATACTTGTGGTGATAAATGTGTGACAATTATACGGTTTACATGTGAATAATAATCCGATCTAAAGATAGGCTTATTATTTGACATGACTTATTGTCAACGTTTGATCATTACACCAAGAATACCACTTGCAGTTAATATCACTGTCCAAAGACTTGATATTAATGATGTACTAGGTATCTTGAGATGGGGTTCACCATTATTTGAATTTGTTTGACTATATTTTACGCTTTGGTTATTTGTTAGAGCATGTTTGTTTTTTGTTGCTTTGTTCTCTTTACAGTTGATGTTGTTAAAATATCTGCCAATAAGATTTTAATTTTTATGTTTAATGGGATAAACTTTAAGGGCAAAAAGAAATGAATATAGTAGCTGTTAAGGGTCCAGATCAAAAGAAATAACAATATAAAACTAAGGGTTGTTCTTTTGTGATAAGACATGACACATAAGGAAGAAATGTACAAAGTACCACGCATGGCGTGTAAAGAAAAGTATATTTCTAAATTTGATCTGCTCTGAGATTAATTTAGATTTAGTACCAAGAAACTCATGGTAGTTAGATTCTGATGGGACTACCCACATTAATGTTCTAGGCAAGGTTGCCTGAGTTACCGAAAGTCAATTGATGGTGAAAGATACATCTATGTGGGTGACGACAATTCGGTAGAAGTGAAAGAAATAGGACATTTTAGGTTATTTTTAGGAACCGATTATTATTTGGATTTGATAGACACTTTTATTGTACCGTCTTTTAGACGAAATTCAGTTTCAATTTCCTTAATAGACAAATCTAGTTATCATTGTTTATTTGGAAACAATAAGTTTAGTCTATATTTAAATTTAAATATTATTTGTAACGGTTCCTTAAGGTTTATGATAACCTATATTCAGTTGAAACTATTGCATTTTATAATAAAACCTTTGTCACGCCCCAGAACCAGAATACTGGACGGAGGCGTACACAGCCAGCTACACAATCCCAAAGTACGTTAATACCCTGAAATCACGTATAAGCTGTCAAGACATGGGGGTTACTCTACAAGCCATCAGTCAATCCTAAGGTTTAACAATCCTAGGTATCTCAATCACAGGCAATTATACAAGAGCAAAGAGCACGATCATCATACATACAATAGTAAGGCGTCCCGAACCATATATACATGACTGATCATGAAGCCAGTACCACAGAACTGATGACTAGCTAGAGTATTAGTCGTACATGATAAAGACTAGCTATAGTCTAGAATACACATATCATGTTTATGCCCGTAGGCTACAATATCAAGGAAAATACCAAAACACGAGCTAAACACGTGCTCGGGGCTAAACGTTACAAGAGAAGAATTTACATATCAGTGGTAGGATGAAGAAGAAACCCACTGAGGCACTCTGGTGCTCCGGCTGGTCACCGTCGAGTAGATGGTGCGGTAGATCCTTCGGGCTCTTCTATTAGAACCTGGCCATGCAAAACCAGTGGGGTCAGACCCCAAATAGCAAGTACCACAAAGGAGGCCGAACTATGAACTTAAAACCAGCAATCATAGGCAATCAACAGGAAGATAAAGCAATAAGTAAGGGAGGATCGAGATTCGTGCAGTACCAATGCACTTATCCCGATCATAGAAAGACAGTAAGTAAATCATCATTTGACATAAAGTAATCTGGAGCACATGCTAAATAAATAGAGTTAGGCAATATACGCAGAGAGGACGAAGGTACTGTTCCGGAAGCTAGGTTACAACCCTTAAACCAAACAAGGACCGGAATTGTAACCCTTCGCCTGAACAGAACTTGGTCTCTCCAAATACAGAGTATAATACATTAGAGTGACAATCATTGCAACCATTATCCTGGAACAATTAGGAACTGGATCTAGACAAGACTTAGACTGGGAAGGTGATATACGATGGGATAACCATGGAATTATTCAGATAACCAGGTTACAATCCGTAAACCAAACAAGGACCGGGGTTGTAACCCTTCGTCTGAACAGAACTTGGTTTCTCCCACCATTTATTAGCAAGATAAAATAAGAAATCAGGACATGTAACAATCTTGTACATGATCAAGACAAGACTAGACATATTGAACTCCATCCAACATTCACGGCCAAGCAATAAGTACGGCTTGATACTTTAACTAACTAGGTTTATCACAGGCCTAGTTACTAGCAAGATGCAAAGAGATTTCCAAGTCCAGTTACCTGCCTGCTGCTACCTGAGTGACCCCAGCAAAAGAAAATAAGTATAGCAGACACACTGCAGTAAGATACATGTGTCCTAAAGAGGTGCCCCACTCGACGGTGGGCTGGAAATGTGCTCATCATGACAGATAGCTCCAAGTCCCATGTATATATATTATATAAGGCCGGGGTCAAAGGGGCAACAGGTAACTGGGAAAGTCTCTTCATGAACTACTGTATTATTCTAGTTATTAGCCTTAGCCATTTACAGTAGGTACCCCTGACCGTGGTACTCAGGGGTCCCTGTCCTAGACATGATGCAAGACAAGACGGATTTATTTGTACAAGCACAATCGTCCACGGTGTCCAGGCCATTCAATTTGTCATGTCAGATTAGCCGTCGCAACAGCATTTCGAGAAATAGCATATCAGGTTTTCTTGTCAAGAGTACGCCACGGCGGGCCATTATCATATCATTATCATTACTACTTATCAAGAGTGCGCCACGACGGGCCACTATCAAGTCACTATTATTCATCTTGTTACCAATCTGGAGTGCACCACAACGGGTCACTATCGTGTTAAGCAATTTATTACTAAAGAAATAACAAGCTATTAAGTAGGTCGTCGCAATTCAGGCTAGAATAGAAAATGTACACTGTGATTACAAGCTCTATATTAAAATGAGAGAACTAGCAATAAAATAATTAAATAACATATCCTTGAAGCCAAGGAAAAGATTTACAACTTCCATGTTGGGAGTGGGAAGAAATTTCGACCACAAATCAAGCAATAAAATATTAAACAATCAAAGTGGATAAGTAAATAAAATAATAAACAATCAAAGTGGATAAGTAAATAAAATAATAAACAATCAAGGTGGACCCCATGCGGCCAAGAGTGGGTGGGGTCCCATGCGGCCCAAGATTATTTAAATGAAATCAGTCGAACAATTAATGCCAGCAAGCCATATGCGGCTAGCATACAATTGTGCATACGGCCAAGAGTGGGATGCCATCCATGCGGCCAGCAATAGCTTATGCGGACAGAAAATAACTGAAGGCACCATGCGGCCAAGAATGGGTCGGAGGCCATGCGGCCAACATTAAATGCCAGTAAGAAATATTCATGCAATCAGGAAAGACATAGAGAGTGGGACCCGCAATAAATACAAGCATCCACTCAAGCAAAATAAAAGGGCACGTGGCCACTCAAGTACAGAGGACATGTGGGTCCCAACAATAAATGCAGCAAGGAAAGGGTTCACGTGAACCATTTAATAAATAATCCACGTGAAGCAATGATTACATGTATATAATAAGCCATGCAAGTGGAAGGGGCTATGCGGCCAATATTAAATCCTATGCGGCTAACATATAAATAGTGGCCATGCGGCTGACTATTTAATTAGGTGGCCAAGCAACACGTGCTCATGCGGCCAAAATATATATAGGCATGCAAGCTACTGCTTGTACGCATGCAAATTAAATATATAACATGACATATATATAAGCTGATGCTTGCATACAATACATATTTAAATATGTAACCATATGCGTCTCATTGTGCAAGCTGATGCTTGCATGCAAGCAACATTAAAATAGGCAACCATATGCGGCTCATAAAAATCCCCCCTGCGGCCAGCTTGAGGATTCCATGCGGCCAGCTTGAGAATTTCAAGCAAGAATGCCTATGCTTAATGCATTTTGCATGCTGATGCATGCATTAATGCATTCATGTGTTAATGCATTTAATGCATTAATTGGTAATGCACGCTAATGCATTAATTAAAGCCCTGCATTCTTTAAGCTAATGCATTCATTATTTCCATGCAAAATATGCTTTATGCTAATCTATTATACAAAACACAAAGGTTTTTGAATCCTAGGGCTGACTGTGCCAAGATAAAGAGTGGTTGGGATTTAATCTTGGTGAATCAACGGTTGTGGGTTTTATGGGGAATCCAAAGAGTGGGGTTTGCACTCATAATGGTTGAGCATTATTGAGAGTGGGGTTTTATGGGGAATGAGCATTATTGAGAGTGGGATTTTATGGAAAATCCAAAGAGTGGGATTTGCACTCATAATGGTTGTGGATGAGCATTATTGAGAGTGGGGTTTTATGGAAAATCCAAAGAAAATTCACATCCAACAGTGGTTGGGATTTAATATTTTGATGGGGGCCTCATAATTATTATTGTTCGTTTAAAATTGGGGGTCCAAGATTTTGAGAGGAAATACCTTAAATGAACCATGCCCTGTGGGCACGGGTTATGACTAGTGCATTAGCCATTCATGCGGCCAAGACTTATACTAAGGCCATATGCGGCTGGCCATATGCAACTTTAATGCATGCATGAAACTATTTAGCTAGTGCAATTATTTAACTAATGCATGCAATTATTTAACTAATGCCTGCAACTTTAATATTAAACAGATGGCTTGCCATATGCGGCCAGGGCAAGTATTAAATAAGTGCATGCAAAAGAAACTAAGTGCATGCAATGAAGCTGCATGGCCATGCGGCCATAAAATGCAAATTTTTACTTCCCACAAAGAACATGTGCATGAAAAATACCATGGCCTACATGCTCCACCAAACAACAATAGGAACCCAAATCCAAACTTCTATGGGTCAATTTTGGGTAAAATAAAATTCTCTACAACATGGAACCATCAGTTGACAAAAATATGCAAGTTTGACAGATCAAAACCAATGAAAACCAAAAATACCACAAAGCTAGATCTACAACAATCCACTCGATAAAACCGAAAACTCTAAGTTCTAAAGATACTTAGAATCATGCAAGGAAAAAGATGGAACAAACAGAAATAAATTTGTTCAAGGTTCGACAAGGTGTACTTGCCTCTCTCTAATGGCTAGGGTTTGGTGGAATAGAAATAAATGAGGGTGAATGAGAAGGGAGAGAAAAAGAGTAGCTTATATATCAAGCCCAAGCAATCTCCACCATTCATTCCTCTCCACTTCAATCTAAACCGTACACCTCATCTCATAAAGAACCAAACTAAACCAAACCAAGTCCAAGTCAAACCAACCCATGTCAATTTAAACCGAACCAATTAAAACCAAGTCAAATCAATTCAAACCAAGTCCAATGCCAAGCCAAGTTAAACCAAACCCAAATAAACCAAATCCAAGTTAAACCTAGTCATGAAAATCCAATACTTCAAAATTTTTTAAAACATCACGCAAATCGATAAATACGAAATACGGCTCAAATAAACACGTATCCGTATAAAATACCGATACAATGAGACGGGTCTCACAACCTTGCAAGTGAAGTCATGGGGTACTAAACGCAAAATTAATAATATATTTTGTTAGCCTCATTATGACATAAGCATTAGGTCACTTCTCTAGAAATAGAGTTGAACGATTTGTGTCTGATGAGATTTGGATTCCATTGGCTTTATAGACTTTAATGTTTATATTGAATGTGTAATGGAAAGACAGACCAAAGTTAAATTATAAGCAGCTACTTTATTGGTTATGCTACTGATCAAGGGGTTGATAATTATACAATCCCACACTAAGAATTTTTTTTTGAGACGAGAAGTGTAATATTTTTTGAGGATGTTGAGTTTGGGGGAGAAATAAAGTCCGGATCATTGTCTTTGAGAATAAATCAATTACGATTCCTACTATCACTTTTGACGATGTGCAGGATTCTATACATGTCATGATCAAGAAGTGAATTCGGAGTCTCAATAAGACAATATCGAATTACTTCTATAAGTTGTTGTTGAGATACCTTAACAACGACAACGTAACGGCACCCCATTAAGATAAGGTAATTATTCCTAAGGAACAAACTCAACAACCTCAAGAACCTGTAATATTAAGATGGTCCACCAGAGAAAGGAGAAATATAATTTCGAATAATATTATCATATTTCTCTAGGAACGTGAGGAAGACTGTGGATACTGAAAGATGATCTAATCAACTTCCGTCAGGCCATGTAAAGTTCCAGTTCTCAAAGTGGATTGATACAATAAATAAGGAGTATAAGTTCATGCACGACAATAAAGTTTAAGAACTTGTCCCATTACCAAAAGGTATGAAATCCATTGGTTGCAAATGGACATTTAGAACCAAGAAGGATTCGAAGGGTCATGTGGAGAAGTATAAAGTATGTCTTGTAACTAGTGACTTTACTCAAAATTTTGGGATTGATTTTAAAGAGTTTTTCTCTTCGGTATCTTTGAAAAACTCCTTTAAAACAATCATAGCACATGTTGCACATGTTGAGCTTGAGTTACATCAAATGGATGTCAAAACGGCATTTCTCAATGATAACATTGACGAAACTATTTATATGGTGCAACCAGAAAACTTTGTGTCAAAAGATCCAAATAATATGGTTTACAAATTGACAATATCCATTTATGGACTCAAGCAAGCTTCTCGTCAGTGGTACTATAAATTTCACCAAGTTGTTACCTCGTTTGGTTTTGAGGTTAACGTTGTTGAAGATTGTGTGTATCACAAATTCAGTGTGAGTAAAATTATTTTTTTGGTTTTGTATATTGATGACATACTGCTTGCCACAAATGATATCGGCATATTACATGACACTAAAAAATTTCTATCAAATAACTTTGAGATGAAAAATCTTGGTGACGCCTCTTTTGTATTAGGAATTCAAATACCCCGAGATCGTTCTCGAGGTATTCTTGGATTATCACAAAAGAGCTATATCGATAAAGTGCTTAAAAGATTTGGCATGCAGGAATGCAAACCAGGTGACACCCCAGTCGCTAAAGGAGACAAGTTCAGTCTCAATCAGTGTCCTAAAGAATAGTCTTAAAATTAAGAAAATGCAATAGATTTTTTACTTCATGATCAGTTGTAGGGAGTCTAATGTATGCTCAAGTATATACGCGTCAGGATATTTCGTACATATTAGGATCTTAGGCAGATATTTAAGCAAATATGGATGAATCATTGGATAGCAGCCAAACTACTTAAGTAATTAATAGAGAACAAGAAATTATATGCTCTTTGTAGGAGATCGGATAATTCTAGAGATCATAAGGTATTCCGACTCTGATTTTGTTGGATGCCAACACAGTAGGAGATCCACATCAGGTTATGCTGACTAATGGAGATATATTTTGGATGAGTGTCAAACATGCACTCATAATTTCTTCTACCATGGCAGCAAGGTTTATAACAGGCTGTGGGGCATCTATTCAGAAAATATGGTTGCAAAATTTTATCACAAGGCTGCGCCTACAGTACAGTGTTGAAAGACCACTTAAATTATGGTGTGACAATAAATCAGCAGTAATGTATTCTAATAACAACAGAAACTTGTATAAGTCAAGGATATTGACATAAAGTTTTTAGTTATGAAGAAAAAAATTCAGAATGGTTAAAGTGTCCATATAGCATATTATAACAAACTCCATTTTAGCGGATCCGCTCACAAAAGCATTATCACCCAGGGTCTTTCATGAGCATACTGCTCTTATGGGTGTTACCTCAATCAAGTATACGACAATATAGTGAAAGTTTGTATTTTATGTACTTGGGTGCTATTTGGTTTTGGACACATTTATGTATTAAAGTATTTTGGATATTTATCTGATCAGATATATGAAAATTCAGTTCATTCTGTTTTCATTATGTTAAAGTATTGATCTCATTAAAGTTAAGGAGGACCAGTTGGAAATAGACATGTATTGATCACATTGCGTGTAATTTTCATGCTACGCATCCATGATTGATCTATGTCGTTTAGCTATATTGGTATATGTGACCATTGATGGTTTAGTTACGCTATATGTGACGAAGGCCACTTTGATCCTATGTTGATATGGTTAATGGACGAGATTGTCCGGATATACCATAAGGATTAAGATATCAATTTATGAGCTCACTAAGGTTAACACAATTATAAGGTTACATATGTGGCCCAGTGGGAGATTGTTGGAATTATTCAATAATTAAGGGGCCACACATGTAAAATTAATTGTGTTTAGGCTATATAAATAATTAAGCCAAATTAAAGTGGTCTATTTGGAAATTGGCTTAAGGGTATAATTGTCATGGAATTAATGTGTAGATACCGGAGATAATTCTAATTTGATGAGGGGCCAAATTAGAAATGTCAAAACATATAAATATATGTGTTCATTAGGGTTATGGTCCCCAACTTATACGGCCACCAAAAGAGAGGTTTTCTCTTTTTCTCTTCTGCATCCCCATCAACAGAAAGAGAGGGACAAAGGATTCAGATTCTTCTTTGTCATTAAGGGTCGTAGCAAGTTGGAAGATCGAACCCAATAAAGAGACAGTTCGCTTCAAGATCCATCAAGTCTAGCAATGAATTCAGATACGCTTTCGCAATTTAATTTATGTTCTTCATCTCATGAATCGACATGGCACAATAAAATTTCTAACAATTAGGTGGTGGCTCTCCTATATATTAATGAGAGCACCATCAGTTGGTGCTAAGAATCAGAACTGAAGGGAAGAACTTATAAGAAAAAGAGAATTCCCTCTCTAGCAGCAGTCGACGCTAGTTTGAGTGGTCCATCAACGCACCATCGCTAGTTTCGAAGAAGGGATGTGACACTACGAGCATCCCAGAAGTTCGATTGTGTTAGCAATCTGAACTTATTGGTTCATGTGAGTGAATCGATGTGAAACACGACCGAATCTCGCTTTGAGCAATAGGGGTTCTGACCACCCGACCAGACTATTCTGCTGACTTGATTAGCAAATATTTACAGTAAGGCTGTGTTTGATTGGGCTTTTTTTTCATGGAAAATATTTTCGTCACAAATTTTCCACCAATTGTAGTGTTTGATAGCTTATATTTTCCATGGAATTATTTTAAAAAAAAATATCATTTTCCATATTTTCATCTAAAATGGTGGAAAATGAAACTTGTCAAACCCATAGGAAAACATCATTTTCCATGGAAAACATCATTTTCCATGGAAATTAACTATTTTTCGTGGAAACTAATGGCAATCAAACACCCGAATTAAGTTTTCTATGGAATTTTTTTAAAATTCTATGGAATTTTTTTTCCTAAGAAAATAATTCCATGGAATTAATTTCTTTTCCACATATTTTCCACCTTGCAATCAAACACACCCTAAGTAGCTTTTCACGACTTTCCTCTTCTACAGTAGATTATTCTACTTAGCAGTTTTTACCACTGTCAAACTTTGTAACAACCTCGACTTGTTATTTGATACCCGTTTATGGTTCAGTCTTCGTAAACTTGTACGAGAATGTCGACAATAATATACATGTCATGATTTAAAATTATGCTGTTTGGCTCCCAAAATATTTGGGTGATGCCATCTTCCATTATATGGCATCTGACATGGCAGTTGACATAACAGCTGAAATAGCAATTTTTAATACAAAAAATTAATTATCTAAATTTTAATTTTAATGTTAATATTAATGTTAATGTTAATATTAATATTAATTTTATTGTTAACATTAATTTTAATATTAAGATTAATTTTAATATTAATTATCATGTTAATTTAATATTAATTTAATATTAATATTAATATTAATTTTAATGTTAAATTTTGTCATCAGCTGTCATGTCAGCAACCATATTATATGCCGCATAATAGAAAATGACATCATCTAAATATTTTAGGAGCCACATAGCATTTTTGCATGAGATATCCCTTGTCACTTAATTAGTTGGCCTTCTGTAGACAAGGAAGGAGGTGTTGGTCTGATCTGCCATATTGACAATGGTGGGGGGATCCACTCGCTCAAAGTATATATCCCGATACATGTTTAAGAAATGGCATCGTATGGAATGATGGATCGAAGTGGTAGGTCCATTTAAAGACTTGCAAATTGGACTAGGTAGAGAATGAGTTGTCATAATCAAAATGATACAATTTCAAGTGAAGCAAAAGCCTAAATTGCTCATAGTGGGAGAGTAGTACTATTTTTCATTCATTGGAGGATTCTGTGTATGCTTTAATTATGAGAAATTTTGAGTAACATTTCACTTTTGTTACTATAAATCAAGGTACATTCCACTCAAATACTATAATGTACAAATCTTTTACTTTTGACGAAACCGTCTATGACTGACCACCAACTCCTTTGACCGATATGTTATGACTAAAATACTTCTTCTTTTTCTTCTTCCTCGCGTAAATAACACTGTCCCCCTCCGTCCCCCCCCCCCAAAACGTGCGACCCCCAATGCCCTCCTCCCCGCCGTACGCGTCCCCACCCCTTCGTGCGTCGGCGCAGCCGCTGCCATTACTTGCTGATGCTGCCACCGCTGCTGCTGCTACCGCCGCTTGTTGCTGTTGCCAGCGCTACTACCTGCTGCTGCACGCCCCCCTCTTCGGTTGCCGGCACCGGAGAAAGAGGGGGGAGGGGGAGCGGCGGTAGGGGGACGGTTGGGCGACGGCGGGGGCACGCGACATGGAGGGTGCGATGAGGCGCAACGGAAGCGGGGGAGCGGTGGGGCGCGACGGGAGCAGCGACATGGGGAGCATTAGGGGCACGGCGGTAGAGGTGCGTGGGGGTGTAGAGAAGAAGAGTAGGGGTATTTCGGCCAAAATAAATTGGTGAAATGAGTTGACCGTTAGTGAAAGATGGTTTCCATCAAAAGTGGGGGTACCTTACGCTATGGTAATTGAGTGGGGTGCACAGTAAATTTGGGTAAAAAAAAGTGGGATGCGACTCAAAATTTCTCTTTAACTATTTATGAATATGGAGATATCTTTAATTAGTTATATTTTTCTCTTCTAGTACACTGTATATTTTGATTATATGTTAGTTTGATCAACACAAAAGTAATAGGCTTTTATTTACAGGAAAGTTTTGTTGGGATTTATTAAAATTTCAAAGTGATTCAACTGTGACAAATTTTAAGTGTTATTTCAATTTTTTTTCCTTTTATTGACTTGCATACATACAAAGTGGTAATCCATGTGGTGGAATATTTTTAGGAATTTCTATAGGCACTACAACTTTTATTCCAGGGCTTATTACTTTAGAGCAGCCTAGCTTGGTGTAATTTTTATTCAAAACAGCCCCAAATTTACTTTGGGCTGCCCAACCCCGCCAAACCTTCACCCAACACTTCATTCTAAATTTTCTACTCTCTCTCTCTTCAAATTCCTAAACCCTCCGATTCCTTCCTCTAACTTCTCCAATTCCTTTTTCTCTCTTTCTGAAGTACAATTCATTTCTTCAACTCCTCCAATTCCAATCAATGGCATCCAAATCCAACCCTTCATCACAATCTATGTATGTTCCAATATTCTTCCTCCATTCATTAGGATTTTAAAATATTTATTTGTATTTTTGATTTAATTTTCTTGAATCTATGGTAATGCCTAAAATAGTTTAGAACAAATTTAGGGTTGATATTTATTTATTTCGAACTCTAGAAATTCAATTTATGGATTAAAGAAACCCAATTTTACCTACAGTCGGGCTTGAACACGACATGACTGTAGGCAAATTCTACAGTCCAGTAGTATAATCAGGACTGTATAATTTTTCTACAGTCCTGTAGTATATGTAGGACTGTAGAAAAATCCTACAATCCTTTTATACAAAAGGACTATAAATTGACCTACAGTCCTGTTTGTAATCAGTACTATAGAATTTTCTAATAGTCCAGACACTCATAGTTATTTATCCCTGTATCCTGAATTTTTTTTCTAGTTTTGCGGCTGCTAGCAAAAGAAAATGGCCCACTATGTCGGCGCGCAAGGAACACAATGTGGCCCGTCCGGTTGAGAGACCGGTCATTATCGTCGAACCCGAGCCACAGAGACAAGTCACTGCACCTGCTCGCGACTCTCGGTCGAAGACACCGGCTCCTGCTAGTCCTCCGTCTTCTTCCTCTTCCGATGGAGACGAGCCTACTGGCCGAACCCGACCAGAAGATGGTTCAGGGCCTTCTCAGCAACCGACTACTCCAATTCGACTCGTCCAGAAGGTTGCTCTATGTTGTTGTCGTTCGACAACCATATTATATTTCAAATATGGAAGACCCGATATGTACATTACGTTACCCGGTATGTAATACGTCGGAGCGCAAGGAAGTACAGTAGCTGGAATTTTAGCAGATTAGGAAAAGTTGTCAAGAACAAAATCATTCTTACCGGTTTGCACAATTTGGCCAACTAGTGTTGTTTCTTTGATTTCAATGTAATTCTTGATGTTGTAAACTTTGTTGATTTCATGGAAAACTTTATCGATATCAATATTTTTTGGATATTGTAATTCTGGTTACGAAACTATTGGACAATAAGACTTTGTTGGTATGAAACTTGTGTGGCATGTTCTACCACTTGGTTATCAAAATTGTGTGGCATATTCTACCTTTTGGTTATCAAACTCGTGTGGTATGTGATTCTATGATGTTTTGTGAAACTTTGTGTTTATGAAACTTTCATGGCACCTATAATATTTGTTTCTATGGCGTTTTAATATACTAATAGTGAGTTTCAATTGGAACTCACTGTCAATAATATTTTGGCACAATTACTTTAGGAATGTCAACGAAGTTGACAGTCCTAACCTCTTACAGGACTGTCAATTTGTTTGACAATCCTCCATTTGGCTTTGTTGATAGTTCTAAAAGATTGGTATTCATTTGTATATACTGATAGAGAGTATACTTTAGGACTGTCAACAAACTTGACAGTCCTAATCTCTTATAGGACTGTCACTCTTTTGACAGCCCTACATTATGTTAGTCATAAAGAATTGTGGGTCAGATTATATACTAACATAGTGTATACTTTAGGACTGTCAAGATTGAGAGTCAAAGTATATACAAACAGAGAGTATACTTTAGGACTGTCAACAAAGTTGATAGTCCTACATTATGTTAGGACTTTCAAATTTGATGACAGTCCTAACATAAAATTTGGGTTGTCCTCAAGTAAAAAAATTGCGTGGCAAACTTGTAAATAAATAAAAAAATCGGCTGCCCTCAAGTAAAAAAATTGAGTGACAAACTTGTAAATAAATACAAAAAAATTGCGCTGCCCTCAAGTAAAATATGAAGTGCCTTTAGAATTTTTCTATTTCTACTATAGGGCAAATGTTCAAATCCTCTTAGAAATATTAGTTTTTGTCACCATTTTTTTTAAATTTTCTTAGGAGTTAGGCCATTTGATGGCGACTAATGCTTCCGCTGGAACTCAGTCAAAGGACGTAAAGTAGGACTTTGATGGCGACCAGTGCTTCTGCTGGACCTTGGTTCCAACGAAAAAGCTCCTCCAACGTGACTGATTCAATGTGCTTCAATGTGGATGTTTCAGATACGTAATTATCCACTTGGTGGAGATTATTGTTGTAACTGTTCACTTAATAGAGAGTTGTTCTCCGAATTAACTACCCGTCATGGGAGTCATGGCTACAAGGTTGCTTGTTGTCACTCCCGTTTTTTTCGTTTTACGTATTTTCAGTATATGTGTACGGATTTTTGACGTTTGTCAGGTGACCCATGTTTTGACTTGTCTTGCTTAGCTTTGGCTTGGTTTATTTTGGTTTGGCTTGGCTTGGCTTTTCTTGGTTTGGTTCGGTTTGGATTGAGATGGAGAGGTTGATATGTAAGTCAACTCCTCTCTCTCTCTCTCCTCCATTACTTCTTCATTTTTTTTTTCTTCTCCATAACTCCTCCTACCTACCAAGCGCCATGCAAGTACAACTTGCTTTATTATGGATCTCAAGTTTTGTTGTTCTATTCTCTTTCTTGTATGATTCTAAGCTTCTTTAGGACTTGCTATTTTTTATTTTGATGGATGGATTCTTGTAGATCTAAGTTTATAACTTTTTGGTTTTTCTTGGTTTTGATCTCCTTAACCTTGTTATTTTCGAGATCTAATGGTTCTATGTTGTGGGAAATTTATTTCTACACAATTTGGACCCTTGGAAATCTCGATTCTGACCTGGTTTGAAGGAGTTATGGCTTTTGGAGTTCATGGGTTCAACCAAGCTTTTGATGTAGGTTGGGGAAGATGAACAGTGTGCGCGCGCACTCTGTAGCGTCATGTCATCTTGGTTGCGTGCGCTCTTTAGCGTCACGCCATCTCAGTTGCGCGCTCTCTGTAGCGTCGTGCCATCTCGATTGCGTGCGCTCTTTAGCGTCGTGCCATCTCGGTTGTGCGCGCTCTTTAGTGTCGCGCCATCTCGGTTGTGCGTGCTCTGCAGCACCGCGCCATCTCGATTGCGTGCACTCTATAGTGCCGTGCCATCTCGGTTGTGCGTGCTCCTTAGCGCTGCACCACCTAGGTTGCGCGCGCTCCTTAGCGCCGCGCCATCTCGATTGTGCGTGCTCTTTAGCGTCGTGCCATCTCCGTTGTGCGCACTCCTTAGCGCCGCGCCATCTCGGTTGCGCACGCCCCTTAGCGCCGTGCTCCTTGGCCCAGCGCCATCCAGCATCATTTGGCCCAGCGCCACTTGTCGCGTGCCACATAGCTCTCTTGGCCCAGCGCCACTCAGCATCGTTAGGCCTAGCCCCACCCAGCATCGTTTGGCCCAACGCCATTTGTCCAGCGCCATTCTTGTCATGATACCCCTTATCCCATTTTTCCATGCTTGTTCATGTAGTTCTTAATGTAATGTCTTGACCTTGCATGCATCTTGTACTTGGCCTAACTTGCGACGACCCAGCATGATAACTTGTTAATATTGAGCACGATAGAGTTTGAACATGTTTATGACTTGCTAGTTTTAAACTTTACTTGACTTAGACATGATAGCATGAACCCGTCTTGATATTCGTGATGGTGGCCCGTCGATGTGCACTCTTGACAAGTACTCTTGACATGATAAGTAAACCTGACATGACATGTATAATCTTGATTGCTGTTGCGACAGTTATTCTTGTCGTACTAGTGTAACCCTTATCTTGACACCGTGGTTGATTTTCTTGATTGTGCATGTACAAGCTACCTATCATGTCTTGCATCATGTCTAGGACATGGATTTTTGGTTACCACGGTTAGGAATTCGTACTGAATCTTGCTAGGTTAACAACTAGATTGATCAAGTAGTTCATATAGAGATTTTTCCAGTTACAGGAGATCTCATTATCCCGGCCACACCAGTGGACTTGTAGCCTACCGACGAGTAGGGCGTATTTCCAGCACACTATCATGTGTTGTACTCTAAGTCACTTAATAATTCTCTTGAATCTTGATAACTCTTGTAACCCTCGCCTGGATAACCTGGATAGTCTGCAGGGCTTGTGACTGTGGAAATATCTCATTGCATCTTGTTAGTAACTAAGCTTGTGATAACCCTAGTTAGCTAACAATAGCAAGCCATAGGACTTGATTGGCCGTGATTGAATGAATTGTCTAATGATTAACATGGAAATTATATTCCACCTCTTGTTCTTCCCACTGTGCGCTAATGTTTTATGATAACTCAGTCTCTCATCTTATTTAACTATGCTCTTTTATCAGTTCTTCTTTTATTATATGATTGTTTTAGTTCCTAAGTGGAGCCTCTATTGTAGCACTTGCTCTTTCTGGGGTCTGACCCAGCTGGTTTTGAATGGCCAGATTTTGGAGTAGCACCCGAGGATCTACATGTCTTCCAACCAGATGGTGAACACCAGACGTAATCCTGGCAGCGAGTGGGTTTCTTATTTTGCTCTCTCACTCTATTGTAAATTATTCTTTTTAGGTGTTTAGCTGCCGAACAAGTGTTAGCTCGTGTTGAAACTAAATTTTTGTTTGCCTAAGGGCTGTAACATGATTGACAAATCCTAGGGTTGATCATGTATGACTTAACTCTTGCTAGTCTTCATATTTTGTATGACTAGCTTCATGATTATCTGAATATTTAATGTTTGGGATGCCTTACTTTGTATGTCTGATGATCTAACATCTTGTAACATTTATTTGCTTGCTTGAGATTGAGACACTAGGCTTGTTCTTGACCATAAGAGACTGATGGCTTGTAGATAAACCCTCACGCATCTAGACAGTCGTGATTGTATTGCGAGGTGGATTGTACTTCAGTGTACGTAGCTGGCTATGTCTGTCCCGCGCTCTCTCCAGTATTCTGGTTCTGGGCATGACACGGTTTAAGTGGTGGCCCTTGCAGGTCTTGTAAATCAAGACATGTGTGAGGGTTTTACTGAATAGATGTCTCAATCAGCAATCTCCCTTGCTCTCTACTCGTGTTCTCTAATCTTCCTGATTCTTGACCTGATAAATACTCATATCCTTGATCTATCCTGGTCCTTCCTTATTGTTCCTCATGTGATCATTTTCTTCAGTAGCATTGTTCCTGGTCCTACCGATCAATCGGGAGGAGCACCTCCAGTGAACCAGCAGTAACCTGGGGCCAAGCCCAGCACTATGGAGCAGCATCCCAATTCATATATTTCGGGGATCCAGAGCCACCAATTCAACCAGTCCAGCCTGCAAAGCCTGACAATAGAACCTTGATGGGACTCATCCGGGACTTGCTTGCATCACAAGACCGTCGGGGGGATGCCCTGCAGCAGACAGTACAAGATGCTATGAATAGAGTTGGCTATCAAGGGAACAATGTGGCTAACAGCTTCAAGCGCTTGAACCCTCATTTTTTTGACGGCAGTGAAGATGCTATTACTGTCGATGCTTGGCTACAGGATATAGAGGTTATTCTGGAGGCAGCTCAAATTCCATAGGAAGAGAAGGTGGCCGTTGTGCACCTACAGTTATTAGACTTAGCCCGCAGCTGGTGGACGATGCTAGCAGTTGGTTTGGTGACGCCTGTCCTGTGGATGCAGTGACAAGTTTCAACGAAGTATTTTGATGCAGTAGCTCAATATGATATGCAGACCAGATTCAGCAATCTCAAGCAGATAGGAATGGCAGTCGATGGATATGCGGTAGAGTTTTCGAGGCTTAGTCGGTTTGCTTCCACCTTGGTGGCGACCGAATTGGACCGAGCATAGCAATTCCAGCAGGGACTCCACCTAGAGATTATTCTAGCTGTGGAGCAGTTTGAGCACCAGACATTTGATACAATTTTACGAGCAGCAAGGTGGCATGAATACACCTCCCAGAGGATAGTAGATCGAACTGGAGGACGGAAGAGGCCTCATGGACAGTTATCTCAGTCATCAGCACCAGCCCTGGTAGCTAGGGCTTTGACTATTGGACCTCCTAGGAGGGTGACCACAGTTTCATCGGTTCAGCACTCGACTCTGACATATCCTTAGCAACAGAGGCAGAAGCAGTCTTCAGCAATGGGTTGCTCTCATTGTGGGAAGCCTGGGCACGTGGTTTCGAGTGTCGTAGAGCACAAGAGTTGTGCTTAGCTTGTGGGGCACCGGACCACATGATGGGATCCTGTCCTCATAGAGCCAGTTCATCTTCATCAATCCTAACCAGTCCATCGGTTAGGGCACCAGCACCAGTGCAGCAGCAGCAGCTGCAGTACCAGCCTCCGAGGCCATTGTCGTCTAAGGCCCAGGCCTTCCAACAGCAGAGGTCGTAAAAGTATGCTCAGACCCAGGCTCAGATTCAGAATAGGCAGAGAGGTCACCAACAGAGGGGACCGACACCAAGAGGATAGGGTCAAGCTATGGCTCTGTCAGTAGCAGAAAAATTGGCATCATGTGAGGTGGTGGCAGGTACCATTCTCGTCAACTCTTTTCCAGCATCAATATTACTTGATTTTGGTGCATCGTATTCATTTATGTCTGCACGATTCATGACACGTATAGGACTGGAGCCTGATTCATTATCAGTAAGGCTCATTATACTTACTGGTAACGATCTTATGGGAGTAGATAGAGTCTTTTCTTCGTGTTGAATCGTAGTTAGCGATAGAGAGTTTTCCACTAGATTGATAGAATTTTCGATGGCCGACTATGATGTTGTCCTAGGAATGGATTGGTTGAAGGATCAGTATGCAAGAATAGACTGCCATGTTAGCAGGATTATTTTTGGTGTTCCCGACGAAAAAGGGTTTTCGTTTTCCAGAGACGAATTAGAACATTCTCCAACAGTCTTGTGGATGGCAGTAGCAGAAGCAGTTCAGTTTTCCAGGATAGTAGAAGAATTTCTTGATATATTTCCTGAAGAGCTTCCAGACATGCTACCAGAGAGAAAGATAAAGTTCACCATTGATTTGATTCCAAGGACGGTACCAGTATCAGAGAGAGTCTGCAGAATGGCACCAACAGAATTGGAGATCCTGTACAAGATGATTGAAGAACTCAGAACCAAGGGATTCATTCGTGCTAGCGGATCACCTTGGGGAGCCCCGATGCTTCTTGTGAAAAATAAGGATGGTACGTCAAGATTATGTATTAATTATCATACCTTGAATTCTGTAACAATCAAAAATAGATATCCCCTACAAAGGATAAATGATCTGTTCGATCAACTCAGTGGAGCGACAGTATTCTCGAAGATTGACTTACAGTCAGGGTTCCATCAGATCAGAGTCAGAGAGCAAGACATCCCGAAGACATCATTCAGATCTAGATATGGACATTGGACGTTTCTCGTTATGTCATTCGGGGAGACCAATACGCCAGCAGTATTCATGGATCTCATGAATCGCATATTCATGCCTTATTTGGATCAGTTTGTGATAGTTTTCATAGATGTTATCTTGGTCTATAGCAAGAGTGGAGCAGAGCATGAACATCATCTCAGAGTAGTCCTTCAGATTCTCAGAGAGCACCAGTTGTACGCGAAGTTCAGTAAATGCAAATTTTGGCTTGATCATATTTCGTACTTGGGTCATATCATCACCAGAGGTGGAGTGGAAGTTGACCCCCAGAAGATAGTGGCTATAGAGTCATGGCCAGTACCTAGCACCGTCGCAGAAGTTCGTAATTTTCTACGATTGGCAGGCTATTACTGACGATTTGTATCTGACTTTGCTAGGATTCCAGCGCCATTGATGTAGTTGACCCGTGAGGATGTGCAATTTTCTTGGACGGCAGAGTGTCAGAGTTCATTCGAGAAGTTGAAGCAATGATTGATGACGGCACCCATTCACACGCTTCCATATGGGACTGGAGGATTCTCAGTTTATTGTGACGCTTCAGGTAGAGGATTGGGATGCGTCTTAATACAACATGGCAAGGTAGTAGCTTATGCATCATGTGAGCTTTGTGATCATGAGAGAAATTACCTAACCCATGACTTGGAGTTAGCAGCGATAGTTTTTTGTACTTAAGCTTTGGAGGCATTACTTGTACGGAGATCGGGTAGAGATTTTCATCGACAACAAGAGTCTTAAGTATGTGTTTACCCAGAAGGAGCTTAACATGCATCAGAGAAGGTGGCTAGAGCTATTGGTTAATTATGACATCAACCTGCAGTATCATCCTGGGAAGGCCAACGTAGTTGCAGATGCGTTGAGTAGAAGAGCAGGAGCTTATTTTCTAACAATACAGCCAGAGTTATTAGCAGATTTTCAGAAGATGGGTATAGAGATAGTTCTTCCTACCAATGTGTCATTGATGGCCAGTATGCAAGTTCAGTCCAGCATAGTTGAGAGGATCAAGATAGCACAGTCAGCGGATTATAAGCTTCAGCGGCTTAGGGCAGAATGTGAAGCAGGATGAAGAGCAGAGTTATGTATTCACGAAGATGGCACCCTCCGACATGAAAGGCGTCTTTGTGTACCCACTGGTGACATCAGACAAGAGATCATGACAGAAGCTCACAGTTCACAGTATTTAATTCATCCCGGTGGTACGAAGATGTATCGTGATATTCGTCAGCATTTCTGGTGGAATGGCATGAAGAGGGAGATAGCTCAGTTTGTCTTTCGTTGTTTAGTTTGCCAAAAAGTTAAAGCTGAACATCAGAGGCCAGCTGGACTTCTTCAACCTTTACCGATCCCAGAATGGAAATGAGAGCATATTACCATAGATTTTGTAACTGGGTTACCTAAATCTCCAGTTGGAATAGATGCTATTTGGGTTATAGTTGACCGACTTACCAAGGTAGCTCATTTTTTTTCTTTCAGAATTGGTTAGTCAACGGATAAACTTGCAAAGATTTAAGATTTACGTCGCACTTTTGGCGGAGTCTTCAAGAGAGTTTGGAAACTCATCTCAAGTTTGGTTCACCTTATCATCTACAAACAGATGGTCAGTCAGAGCGCACGATTCAAACTTTTGAGAATATGTTACGATCCTGTACACTTGACTTCGGTGGTTCGTGGGAAGATCACCTGCATCTAGTGGAGTTCTCCTACAATAACAGTTTCTATGCCAGTATCCAAATGACACCATTTGAGGCACTGTATGGCAGGAAGTACATATCACCTTTAGCCTGGAATAATGTAGGCGACAGGCAGATGCTTGGTCCAGAAATGGTTATGCAGACTACCGAGGTGGTCAGACAAGTTAGAGATCATCTTTGAGTTACACAAGATCGTCAGCGCCATTGGGCCAATTCTCATCGGAGTCCTCTTAAGTTTTCTATCGGCGACCACATATTTCTTAGGATCTTGCCTACCCGTGGCGTCATTCGATTCAGCGTACGAGGAAAGCTTAGTCCTAAGTATATAGGGTCATTTGATATTCTCGAGCGAGTAGGTGATGTGTCCTATCATCTTGCTCTTCCGTCGTCGTTATGTGAGGTACATGATGTATTCCATGTATCCCAATTACGACGGTATATCCCGAATCTGTGCCATATCCTTGATCATTCAGAATTGGTTATTGGTACCAACCTTTCGTATGAGGAAAGGCCCATATCCATTTTGAACCGAAGAGAGAAGGTACTCAAGAACAAGACTATTAGTTTAGTCCGTGTTGCTTGGGGTCATCACTCTTTGGGTGAGTGAACATGGGAACGTGAGGATGATATTCGATCGCGATATCCACACATGTTTGACTCATAAGGTATAATATTTTTCTTATGTCTTATGCTTTATTTCCTTGCTTGCACGAATGATTTCTTTATTGGCTACTAGTCGTAGATTGCTAGTATTAGTATAGCTTGCCCTGACACCTCTAGCCGCATGATTAAATTTTGAGGACGAAATTATTTTAACGTGGGTAGAGTTTTCACTCCCGTTTTTCCGTTATACGTATTTTCAGTATACGTGTACAAATTTCTGACGTTTGTCAGGTGACCCGTGTTTTGACTTGTCTTGCTTAGCTTTGGTTTGGTTTATTTGGGTTCAGCTTGGCTTGGCTTTTCTTGGTTTGGTTTGGTTTGGGTTGAGATTGAGAGGTTGATATATAAGTCAACTCCTCTCTCTCTCGCCTCCATTACTTCTTGATTTTTTTCTTTCTTCTTCTCCATAACTCCTCTCCACCTACCAAGCCCAAGACAAGTGCAACTTGCTTCATGATGGATCTCAAGTTTTGTTGTTCCATTCTCTTCCTTGCATGATTCAAAGCTTATTTAGGATTGCCATTTTGGTTTTGATGGATGGATTCTTGTAGATCTAAGTTTGTAACTTTTCGATTTTTCTTGGTTTTGATCTCTTTAACCTTATTATTTTCGAGATCAAATGGTTCTATGTTGTGGGAAATTTATTTCTACACAATTGGACTGTAGCATCCAGTTTCTAAAATGAGGGTAATTTTGAACTTTTGTAAAAGTTTCTTATTTAATAAAAAAAATTATGATTTATGGGGATTTTTAATTAATTTAATACTATTTAAAATTTGTGAATTATAATTTTGATATGTTAGCTAGTGAATCCTAGAATTGTTGAGCCTAGAGACTAACCATGACCATGGGGACCTAACCATGTGATTAGAATAACTATTTACAACATTTTTGGCTTGAGGGTATTTTGGTCATTTTGGCTTTTTGGTAATTTTGAAATTTTATTAATTAAATATGTGCTATTTATTTAGTTGAGACTTGACCTAGAATCTTAGCCTAATCTAGATTAGCCTTGAGCTTAGAGTCTTGATTAGGATAACCTAGTAAATGACAAGATTAGCAATATCTAGATATTTCTAAGGATGATATTTTCTCCTTAGGATATTTGTAGAAAGAAAGCCTTAGGACTAAATTGAACCAATAGGAGGACTTAAAATTTGGTGGAGAAGCCTTAGCCATCCATCTACATCTAAACCCACTATAGGTAGGTTAGCCTCATTTTATTTTTATTTCATTCCATCTTACCTCTTTTCTTTCACAAAGTGTTCTTCCCCAAATTAGATAGCTTCCCTCTTTGATTTGATCTCCAAATCCTTACATCCCTCCACCAAAACTTCCATCCAACCTTCTCATACTACCAAGGAGGGTGCTAGTGTCACGACCCGCATCCGCTTTTCGGACGTGAGAGCGTGAGCAAGCCAGCTACGCATCAAGCGGACTCCAGCCCGACTCGAATACGTAAACACTGTCACGGTTAGGGTAAGTTGCCAAATCATGGAAAATAATATATATCTCAATCCACAATAAGAATAAAAATATGAATGAACACTATGGGTCGTAGTCTGCAGCCCACTAGCATAAATGTCCGATAAGACTCTAAAGGAAATAACAAGAGTCTAAAACTGAATCAAGAAACAGGATATCTCATGATAAAGTATGAAAGCACGAGCAGATAATAAAAACGATAACGATACCTGAATCCCGCAAGCGCATCATCACATCTGTCCTCCAGAAACACTAGCTAACTCCATGCAATCGCTAAACATGAAGAGATCATCAGGTCCTCAGAGGACATAGCAAGATACATAATATACATGCCTATCTAACAGTTTTATCATGCGTAAGAAAATAAACAAGAAAACAGGAACACGAAAAATGACAACGAACACGAATACGAACACGAACACAAACACGAACATGAACACGAACAACTACGCGTAAATGAACAGCCGAGCGAACAATGAACACGAGATCAATGGAAGAACCAAACCCTCATCCCGAGTGTGGACTCACGGGTTTGAACTAATCATTAACCCTCGTCCCGAGTGTGGATTCTCTGGTTAGTACTAACCCTCGTCCCGAGTGTGGACTCTCTGGTTAGTTCACAGCAAGGCACCCTCGTCCCGAGTGTGGACTCTCTGGTGCAAGTATAACATCCTCATCCCGAGTGTGGACTCTCTGATGTAAACACCCTCGTCCCGAGTGTGGACTCTCTGGTGCAAGTCAAGTCAACACCCCGAGTGTAGACTCTCTGGTGTAAATAATCGACATCCTCGTCCCGAGTGTGGACTCACGGATGTAAACAGATCAAGAGAAACACCCTCGTCCCGAGTGTGGACTCTCTGGTGTCAAGAAAACAATATCAAGGATTTAGCAGTTCAATTACACGTACTCGTTCTATGACACGACTCAAGCAAGGTACTGACGAGAAACTTCAAGTATGAACCACAAGACCAAACATGAACACGGCTATATGCAATGAAAATAACTCAAAAGAATATAATATGAAAAGCACATGTCCATAAACAACTAAAACTGGGAAATGAAATACAATGCATGTAAATAAAACTGTAGAGGAAGGCAAGGTATACTTGCCTGAAATTTGTCCAATTCGTACTGAGATTGCAGGTAATGAAGTCGTATCCAATCCTAAGCACATGCTACCATTTCTCAAGGAATCTACCAAAGTCCAAGTCATACAATCAATAATCGACACAGTGTATACATTCACCTATACATATAAATCGCCCTTAGAAGGTTTTATTGGGATAGTTCTATTAAGGAAATAATTTGCATATAACATTTATAATAATATATTTAGATTATGCACACATATATATATGTGCTGCGAATACCATGAAGCCTTATTAAGCAATTTATGTTATTTCCAGCACAAATTAGACCACTATTTAAACATATATAATTACAATACTATAATATTAATCTCGAAATTCTATTAACAATGCTTCCTACTTACATGTAATTAATATATAGTTGGAGGGGTTAAATG
Source organism: Iris pallida (assembly GCA_029216955.1). Taxonomy (NCBI): domain Eukaryota; kingdom Viridiplantae; phylum Streptophyta; class Magnoliopsida; order Asparagales; family Iridaceae; genus Iris; species Iris pallida. The sequence goes on along the minus strand of JANAVB010000199.1, from coordinate 871,777 downwards.
AAAAGTTACTTACCTAACAATTCTTATGCGTGCACAGCTCCACGTATTCTTATTCTTCCTCCTCTTTTTAAGAAACGAACAACAGCAGCAACTTGAGCTCGGCTTGGGTTGGTCCGATCGGCATAGACAACATTTCTAGCATGCGGCGTGAAAGTGAGGACAACTCCTGCGGGGACATGTAGGCATGTGACGGTTTTCACGACGTCTTCCGGTCGGTTGGTTGTCCGTGGCGGCTGACGAAAATGGCAATGACGAAGACTCGGGGGCACTGAGGTCAGAGCGCAGCAGTTGCGGGGTGGCCGAAGACTAATCAACGGGGATCGAGGCCCACAACTCGTCGAGCTTTGGATAACAGAAGAGCCCTCGACGGTAACCGAGTTGTCGTGTCGAGGAGAAGTCTCGTCGTGTCCACTAAAAAAAAGTGTCTTTTTGGGACGACACTATAAAGAACACAATTCTAAAACGTCCTAAAAGTATAGTTCTAGGGGCGGCTATATTTTTAGTAACAAAAAGTTTTATTTTTTTGGGACAGATCGTGAAAATGGATCACTATTTGGGACTAATAAAAATTTCTGTTCCAAATAATACACATTTCCGTCCCAAATAGATCGGCGGGAATACCACACATTTGGCGGCTAATTGCCAAATTTTATGGGGCGGAAGTTTACCTCCATATGTTTTCATCTGAACCGTTCGATCGAATGGCTTACTCTAGACCGTCCATCCCAAAACTTTCAGGACTCAATATCAAAACAACCTAAATCTCTCTCTCTCTTTTCGATCAAAAATTGGGTGCTGCTGCTTTCTCTCTCTTCGACCATTGCTCCAGTGCTGCTGCTCAAGTGCTGCTCTCTCTCTCTCTCTCTCTGACCATTGCTCTCTCCCTGTCCGACCTTTCAACCCTAGGTGCTCCAGTGCTGTTGCTTGGTATATTTTTCCCAATCTTTAGAATTTTTTACCAAAAATTTTTAGTCTTTGCCCTAATTTTTGGATGCATGTTATTTTATCCTAGATTATTTGCTTAAAATTTAAGTGTTTTACATACTAGGGTAGTGGATGTCTTAGTTTTACCCCTAATTTTTGCATGTATGATCAGTTATTTAGGTGATTGTTTTTCTTTTGGGAAGATTTGGATTTATGAAGTGTATCAGTTTATTGAGAAAATTATTTGGTAGAATCGTGGAGCTCCTAGTCCAGGTTTGTTTAATTAGGTTCCTCAGTTTGATGGATTTTTTTGCTTGCTATTAAAGTTGTTTATAGCATAATTTTGCACATTGCAATATTACTATTATCAGATAGTTACAATAATTTTGGTACCCTTTTTTCAATCCTGAGATGGCGTGCAAATAACTATCTATTTGGTAAGAGGCATGACTGAGCAGTCCATTACTAATGAGTTTTAGTTACATGTATGGGTCTTCTTGAGAGAAATAGACTGTTGTAGTGGTGCACAAGGTGACAAATTTTATTGTTAATTAGCAATTAGTGTCATGTGGTATTATAGCATGTCTTATAATCTTTCATTCAGTTTATTGAATGCCCGGTTCCTCATATTCTGCAACATGATGCAAATATAAAAACAAAATAGCCATAATCATAATGTATATTAGACGCACCAACATTGTGATGCTAGAAAAGAGTGTTGTGAGTGCTAGAAAGGAGCCTGATGCCAAAGTAACCAAATGTCTATTTAAGCATTCATAAGTTTACTTGTGTAGATATTAGTATATACATTCTTGTAGTTTATTGTAGAACTTAGCTTTCAGAGTAGTATTCTTAATTTCCTCAAATATATGGAAACAAAAGTTATTTGTATAGCAAGCTTTATGGGAAGTCATTAGTATAATGATGCCATTTATTATAATTTGCCCCTAATTATACAAACTTGTCCAAATTTATGTTCTGTCATGGTTTATGTTGAATTTATATAATATGTGATACCAAATTTATGTAATATATGAGACGGTCATTGATCAAAAATTCAGAATATTGAGAGGAAAGATAAGAGACACTGGGACCTAGAAATTTATGTAACATGTGAGACCTGTAAGCATCAGTTCTTTTTTAGAAGTTTGCGTCTCAAACTAATGATACAGTGTTAAGTTATGATTTTTAACTTGTCGTGATGGTTTGGTTTATTGATGCACACTCTCATTTAAAGGGGTATTTTGGAATTACTCCTTAATCTTATCACGATGATATATGGATTAGTTTCCTTAAAACTCCAAATATTAAGGTGAATATCTCTAATAAATAAGAAGGCTACCTTTTGACATAAATTCTGGCTTGACACAAAACAGGATGTACGTATATAGTACACAATATCCATGGGAGAAATCAGGAAACTTCAAACCAAACAAACAAACAAAGCTAAAGTCTTCCTAATAGGGAACACAATTTTTTCTTGAAAGGTGTTATTTAAAATTAAAGCTTGATTTCTGTTAGGATTTTCTCTTTTTTTGTTGGACATATTTGTTTTATTTCCATTACGTCTTGCATCACTCATGAAATATTTCCAAAATAAGGAGCAGTTTAGTGTATCCATATTTTATTCTTATGTTGGTATTCTAGTATGTTTTTGCATTTCAGGATTTCCTGCTACTTTTTGCTATAGGCTGAAACAAACTTAGTTTGAATTATGTGTATCTTGAAAATTTGCTTCTAATGCACTGAATCCTAGGAGGATCAAATTCAAAGTGTTTTGCTTTGGCACCCAGGCGGTTGCTTCTGGTGGCCTTATTTGCATCATTTGATGATGAAAGTAGATAAAGAGTCGAGGCATGTAAACTAGAAGAGGAAGAAAGAGAAGTTTTAATGGACACAAATTAGTGACATCATTGATGTTTGCCATCTAACCAACTTCTATGTTTTGTAGTTTGCAGTGATCCCCTTTTGTTATTTTTCAACTCTTTCTTTGTGCATTATGGTCTACATTGGTGATATCATTTATTATTTATTGTATTGCTTCCTAGATTCACTCGTATAGATGAACTCTCATGATTTCACTTCATGCTCATACCTACTTCTATGATTGCCTTACCCTCCATAACAATAATGATGAGTGCTGAACTGCTTACATATACCCTTTTGGGATTGGAGTGGTAAGCAAGTGGCATGCTTGGAGGAATCTCACATGGATGATGTAACCCAAGTATGTTTGTTAACTTTGAAACACCTACATACACATAGTTTGTGTTTGTGTATATTAGAGTTCTATAGTGTGTCTTATATTTGTGTGTATCTTCTCATTTCTTGTCCTTCGTCCTTACAGGTCTTGTTTTCCAATCTTCTAGGTGAAGGACATATGTTGCTTGGATGTGTCTTATCTGAAGCTAATGATCAGGACACTTTTGGTTCTGATGAGGATGTTGTCTTTAGATGGTAAGTTGTACGAACATCTTCTAAAAAAATGCTGGTTATTATCTCTATATTGTTAATGTTTTACCAAAATATTGCTTTGAGAGAATATATGAAGTCATGCATGGGCTTAATAGGCACTTAAGGATGATTGGGTATGTTCCCAAACTCTATGGAGGACTAGTTTACTTTGAAGAGGGATCATTGTGTATGTTCCCAAACTCTATGTATGGCTTAAAGGGAACTTATTGTTAAGAAGGCCTTGTATCATCTGTACATTAAAAAAGGCTCTCATTGTAGCCCGAATGGATCCCTTTACCCAACAACTTTACGTTAAGGCCCTGAATTATCCTTCTTTTACTACTTTATTTTCTTGGTATGCTTTTGTTGCAGATATTTCTTATATAAAACTCATGCATCCATGTGGTTGCTTGGTCAAAATAAGTATACGGCAAACTTGTCTACAAAAATGAAACATGGACCGAAACTAATTTTGCTGTTGACTTTGTGCAGTACACAATAGAGGGAAAAAAGATTTAGGGAGTCTGGAATCTGAATTCTAGAATTCTTCTTTATGAATTATGGAATTCTTGATTCTGAAACTTGGTTATTTGAGTGTTTAGAATTCACGATACCAAATTTTGGATTCTGAATTCTTGACTGTAATTTTGGAATATAGAATGGAATTGTGGGGCCATAAAATAACTGTGTATGTGGAATCTATTTATAGGTAATTGCAAGTTCTCAACAGTTTCTTTGGAAACTTCAATTGGACATTATATATATATATAATTTAACCAGTACACCAGATGTCGAGCTATTTAGGCGGCACAAGGCAGAAGAGCCTTGAAAGGCCTAGGCGGGCATCAAGACGGCAACATAGCTTTCCCTAAGATACTCACATATGTATCTGTTATCTTAATCTAAAATAATGCACAACTATACTACACACGAACCCTGTGTACACACCCAATACACAAAGGAGAATACCCTCTCCTATATTTAAAGGCCCTTCACTCTGTAGTTCACACAACACTGGCTTAAAGTAGTAGCTACTGTTGTTGGGAATACAGTTTCCCTAGCTGCAGTTTCCATACCCTCAAATTTTTTATGTACAAGAAGCACAATATTATTAACTTCACAGAACATGAGCAGGAACATGAAACAAATGAGCTTAATATATTGAAGGGCACTGAAACATTAGCAATGAACCAAATCTAAGTACATCAATCTAGACCATGATGGTTTGTCATTCCGGGTCAACTATCTGAATACTTTGTGTTAATCTGATTTCAGTTCAAAGTGGTTGTTTTGATGCTTATTTTGATCTGGGTTATGAAATTTTCATACATCATCAAGAGAGCTTTGAATTGATTGATTTGGTCATTATGAAATTTCCATACATCTATTTTGGATGCTTGTTTACAAACTTGTATCTCTTAGCTATTTTATATCCTTAAGATTTGGTTGTTTTACCTACTCTGATTGAACGTTGATGAATTTTGCTTATTTTAGTGAATGTTGATAAATTTTACTTATTTTCTTTACTTTGTTCATTCTCAATTTCTATTAGGAAAAAATGTTTACAGGGAAGTGGTTGTAGAAGCTATACTTTACTATTCTGGCTTCAGTATCCCTTTACTTCATCATGCTACTTATACGGGAGTGCAATTTGTATTTGTGTTGTTAGTGTAGGTTTGTAATGACCATTCACAGGATAATCCTGCATATTGTATCTTTCAACTTCTATTAGGAAAAATGTCCCCACAAAAGAAACAGTTTATCAAGCCTGGGTTCATGTCAGGATATGAGAGGCAAAGATTGGAAAATATTACTAGAAATAAAATGAAAATGGATGCTTTGAAATTGCAACAAGTTTCAAAGCTTGTAATGAATTCCAAGATGGTTACTCGAACAAGTTCGAGTAAGATGGGGAAAAGAAGCGCAAGTGAAAGAGATAATGAGTATATCCTTATCGGTGAGGATTTGCTTAGTGAGGAAGATAGCAACCATAATGAAGAATCTTTCGACCCTAAAATGAAGAAGGTAATAAATTTGATATCGATTCTTCTGTCTTCTGTCATCATTCATTGGAATATCTCACTGTTTTTCTTACGTTACAGGTTACAAACAATAATGACTCTTCTGTCCCTAAAATAAAAAAGGTTAAGAATTTGATCATAAATGGTTTTTTACTATTCCAGTGTATAGCTTACTACTATGGTTGCAAATGATGAGGAAAGCAACATCTGGGGTCCTCGAGTCTTGATCCTCCATTTGTGTTGGTCTTGACCCTCTACCAATGCTTGTGTTGCCAATGTCTAGTGGGCTGTGATACGCTCTAATACACCAGTGTGCACTTAAATTTCTTCTGATACACCACAGTACAGTTGATACTTCTTCTGATACTCGGGTATCCTACTATGGTGATTTGGTTCTTCATTGGTAGAGCTGGTTGAGCCGCATCATGGATGCGATTGAGCTCTTGCCGACCCACGGTGAGCTTCGATCTGATGCCTAGCTTCAATTGGGATCATATCGTAGAAGAAGAGTATTTTACTATGGTTTGAGCTTCCATGCATAGATTTTTATTATGGTTTGAACTTCCTTCTATGTCTTATTAGTGTGTTTCTTGCATAGTTTACTACTATTCTTTACGACACTGTGTTGGACTATCTTGACAGTTCTGGATATTTGATCCTCAAATTTTGTCGAGGATGAGTACTTTCCTATTTCTTTATATACATATTGAATCTAATTTGCTTAGATCTACTGACAACACATGTTGCAAATGATGAGGAAAGCAACATTTGGGGTCCTCGAGTCTTGATCCTCCATTGATGCTGGTTTTGACCCTCTACCAATGCTTGCGTTGCCAATGTCTAGTGAGCTCTGATACGCTCTAATACACCAGTGTGCACTTAAATTTCTTCTGATATGCCACTGTGCAGTTGATACTTCTTTTGATACTCGGATATCCTTCTATGGAGGTTTGGTTCTTCATTGGTAGAGCTGGTTGAGCAGCATCATGGATGCGATTGAGCTCTTGCAGACCCACGGTGAGCTTCGATCTGATGCCTAGCTTCAACTGGGATAATATCGCAGAGGAAGAGTATTTTACTATAGTTTGAGCTTTCTTTCATATATTTTTACTCTTGGTTTGAACTAACTTCTATGTCTTATTAATGTGTTTCTTGCATAGCTTACTACTATGGTTTGAACTTCCTTTACGGCACTGTGTTGGACTATCTTGACAACACCTACCCTATATACTGCTACATTTATTATACATTTTTAGGTTGCATACAACAGTCCTACGTGTAGGTTATAAGAAAAGAGCGTGAAGAGCAAGAGGCCCGGTAAGTGACAGTGCTATTAGGGTGGCGTGGCAAAAAGTTTTAGGACAGAAAATACCGTCCTAATTTGGTTTTAGGGTCGAAAAATCTAACCGTACCAAAAGAGTTTGAATTATTATATGTTTACGACGGTTTACTAAACTGTCCCAAAATAAAAGAGTTTGTGACGAATATCATCCGTCCTATAAATATTTGCCAGCGTCACAAAAGAATGTCATTATTATCTAGGACAATTACATAACCGTCCCAAAAGTAATACTTATGAAATTATCGTTTGTATCTTCCAGCTATGAAACATACCATTTAAATACACACATAACATAATTCATATGATCATTGTCCTCAGATGTATCTCTAGGTGTCGGAGCTCCAATACAAAAAAAAAAAGCTTAACAACATCAAGCATTCTTTACCATTAAGTAGAAGACAACAAAATCCATATATAACTATATATGTTCAATTGATAAACAACGAAAAAGCTTAACAGTAAGCATCCTTTACTATCATTTCCAAAATAAATTCAAAACACAACATCACCCACACCATCAGTTACAAAGAACCCCTTGTCTCCACCATTACAAAATAAACCCATTGTCTCCACCATTACAAAATGGACCCATTGTCTCCAGAACTGTCAAGATAGTCCAACACAGTGTCGTAAAGAATAGTAGTAAGCTATGCAAGAAACACACTAATAATACTTAGAAGGAAGTTCAAACCATAACAAAAATCTATGCATGGAAGCTCAAACCATAGTAAAATACTCTTCATCTACGATATGATCCCAATTGAAGCTAGGCATCAGATCGAAGCTCATCGTGGGTCGGCAAGAGCTCAATCGCATCCATGATGCGGCTCAACCAGCTCTACCAATGAAGAACCAAATAACCATAGTAGGATACCCGAGTATCAGAAGAAGTATCAACTGCACTGTGGTGTATCAGAAGAAATTTAAGTGCACACTGGTGTATTAGAGCGTATCAGAGCTCACTAGACATTGGCAACACAAGCATTGGTAGAGGGTCAAGACCAACACCAATGGAGGATCAAGACTCGAGGACCCCAGATGTTGCTTTCCTCATCATTTGCAACCATAGTAGTAAGCTATACACTGGAACAGTAAAAAACCATTTATGATCAAATTTAACCTTTTTTATTTTAGGGACAGAAGAGTCATTATTGTTTGTAACCTGTAACGTAAGAAAAACAGTGAGATATTCCAATGAATGATGACAGAAGACAGAAGACTCGATATCAAATTTATTACCTTCTTCATTTTAGGGTCGAAAGATTCTTCATTATGGTTGCTATCTTCCTCACTAAGCAAATCCTCACCGACAAGGATATACTCATTATCTCTTTCACTTGCGCTTCTTTTCCCCATCTTACTCGAACTTGCTCGAGTAACCATCTTGGAATTCATTACGAGCTTTGAAACTTGTTGCAATTTCAAAGCATCCATTTTTATTTTATTTCTAGTAATATTTTCCAATCTTTGCCTCTCATATCCTGACATGAACCCAGGCTTGATAAACTTTTTCTTTTGTGGGGACATTTTTCCTAATAGAAGTTGAAAGATACAATATGCAGGATTATCCCGTGAATGGTCATTACAAACCTACACTAACAACACAAATACAAATTGCACTCCCGTATAAGTAGCATGATGAATTAAAGGGATACTGAAGCCAGAATAGTAAAGTATAGCTTCTACAACCACTTTCCTGTAAACAATTTTTCCTAATAGAAATTGAGAATGAACAAAGTAAAGAAAATAAGTAAAATTCATCAACATTCACTAAAATAAGCAAAATTCATCAACGTTCAATCAGAGTAGGTAAAACAACCAAATCTTAAGGATATAAAATAGCTAAGAGATACAAGTTTGTAAACAAGCATCCAAAATAGATGTATGGAAATTTCATAATGACCAAATCAATCAATTCAAAGCTCTCTTGATGATGTATGGAAATTTCATAACCCAGATCAAAATAAGCATCAAAACAACCACTTTGAACTGAAATCAGATTAACACAAAGTATTCAGATAGTTGACCCGGAATGACAAACCATCATGGTCTAGATTGATGTACTTAGATTTGGTTCATTGCTAATGTTTCAGTGCCCTTCAATATATTAAGCTCGTTTGTTTCATGTTCGTGCTCATGTTCTGTGAAGTTAATAATATTGTGCTTCTTGTACATAAAAAATTTGAGAGTATGGAAACTGCAGCTAGGGAAACTGTATTCCCAACAACAGTAGCTACTACTTTAAGCCAGTGTTGTGTGAACTACAGAGTGAAGGGCCTTTAAATATAGGAGAGGGTATTCTCCTTTGTGTATTGGGTGTGTACACAGGGTTCGTGTGTAGTATAGTTGTGCATTATTTTAGATTAAGATAACAAATACATATGTGAGTATCTTAGGGAAAGCTATGTTGCCGTCTTGATGCCCGCCTAGGCCTTTCAAGGCTCTTCTGCCTTGTGCCGCCTATATAGCTCGACATCTGGTGTACTGGTTAAATTATATATATAATGTCCAATTGAAGTTTCCAAAGAAACTGTTGAAAAATTGCAATTACCTATAAATAGATTCCACATACACAGTTATTTTATGGCCCCACAATTCCATTCTATATTCCAAAATTACAGTCAAGAATTCAGAATCCAAAATTTGGTATCGTGAATTCTAAACACTCAAATAACCAAGTTTCAGAATCAAGAATTCCATAATTCATAAAGAAGAATTCTAGAATTCAGATTCCAGACTCCCCAAATCTTTTTTCCCTCTATTGTGTACTACACAAAGTCAACAGCAAAATTAGTTTCGGTCCATGTTTCGTTTTTGTAGACAAGTTTGCCGTATACTTATTTTGACCAAGCAACCACATGGATGCATGAGTTTCATATAAGAAATAACTGCAACAAAAGCATACCAAGAAAATAAAGTAGTAAAAGAAGGATAATTCAGGGCCTTAACGTAAAGTTGTTCGGTAAAGGGATCCATTCGGGCCACAATGAGAGCCTTTTTTAATGTATAGATGATACAAGGCCTTCTTAACATTAAGTTCCCTTTAAGCCATACATAGAGTTTGGGAACATACACAATGATCCCTCTTCAAAGTAAACTAGTCCTCCATAGAGTTTGGGAACATACCCAATCATCCTTAAGTGCCTATTAAGCCCATGCATGACTTCATATATTCTCTCAAAGCAGCATTTTGGTAAAACATTAACAATATAGAGATAATAACCAGCATTTTTTTAGAAGATGTTCGTACAACTTACCATCTAAAGATAACATCCTCATCAGAACCAAAAGTGTCCTAATCATTAGCTTCAGATAAGACACATCCAAGCAACATATGTCCTTTACCTAGAAGATTGGAAAACAAGACCTGTAAGGACGAAGGACAAGAAATGAGAATATACACACAAATATAAGATACACTATAGAACTCTAATATACACAAACACATACTATGTGTATGTAGGTGTTTCAAAGTTAACAAACATACTTGGGTTACATCATCCATGTGAGATTCCTCCAAACATGCCACTTGCTTACTACTCCAATCCCAAAAGGGTATATGTAAGCAGGTCAGCACTCATCATTATTGTTATGGAGGGTAAGGCAATCATAGAAGTAGGTATGAGCATGAAGTAAAATCATGAGAGTTCATCTAGACCATAATGCACAAATGTAGGAAGCAATACAATAAATAATAAATGATATCACCAATGTAGACCATAATGCACAAAGAAAGAGTTGAAAAATAACAAAAGGGGATCACTGCAAACTACAAAACATAAAAGTTGGTTAGATGGCAAACATCAATGATGTCACTAATTTGTGTCCATTAAAACTTCTCTTTCTTCCTCTTCTAGTTTACATGCCTCGACTCTTTATCTACTTTCATCATCAAAAATGATGCAAATAAGGCCACCAAAAGCAACCGCCTGGGTGCCAAAGCAAAACACTTTGAATTTGATCCTCCTAGGATTCAGTGCATTAGAAGCAAATTTTCAAGATACACATAATTCAAACTAAGTTTGTTTTAGCCTATAACAAAAAGTAGCAGGAAATCCTGAAATACAAAAACATACTAGAATACCAACATAAGAATAAAATATGGATACACTAAACTGCTTCTTATTTTGGAAATATTTCATGAGTGATGCAAGACGTAATGGAAATAAGACAAATACGTCCAACAAAAAAAGAGAAAATCCTAACAGAAATCAAGCTTTAATTTTAAATAACACCTTTCAAGAAAAAATTGTGTTCCCTATTAGGAAGACTTTAGCTTTGTTTGTTTGTTTGGTTTGAAGTTTCCTGATTTCTCCCATGGATAGTAATATTGCAATGTGCAAAATTATGCTATAAACAACTTTAATAGCAAGCAAAAAAATCCATAAAACTGAGGAGCCTAATTAAACAAACCTGGACTAGGAGCTCCACGATTCTAGCAAATAATTTTCTTAATAAACTGATACACTTCATAAATCCAAATCTTCCCAAAAGAAAAACAATCACCTAAATAACTGATCATACATGCAAAAATTAGGGGTAAAACTAAGACATCCACTACCCTAGTATGTAAAACACTTAAATTTCAAGCAAATAATCTAGGATAAAATAACATGCATCCAAAAATTAGGGCAAAGACTAAAATTTTTTGGTAAAAAATTCTAAAGATTGGAGAAAATATACCAAGCAACAGCACTGGAGCACCTAGGGTTGAAAGGTCGGACATGGAGAGAGCAATGGTCGGAGAGAGAGAGAGAGAGCAGCAGTACTGGAGCAATGGTCGGAGAGAGAGAAAGCAGCAGCACCCAATTTTTGATCGAAAAGAGAGAGAGATTTAGGTTGTTTTGATATTGAGTCCTGAAAGTTTTGGGATGGACGGTCTAGAGTAAGCCATCCGATCGAACGGTTCAGATGAAAACATATGGAGGTAAACTTTTCCTCCATAAAATTTGGCAATTAGCCGCCAAATGTGTGGTATTCCCGCCGACCTATTTGGGACGGAAATGTGTATTATTTGGAACAGAAATTTTTATTAGTCCCAAATAGTGATCCATTTTCACGATTTGTCCCAAAAAAATACAACTTTTTGTTACTAAAAATATAGTCGTCCCTAGAACTATACTTTTAGGACGTTTTAGACTTGTGTTCTTTATAGTGTCGTCCCAAAAAGACACTTTTTTTGTAGTGAAGGGTGGGTCCAGGTTCAGTCGTTGAGGCTTTGGGCCGGATATTGTAAAGAAAATGTTGGAAATGTTTTCTTATTAAACCTTGAGTTGTGTCAACATGAAAATACAATCATTAGTTCAAACAAAATGAACAACAATTTGAGCCCTTCAAAGTGAAGATTAATTATTTTTATCATGTGAAAAGAGTAATGGTGAAACGCAAACTAGTCATCAACAAACTGCCATCAAAAGTATAACATGTGAAGTAGAAAATATTGTTTCTTGCTTGGTAGTTCAGAAACCTCAAGAACAAGGCGGTCAAGAATTATATACAATGGAAGAATCTGATGAATTCACGAAGATGACTTTTCAGTAAATAGCCCTTAACATAGTACCACGTAACTTGCATATATTGCACGTAAAAGAGATTGAAATGACTACTCCACTCGGATGTTTCACACAGGATTAATGATTAAGAGTAAAGAAAAATAAGCAATAACGGGATATGAAATATAAAACTTGAACAGGTCTGTAAGCAAGCAGCAAAGAGGTAAGTCAGAAACTGATGCATTCCTGATATGGGATAAAGACTTGTAGGAGTTCAGGAGAATAAATAATTAAATTAGTTTGAGAAAAGTTATCTAGTCAATAAATAATAAAAATAAATAAATAATCTAGAAAAATATATTTAGAATTTAGGACAGGGGGTTTACAGCTAGCAAAGATTTGGAGCAAAGTGCAAGGAGGAGTGTCCTTTTTGGAAGATCTTCGTGTCGGAGCCGTGTCCTTGGGAGTATCATTGGGATTCCACTCCCAATAGGTAAAACCAACCCTCTAAATTGATTTTCTATGCATATTAGTTAGTTTTGAACCCATAGGATCCACCCCCATGTATGTACCCCATTTAGATTCAAATTTGAGGCCATTTGGAGCTCTATTGAGGATTTTAGATATGTGCCTTGTGTCCTACTTGATAGATCCCAAATTAGGACACCCCATGTGTATATATGTATAATAATAGTTTAAATAAATATTTAAATTCAATTTTAGAATGGTTAGAGAGTGGATTTATCTTAGTTAGGATGGTTAGAATGAGTTTCATTTGGATACCTATGTTGGTATCCAAGTATCTTGGCCTACATGTGTTTCTTTTGTCCAAAACAACTCAAATTCGTCCTAATATTCATCCACTTTTTTATTAACCAATGCAACTTAGAAATGTCATAACTTTTAGCTTAGAACTCTGATTTATCTCCCATTTTTTTAAAAGAACCGTATCGAAGTTAGCTTTCAAAATATATATTTTAATAAGCCAAAATCGTTCTGAAACTTTTCGTAAAACTATTTGAGTGTCAGCTGTCCGAAAAACAAACGTGTTTCGGTGTTTTCACAATTTCGGGAGCTTCCGGACACGAAAATACGATCCGTTTGAAGTTTCGGAAAGTTAACACAAAGGGCTACGACATACTTTAATCCTAGAATTTAGTGAAAGCCCAATTGGTACAGTATTGGTTTTAAGTAGAAGTGTGACTATACGACATAGGCATTTTGTGTAACCTATGAGCCTATGTAGTATGGATATTAAATGAATGTAGAGTATGTAATGCATAATATGTTAGATGAATGAAATGATATATATATGATATGTATCCTCTTTATATTAATATATATATATATATGGTTGAATACAAGCATGTAGGAATGCAATCAATGTAATATATGTAAGCAATGCATAAATGCATGAATGAAAGAATGATATACAATGTATGCATGAAAGTATATAATGAATGCTAGATATGAATGCAAGGTATACATGTAATGATAGATATGAATGCATAATGTATACATAATGTAATGTAATATATAATGATAGCATGTATGGTAATGTAGAATATATGATGCAAGCACGTATATGTCCACTGTTTTTCTTTTTTCTTACATTTTTCCTTCCCTTCCCTTTCCATTTCAGTTTCCCCCCTTTTTTTTGTCTTCTATTTTTACATGTTGTATACAATATATATAATGTATAGATGCATGTATTTATGTAATATGCATGAATGACATGTATGTAATGAAAATAAGTATATGTATGCAACTTAATGATATGTGAATGAATATAATGCATGAACTGACGTATGCATGTATATGGGATATGACTGAATGATATATATGTGTGTTAAGGTAATATAATGTATGTATTCACATATATTTTGAGTTGAATATATGAGTTTGTATGCATATATTATATGTATGCATGTATGCATGAATGAATGTAATATAATGTAGAGTATGCATATATAAAATATAATATATGCAAGTATATAATGTATTCAAATATGTATGTATGCATCTATGTATGTATGTATAGGTGCATAAATGAATGCAAGTATGCATATGTGATATGTATGTAGGCATGTATGCAATGTATGTATGTATATATGATATGTATGTATGTATGTATGTAATGTAAGTATGTATGTATACATTTCTATAAACTGAGTTAACCTATAACCTTTTACACACATGCATTCATACACCCTTTGAAACCATGTATCCCATGTCACATACACCTACCTATCACTAAATCTGAGAATGTTAACACGTATCCTTTCACACACATGCCAAACACACACACGCACTCACTTACTCTTTATACCTCTCATTCTCTCTCTCTCCCTCTATATATATATATATATATATATATATATATATGTGTGTGTGTGTGTGTGTGTGTGTGTGTGTGTGTGTGTGTGTGATAGCTTTCCTATATATATCTATGTATATAAATATGTGAATGTGAATAATATATGTACATTATATGACTAAGTTTGTGTGCCTTGTTAGCTTATGGTTTAGTTTTGTGTTTGATTTAGCAAGTGACTTAGGCTATGAGTTAGTAGCTATCTTGGATACTTGATTTGCATAGACTTAGTTTGTTTAGACCTAGAATTGACTAACCTAGACTACTTGACCATTGTTGACACAACCCTAGCTAGTTTGACCACGGTTGACTAGAGTTGACCTAGTTTGACCTTATAGTTGACCAGAGTTGACCAAAAGTTGACTTTAGTCTAAAACAACCTAGAAATCATGTAGAATGTATTGTAATCTTCAATCTTACCTTTATGGACATGTTGTGACTTGTGTTGCTCTAAATAGGAGTCAGATACCTCGCTTCGGACTCTATATTCTCACGGACATTCAGATTGCAAGCGAGAGTACATTCTCCGATCATTTCATACTTGTTAGGATTTATATTCTTGCTCTAGATTACTTTACATGATGTTGTCACGTTATTATCACGGATTGGTACTATATGGATCGTGTCATGCGATGTTATCCCCCTCAGGGTGCATCAGATACAGTTGTCATGTGCTTTTCACGAACATCTTATATTTTATGTACACCGCTATCATGTATACTCTTGTGCAATCTTGTACTCTCATGATCACGTGAGCAAACATGATAAAAACCTCTTGTACAAAGGTAACGTAACTTGACTGGATCCTTGTGTATTGATTGGGGAGGGTGAGTAGGAAATGGTTATGTGATCAAAATCCCATCTTGTGAAATCATATATATTTCCATTGTACACTCACGTATGATGGAGTTACCCTTGCATTATCCTAACCCGTTTATATAACCATCTCGTGCTCTAAATCATAGGTTACTTACAGTTCTTACTTATCAAGTATATAGATATTTCCAGTTATCAAATCTCTCTCATTTTCATATATATATTTCTTTACAGTCCATGTATCTTACTCGTTTGCATGCTTTATATTTCCCAACATGATATGAACTGTGTGAGATGTATTGTGCTCGTTCCTGTCCAGACTGGACCTGTTGAAAATATTACAGATGATTGCCCTGAGAACATTTACCCTACTTGCTATGGACCAGGAGATGTTTTAGCTACCTTTGGCCCCGACACTCAGCAGCGATCGGGAGACTAGCTAGTAGACTTGGTTTAGTTTTCATATTTTAGAACTTGAATTGTAATAAGTTGAGATATTGTTTTGTTTTGATATTGTTTGAGATTATTATTATTTAGTAGTTAGTTTTGTTGATGTTATTTAGTCTTAGTTATAAACTTATGTGTTATCATATCGTGCTTAGACTGTGATTGAGATTTTACTATATCTATACTTGTCCTCCGTTCGGAGTTGAGATTTTGACAAGTACATTATATAATTGCGTGAGTTGTTGTTTAGATAGTGACCTAGAACAGCATTCTACCGTTGACACTACGGCGTAGACTGGACATACCCACTTCTCGTGCCCCTACACTGGGTGCGGGTTGTGACATGGATCCTTGGAAATCTCGATTCTGACTTATTTTGAGGGAGTTATGGCTTTTCAATTTTATGGGTTCAACCAAGCTTTTGGTGCTGGTTGGGGAAGATGAACAGTGTGTGTGCGCGCTCTGTAGCGCCGCGCCATCTCGGTTGTGTGCGCTCTTTAGCGTCGCGTCATCTCGGTTGTGCGTGCTCTATAGCGCCGCGCCACCTCGGTTGTACGCGCTCCTTAGCGCCACGACATCTCGGTTGCGCGTGCTTCTTAGTGCCGCGACATCTCGGTTGTGCGCGCTCCTTAGCGCCGCACCATCTCGGTTGCATGCGCTCTTTAGCACTGCGATATCTCAGTTACGCGTGCTCCTTAGCGCCGTGCCATATCGGTTGCACTCCCCTTAGCGCCGCGCTCCTTGGCCCAGCGCCACCCAGCATCATTTGGCCCAGCGCCACTTGCCGTGCGGCACCTAGCTCTCTTGGACCAGCGCCACTCAGCATCGTTTGGCCCAGCGACACCCAGCATCATTTGGCCCAGCGCCATTTGTCCAGCGCCATTCTTATCATGATACCCCTTATCCCATATCTCTATGCTTGTTCATATAGTTCTTAGTGTAATGTCTTGTCCTTGCATGCATCTTGTATTTGGCCTAACTTGCGACGACCCAGCATGATAACTTGTTAATATTGAGCACGATAGTGTTTGAGCATGTTTATGACTTGCTAGTATTGAGCTTTACTTGACTTGTAACATTTATTTCCCCGCTTGAGATTGAGACACTAGGCTTGTTCTTGACCATAAGAGACTGATGGTTTGTAGATAAACCCTCATGCATCTAGATATCTGTGACTGTATTGCGAGGTGGATTGTACTTCAATGTACGTAGCTGGCTGTGTCTGTCCCCCGCTCTCCAGTATTCTGGTTCTGGGGCGTGACACACATGTCACGCCCCAGTACCGAAATACGGAGATTGACTAGGCCAGCTACCTAGTATGAGGTATGAAGATGTCATACGGTGATTGTGGCTGTCAAGAGACTAGGGGTGCATACTACAATCAAGTATCCTAGGGTCAAAGAGAGCATCTATGTCTCAATCAATCAACCAAGAAGCAGTAATAATGATCATATAAGATAAAGTAGTAAGGCGTCTCCGATGCTTCATCAAAATGATTCATGAGTTTAGCTACAAAAAATGATGAGCTAGTGCCGAGAGTCAATATATAGTATATAACCGTAGTCAGCTGCAGTCTGATTTAATTACAATTATGTAAATAGAAACTAAGGTCCAGAACAGCCGGCCAACAGGTGCCGATGGCTAAACGCCAAGTACAAAATAGAAAATATCAGAGCGGTGAAAAAGAAACCCACTCATGGTCCCTGGCATCCAAACTCCTGGTATGCGTCATTGTTCGGGTAGGAGACTGGATCCTCAGGACCTGCTACAAAATCTGGCCAAACAAAACCAGCGGGGTCAGGCCCCGAATAGCAAGTACCACAAGGGAGCACATAATGAATAAGACAAAACCTAAGGAGTAAATTAAGACATGGTTCATGAGTTACATGCTTATGCCATATCATCGAGATAATACGGCCCCTTACAACCAAACAAGGACAAACGGTGCCAATATCGTACCGAGATAAGATACATACTATAACCATGGTCAGGTTAAGGACTTTTGATCGCAACTTCGGTCCATATACTATCGTAGCACAAGAGCCCAACCCAACAACCAAACAAGGACATGGGTTGGACCACGCACCACGATAGTCCATGTTCCTCAGTTACTAACAAAATAAACATATCACAAGCAGACCAGTTTACAAGCGGCCAATCAATCCTACGACTTTCTATGATTTGTCTGGGTTATCCCGGTAATGCATATTATATAGAAATTCTCGGATTGTATCATATCCAAGCAGGGCTAGCCAATCCATTATTAATGCATAACATATTAATTATGCACCGGTCCCCCGAAAGGCTACCGTGTGGAACATATAACACATAGTACATAGGAGCTGGATATTGTCATCCACTATAGGCAAATTAAACAATATCCGTGGTGGCCAATCCGACACATCAGACAGGGCCTAGGGTGGCTGGTAAATACGATCTCGAGATTCTGTTTTCTCCCAATGCTTCTACCGATTTAAGTTGCTTAGATTAACCCTATGTTGATCTTGGAATCACATGTCGTGGTCACATGATCATCCTCCTAAATGTCGTACCATAGTACGTGTACCCTAAGCATAATTCTACATTCAGCTCAAAATGTCCCAATCGAGATCCATGCTTAGTGTAATGCATCAAGCAAACATTCAATATACCACGTCAATATTACTGACCAATTACCATGATTGTGCTAAAGAGGATGCATGTATTAACATATAACAAGAAGGATCACTTAGCACGAAGAGTTACACCTCAGTGCACTCATTAACAGCACCGCAGAGCACACTAATATTGTATCTCAATACACACTTAGAAAATGTATCAGCACGTATACAGGTAATCAAGTTAGAAACACAGTCAAGTCAGGCAGTCATATGGACCCCTCGTAACACAGAAGTCACATTGGACACATAGTCTGGGTCTTCTCATAGGACACATGGTCGGGACAAAAAATCAAAGTCAAATCAATAAACTCATCAAAACTAGATAAAATATTAAATCATAAAATCAGACGCATGGGACAAGACATGCGCATGTTAGAGAAATCAAAAAGTGTAAAGCCCAATAAATAGGCGCATAGGTCACGTGGTCTCATGTTCCATTAGGCATAACGGGTTAGGCTAAGCAAAGAAGGCACATGGGCACATAGAAAACTATGTGCCGGGATAACCTAGTGCACGGCGCGTGTGGCACGGGCCACGACACGCGAAGAACGGGCGCACATCACGCGGGGAACGAGCGCGGGCACGTGTACACAAAACTGGCCCACGGTACGCGGGGAACGGGTGCACGACGCACGGGAGAGCGAGCGCGTGAGGTACGGAAATGCGACGCGCGTTGACAAAACTGCCCGCGTGCGCGGAGTGCGGAGGCACGACGCGCGGGCACGCGGCAAAAGAATCGCGCAGGCGTGCGGTGCGCGAAACGCGCAGCGTGTGGATGTATGGCGCGCGGGCGCCCGACAAACGAATCGCGCAGGCGTGCGGATGCACGGCGCACGGGACACAGATGCACGACGCGCGGGCACGCGATGCACGGGGCGCGCGAAGCGCGGGCGTGCGGCACCCTGCGTGCGCGGACAAAATTGCCCACAGCACGCGGAGTGTAGAAGCATGGCACGCGGCGTGCGCAGAAGTGTCATCATCCCAGACAGCAAGCTTTTGGCCATGGAGTTCTCAAAACTTTCAATGTCCGTAACTTGAGCCATAAGACTCTAAATCAAGCGAAATAAAGGCCAAATTGAATGAAATCAAATTCTCTACAACATGGAACAGCTAGTTTTTGAAAACAACCAAGTTTGATAGAAAACCACAAAAATTTATAAAATTCTAATTTTAGAAACTTAGATCTACACAAAACTAGCCATTAAAATCAAAAACTCTAAGAACTAAACTTATAGAGAATGGAGAGATGAACAATCTAGACTAATAATATCAAAAAAAATAACAAAAAATAAAAATGCAAGTGGCCTCTCATTTGTGCAAGATGTACTTGTCTAGGTTGGTTGGTTGAGGAAAATGAATGAAAGAGTGAATGAGGAGAAAGAGAGAGAGAGAGAGAGAAGATAATATATATAGGGGTGGGGGTTGGCTCACTAAACCCTAACCCTAACATGACTTCACCATATGACTAATGACATGTTAAATGCTACATGATATAACTAATCAAATTAATTAATTAAATAAAATCATAACCACAACACGGTCGTGAAATCATGTCATCGAAGCAGTGAACCACGCCTACAACCAAATAAGGACAAGGGTGACACACTAATCCACGACGAGATATTGTTTCATGCCATGGCCAGTTGCAAATACAGGATACATGCAATCAAGATACAGGTGCCAAATACCATATACAGAAAAAAGTAAAAATTTACATATTTCGGGAACGGGGAGTGACAGCTTGGTTCCTTATCTATTCTCTCGTTTTTTGCTCTTGGCAATACACTTGAGAATATATGCAACAAGAAGAGAGATTGCAATAGTGTAGAAGTCACAAAATGTTGTCCGAGGTTCGGTCCGAGTGAAGTTTGATTCCGAGGATGATAAAGGAGCATTCCAGAAGTTCAACACGGTGAACTTGCTTGTTCTTGGAAGCATATCGACGAAAAATGGTCAAATTTTGTTTTGAGCAACGGTGATCATCGTCACCTCAACAAGAGTCTCTTTGTTCTGTCTCATCTTCTGTTTCTCCTTGTAGCAACTTGTTTGCAATTTTTTAAAAGCGTTTGTATGTAATCTCTCAATTCCGAATGCTTGTATTGTTGTAATCTTGAAGTCGTATTCACAATTTGTTCAAAAGTTGAACAAGGCAGATCTTATCATCAACCTTGTTAGCAATCACCCGAATAAAACTCGTATTATACACGAATTTTCCGTATCTTTCAGAAACGTATAATACTTGCATACTTTTGACAGATTCAAATCAGTACGTGAATTTTAAGCATGCGAAGTTTTAAACTTGTTCCATATAAATTATTAAAAAAATGGGCACATGAACGTGGTGAGAACATGTTTAATTAAACAAAATTTGACAACATATTTAAGAATATGAAGTTTTTAATCTCAATATTTCTATTTTTTAAATTTTTAATCAAATTTTTGAACGTATTTTATTTGTACTGAGCCGATTTATACTCGTACTTTTGCTGTCCCGAATTTATTCCGTTTGACGAATTGCTAACTAGTATCAAGACATCAACAACTTGCAACAACAACTTATGACGATAACATCCAAAGTAGATCAGAAGCTGATGTGGTGCACGTGAGAATGACCTGAGAGTGTACATGGTGGAGGAGATGATGATGATGATAGGTAGCCTTAGGTTAGGTATCAACCCAAATGGCAAAAGCCTGAATAAACCTATTCATTGAAGCCTTCCTTCCTTTATAACTTCCCCTCCATGAAAGTGACCATCATGCAATCCACTGCCACACAAAGCACACATAATGAGTGCTTGCTTGCTTGCTTTCTTTCTTCTTTGATCAAACCCAACACCTCCTTCTTCTTCTTCTTCTTCTTCTTCTTCAATTTTGACTTGTGTTCCTCTAAGTCAAAATTTGCATGCACAGTTGCAATGAAGCACAACGCCGAGAAAGTAAGCATTTGAAATATGACCATCCGATGAAACCAAATCAATGTGCCAAAAGGAGAAATGTTCCCTTTTGAGTTTTCCTCTAATGCAATTAAAATATTGTTTGAAAATCAACAGTTTTTGAACAAGTCCAGCTGACTTGTAAAAAGTCAATGAAGCAT